>OU896710.1:36860438-37460438 GCA_918026855.4 Phaedon cochleariae
TACTCTGCCACAAACTTACATTGAATATAAAAAAAAACAGCTTTTATGTGGATAACCACAAGCACTGTACCTGATTATGTTAAGAATGAAATAACTTGTCAAAGTGGATCACTTCAATATAAAAATGAAATTAAGTTCTTGGGACTGATAATTGATACAAAACTCTCCTGGCAAGCACATCTAGAATATATTAGGAAAAAAATTGTTGGGCCAGTGGGTATTCTGAGAAGATTAAGCTACACTGTCCCAAGTTACATTCTGAGATCTGTGTACTTTTTCCTAATACATTCACATTTGCAATATCTGACAATAATTTGGAGTAATACATATGAGAGTTATTTAAAACCACTTAAAATCCTGCAAAACAAATCAATTAGAAACTTATATAATCTGCCATTAAGATATTCAACTTTGAATCTTTATGAGAATTACAATATTAGATCACTGGGAAGCTTATATACTTTTCAAGTGAATGTATTTATACATCAGATAGTAAATAGTGCTAGACATTCACAAATTACATTCCAAACTAGAGAGGAAATTCACAGATATAATACTCGAAACTGTAGAAATTCAAGTCCCAAGAGTAATGACAAACTATGGAATCAGTTCAATATTCTATAAAGGAGCTACAGAGTACAACAAAATACCACTAAATATAAGAGAAGAAAGTGTAAAAAAATTCAAATATTTGTTGAAGTCTCACATTCCACTTAAGTTATGATTTATGATTTGTACAGCTAGCATTAGGAGATTAGGAGTTTGGATTAGAAAGGAAAACAATTAGATACTTGTATATAGCATATATTATAGTTCAGTGGAAAAGGTTACCCATATATTACTATTGTACCAACTACGGTATATTCACTAAATTGATAACAGGTATTGATCAATAATGTAATTATTGTGTCAAATATTATGTAATATGTGAAACTGACTTGTAACTAGTAACAGAGGTGTTTCTAGATGACATTTTTATGTTTTTTGGAACGTAATAAATTCATTCATTCATTCATTCATATGTCGAGTAATTCATAATCAAAATTGCTACACTACGAATAAATTTTAGTTTTTTCAGTGTTTTGCATGGAGAAGAAAATGTTCTCAACGAAGAAGCATAACTTATAGCAATAAGAACTATTTTGTTATTGATGATTATTGCTTTGTTAATATAATAAATATTATATATTTTATTTGGTAATCCAGAGTTATGATTTCGAGTCGGTTATCGATTCTTTCATCAATCTTTTCCACTACTCAAATTATCAAACTCAAAATCAAAATTGATGAGTTTGAACGATGATTATCTCTTGTTTCTTGTGATACGGTGAAAAATATGCCAAATTACTCATTGTTCACAATATTGGAGAACTATCGTCAATGAGTTGAAGGAATTCCTTTTGAATCTTCTGAATGAGTCGATTTGTATTATGTTAGACTGAATCATGAAAGAATATAGCTTGGCTTCGAAGATGACACATTGATAATGATCATAATTGAATTTTCAGGACGGTTTTTCAAATGGTCCAGATGGTTCCAATTGTTTACTTTTCATCCTAACAAGAAGAATATAGAGTCTCTAAAGACAAATTTATTGGAGTAAAAGTTTACAGTATACTCACATCACATATATTTTGATATCAAAACAGCTGAAAAGAAGAAGGCTGAAATCGGACCTGAAATCGCATTGAATCAAGCATCAATTATATTGGTACGAATAATCTGCTGTCACATAAAAGTTAACACATTTTTGATGAAGAGTATGTCAGGATCTTGACTCATTTCAAAATCAGCATGGTATAGATATACAGCAAAGTGGAAAATATCCAGAAACACTGTTACAATAAATTGCATTCACTTGTTACTACTGTTGAACTATTATATGTTTTTCAAGGTCATTGGGATGGATAGTCATGATTCTCTATCTGATGCATCAATTTCGAAGCACTGGGACGGATGTATATGAGAGAGATACAATAATTCTGGAATGTTAATTACGAATACTTATTGATTAACAAACACATCCATGTCGACTATCAACAAATAATAGTTATTATTTAATTATTTCTACACTGAGGGAAAAAATTTGTAGCCGTTACTAAAAAATTAGTAACTACAGAAAAATTTTTTAGTACGATAGAGGACAGCAAGCATTAGTTGTTGCCATAACTAAATCTGTTTTTCTGGAAACGCCTATTTGCCTCAAATGAAAAGTTTAGTTGAGTCATCTACGACGTTGTTGTGGTAAATAATAAGCCTTTTTAAGGAATAATACCAAGTTTCATTTGCCACAATCAAGATACATAGTTATGACAATTAGATTGTTAGTACTGTTTCAATATATGTTTGTTATCACAACAAATTATCCCAGTTGGGGCAATTACTCATTTCTTCTGACGTTAATAGTGAGTGTGTTGTTGCAAATTAAATATTTAATTGTGACTGAAATTGAATCTAGTTACTATTAAAAGGGATTTAGTAAAGTTTGAAATATAATTTAGTTATTCTGGCAACTTAATAGTTTTATATCAATTAAAATCAAGGCCCCATTCTAATAATAACAGTTTGTATGCCATTTTCCTTCCAATTTCCAATGGAATCGTGAACAGGAATACACCACACACCGTAAGTGCCACAGGCCACAGCTCAGCAAAAAGAGAGGGAATTATAATTATACACGGTGTACACGTAACGTCGGATGAACGTTTCTCACCGTCGCCCGTCGTAAACTGAACTGAATTGTGAATAGGTACCTAAACCTGATAACTAGTGACGCACAGATAACGATGGTAAACTGCGAATTATTATTTTGCCAACCAAATGTCAAATGGCTCAGCGCGAAGTGCAAAAAAACACAAAACAGTGATTTGAAAACACACAGAGCAGTGAACCAGCAAGAACACGACGCTCCCGGCTACACTAGACAATTATTTTATTTATTTTGTCTAAGCTCGACGACCGTGCGATCTACCCACTATTAAGATACAAGTTCAAATGATGAAACAGAAAACAGAAAGACAAACAGATGCAAGATGCAATTGTTGCCGGTGTGTCCCGAAGAGACACGAGGCGGTCCCGAACGACGCAGTACAACTAAAATTATTAGTTATGGCTAAACAATTTCTGCTATGGATAATAATAAACCTTTCACGATAAATGTGTCATCAGTTGTGGCAAATAGTCAGCTGTTGTTAGTAACCCCAGAATGAGGTTTTTTAACCCCAATATGAAATTTTAATTGACTGAATAGACAACACTGTGATAATTCTGTCACAAATAGTATTTTATTGATGACAAATAATTGGCGAAAAATAGAAAAGTCATTTGTAGGAAATAAGGATACGTTGTCATTGTTGATAAAATTCCAAATATTTTTAATTATCGGTACTAAAAAAATACCAACTAGGCGTTTTAATTAACCAGTTTTTCTCAGTGTACATTCGATCCTTGTTTCTACAATCAAGGCTTTGTGGATTGGCAACCATCATTATTAAACCATCTACTTTTATGACTTCGCACTTGTCATCTTGTTACAGTGAAATTGACATCTACAATAATCATCCCATGTATAGAAAAATTTCCCATTTCACCTTGCGGCATCTTCCAACAAAATTTCTTAGACCCCAATCCTCTGAGTGCTTCCTCCATCTCGAAAGCCCATAGAACACGCTCTGAAAAAAATTTTTCATCATGCCTAATAGCTATTAAGTTGTTGGCAATCAAGGTCAAATGAAAAAAAAATATATCGAAATTTAATTACCTATTGATGATTTTTTATGGGAAAATTGATGCTGGTATAATTCGCAGTCAGAATGCAGACTGATTTTCAAGTCTTGAAAATTGTACAAAGAATAATATTTTGAAAAAACCCACCAGCCACTCACCGTGTAATATGCTCCATTACAAACTAATGAAACTCAAATCCACATTCAACAGTACACACAACGATTTCTTTGATAATTATACCATTAAGCGTCCTTTCCAGTACAACATATTGACTACGACTACCTACTGCATTCCAACCTCTGGCATGCGCCGAAGAAAATATCGCTACGTTATGAGAAGGTCAATTATTTCATAACACGTACTTTGATCTCTTTAGAACCATTTTTCGTCCTCTGAGCAATCAAACTGTGGAGAAAATTTGTTACCAGTTGATAAATGGTGATTCGGAAGTAAGATTTCTGAAAGTTTGGATATATCAAAGAACAGCTAGGTTTGTGACAAACTCATGGAAGTTACTACTGAAAACATATGTAAATATTGGAAGAATTAGCCCCTAACGGATCTTTTGTCTTTGGTCGATTTATCAACAAATCACATGATTGTTTTCAATGAGATATATTCATGACAAGAAAATTGCGTTAATATTCAACGGAACATACCCTAACGAATCTATTTATTCATCATAACAAAACCTTTTCCTCATTGTACTAGAATAAAACTCCTTCATGAAAGAGCATTTTTCCAAGGAGGAAACGATGAAAATTCCTCTCCTTTTTGGTATCTTCCATGAACCGTGACATCTTCTTCTATACACATATGAATTATGGCATGTAATAAGAAAACCCTGTTTATTCCTTTTGGGTTTTCTGAATACAAAAATAGCGATAAGGATTATTGCCGATGCAAGTCCCAAATTATCAAATAACTCTTCATTATGCATATTCCTTGCATTTTCGTTTCCTCAATCCTTCTGGAAATTCACAAAAACTTCATGTGCCAACTCCGATTCTCTTATTCTCCGATTCGATATGACCTGAACAAATTCTAAATGAATCCACTAAATATTGGACTGACTCTTAAATTTCCTACCCAAAGAGTTCAAGATTCTCTATCATGATAATTTCAAATCAAAACTAGAAGAACACATGCTGTATTATTGTGCACACTCTCTCGACGAATATCTCATGAAACCCCCACTTCTCCATAATATATGTTATGATTGAATTTCGAAATCCGCAAAATTGATAATATGTGCTTCAGTGACTTGCCAAAATCATAATATTAACTTGGTCAAATAAATATGTTCTCTATGCCCAAATAACATTATCAGTTTCATTGCCAGCTACAGGAGATTGTTACAGCCTATTTTGAAATGCCTTTTCAAATCTATTATACTTCAATAATTTCATTAAATCAATAATAAAACTACCTTCTCATAACGTGAAGGGTCCACCTTCATAAAAGCTGTCACAGCTCCTCTTGAAGTTCGTCATAAAACTAAAAGGAAATTAGGCAATAATAAAACCTATCAAAACTGCTTTCTTCAAAGCCTTTTGGCACGAGTTCAAACTTATATGCTTTGAAGCGATAGTTCTTATGACAAAATTGAAACACATATTGGCTATAATTGAAACTTATCAGTTGCAATAAGCATTTGTTAAAATAATAAAGTCTGTAACGTGCTATATGAGAGTCTTTTTTCAGAAAAAATTTTAATACGAACATGTCAAAATGAAGTAAAAACAATAAATAGTAATAAAATAGCGTAAACATGGCGGTATGACATGATAATTCTGTACTGTATCAAATGGTCTTTTTTTGTGAAAGTTGAGGCTGAAAAATGAAAACGATGACGACTTTTCTGACGAGAACATACCAGATTAGCTTCAAAAAAGCAGCGCCCTAGGAATAATGTATTTTCGCCAGTTAGAATTGGATGTGAATTTTAATAACTTTTCAAAAAACTTGACAAAACTGTATGAATGTTTGCTGAATATGGGTAAGTCGTTTAAAAACTATGGAAAAACAACATTTTCTACGGCAGTATCAATGAATATTTTTTATTTTCCCCTTGAAATTTTCATTTCCATCAATGTCCGTCATCTGTTCATTCAGTAAATATGGCGCAAAATATACTCAAAACCAATTTTCTGTCTCTTATGCTTAATTGAAGCCTTGAGTTAATGATGAGGCATATCATTAGACGATTTCCTCCAGTTAAAGTTCTCATTGCATATTCAAATTCATTCTTATGATATTTTGTTTCTGGGTATGACAACAAAACTTCGAAAATGATAAGATTGATATAAGAAGGCTATGAGATAATGCTTTCATAAAACTATAAAGCTTTAAGAATATCCTGGCTAGTGCTCATTGGGCAGTGTGGCAAAAAGTATGAGAACGTCATCAACATGATCAACATAACCCCACTTTTGTTATTTACAGTGTTCAGTTTGTGAATTTTGTGATTGGTTTCAGGTAGGAAACCGAGTGGGATTTTGATATTGTGTTGAATGTTCCATTCTCTTGAATTCTTGCAAAACTTGCCATCTGACATAATTTGTGCAAAACTGTTATCATCTTCCTCGCTTCCTAGTTTCCATTCAGATATATAAGAAGTATTCACTATTACGTTCTGACTCGTTGATGGTACTTCATGAACAACAGGTCCTAATGAATTCTGCTTTCTGGTGGTTGGAATGAACTGGAAGACGCAGTGTTTGGGATTGCTTGGGCTTGAGAATTCCGATTTACTGTTGCTCCCACGACTTGATTTTTGATTCTTAGGTAATTCTCTTTATATTTTCGATTGAAGTTACCATTTCTCTCAATCTTACACCATTTATTTTCTTGTGAGTTCATTTCAACGTGAGTCGTTGTAGGCGAAAAATTACGAACATTTATATTATGGGATTTGGGTTTAACACAGTTCTGAAAAAAACTTGATAAATCCTATAGATTTCATGATTGACTTCGATGAATTCATTTTGGCTCATAGGTTTTAATAATTACGACTCTCACATAGCTAGAATAATGTCATTAGGTTTCATTATTGCCTTAGTCAAATCCTAATTGAACAAGCGGAAATTAGGTTTCATGTTTACTTTATGAGGTATTTTCATAGGATTAGTTCAGAACCTCTTGGTCAAATTCGAGACACTGATGAAACTTGAGTGTTTTGAGAGGGTTGTTAAGAGTGAATAGTTTGAATAAAGAATTTCAATGAATTTTACAGAGCTCTCTTAAAACCGAAGTGAGCTGAATGCCAAATTGTTTAATGCGATAGTTCTATCATAGTATCTCAAAACCTTCTTATAGGATTAAATGGACATGAAGGCCAATTCGCTTTTTCCAGGGCATTCATAAAACGGTAGAACAAATTAGAACTATCGTTTGCTTTCACATAACCTCTTCAAAGTTTCATCGAAGCTATTAAGCATTTAAAATGTGATTTGGCAGCCCCTCCTCAAACATCGCTTGGATCGCCCCTGCTTTCGTAATATTAGGTTTGATCATCATCTCATCGCAGGATGCGGAAGAAAACATGTGGAATCGATTATAAAAGAGTAGCTACGACACGAATATGCGGATATCGATATCATGATATCTTTGTCCGAAAAAAAGTGTGCCAACACAGAGAGCACATCGCATCAGGTTCACAATAGTTCCACTTCACCTGCACAAACATCAAGACATGAGGTTATCCGAAGAAGAAAATTTATGTAAACGAGCCATGGGTCTAAGGAAAATATTTACCAAAGTATTGAGTATACCCGACGAAGTGACGATGGCGGAGATGGAAAATAACATTGAAGAATATTTCGATTCTGAAGGACGGCTTGAGGGAGCTACTTGGCCGATATTATCAAATTGAAAGTGAACAAAGGCACTTGAGAATTTTCACTTAGACTACAGGGGAAAAATCCCCTCCTAACATGTTTGACCATTATTTGGAAACCTTTATTCTGTATGAATACATTGCAACTCATCATATTTCTGGAATTTTTTGTCTTCTCCTTGGGGTGAGGAGCATGAAATTACGCTGGATTGCTTTTCACGTTCATGAGTGGAATAACATCAACATTAAATTTCCAATTATGTCTTAATCATTCTATGAGTTAATGGATTTTTCGAAGGAGAATAAATTTTTCTAAAAGCGTACACACACCCTATACTCGCACGCAAATTAGTTCGGGAAGTGTCATTTTCCCGCAAAAGTGCGTGAAAAGTTTTTCCACACTACACTGAGGAAAAAAATTTGTAGCCATTACTAAAAATATAGTAATTACAGCAAAAAATTTTAGTACGATAGGGTACAGCTAGGTTATTTTGTTGTCGCAACTAATCCTGATCTGTTGAAAACACCTATTTTTTCCCAAATGAGAAGTGTAGTTGACTCCTTCACAAGGTTTTTGCGGATACTAATTGTCGTTATTAGGAATACTACCAATTATATTAGCCACAATTAAGCCACTTAGTTGGGAATACCCACCCATTTAATCAGGTACAACAATGTCACTTAGTTAAGAATAATACCAATCATATCAATCACAATCAAGCTACTTAGATATAATGACTCACTTGTATTGTTGTCTCAAATGAAACATTTAATTGTGGTCAAAAGAAGATTCAGTTACTATTAAAAGGAATTTAGTGAAGGTTGAAATAAATTTAGTTATTATTGCAGATTGATGGTATTTGTATCAAATGAATGATTTTGTTCTCTCAACAAATGACATAGTTATCATAACGAATATTTTTGTTACACCAAAAAAATAATGAGTTGAAAATATACAGGTTATTTGATTACATTCGGACCCCTAGTAGAGCCTTCATTAATTGAGATGAAAGAGAATAATTTGAACAGATGATGTATGGTTTAACTCATATCATTTCTAGAAGTCACCAGAAAAGACGAATTGGCATCGGATAATGTCGAAACATATTACCTTCAATCTTTCAACAGAAACACCTTGTTCATTATTATGCGTTTAAGTTGATATTTGGAAGATACATAAGTTTTCTAAAGTTTGGGGAAAATAATCATATTTTTTTCAATACCTACATGCAAATTTCTGTTTTCTTTCGATATCAAAATATTGAACATATAAGTTGAACCATCCACATTTACTCTGAATTTTTTTTTCAAACTCTTATAATGAAGGATCTCTTGAAAGGAGTCTGAACATAATGAATGACCTTGTATAAGTTAATAAACTCGAGAAAATCAAAACATTAAAAAATTTTACTAAAATTGAACATCAAATATTTTCCAGACTACAGCTAAGAGTCACATTCTTGGTATTCTTTCCCAATATCAAAGATTAGGTAAGTGAAGGAATGTGATTGGCATACATGAATTGATGAATATATATTTTTTCTCTTTATTCAAAAGGTATTAATATTCATACAAAAATCTCAGTCCCGTGAAAGTCTCGCAAACTTGAATTCTTATTCATCTAAAATTCGTTCAGAAACAGCTTTCCTTCAACAGTAGAAAAAATAAAATTTTTCTCATTCATCTAAAATTCGTCAGTCTCATGAAAGTCTCACTAACTTGAATTCTTATTCATCTAAAATTCGTTCAGAAACAGATTTCTTTCAACAGTGACAAAATTAACATTTCTTATTCATTTAGAATTCGTTCAGGAACAGCTCTCTTTTTGAAGTACCTATATCACTAAACAGTGAAAAAAATAACATTTCGTTTAGGATCAGTTCTTTATCAAAAGTTCCTATCGGTATTTAAACAGTGAACAAATTTACATCTCTTATTCATCTTAAATTCGTTCAGGAACAGTTCTCTCTCAAAACTATCTATTTAACGAGTATATCAATAAATAGTGGAAAAATTAACATTTCTTATTTATCTATAAAATTCGTTCAGGAGCTCCTCTCTTTCAAAAGTACATGCAGGGTGTTATCCAAGTATGTGGCCAAACTTCAAGAGTTGATTATTTGAGTGATTTCAAATCGAAAAGTTCATGTAATGGTTCCGGAATTACACCGTTTTCAAGATACAGGATGTTGAAGATTTGAAAAAAAAAACACTCTTCCGTAAATATTGCAAAAATCTCTGATCCAATTTTGTTGGATTATTGCAGTGTTATTTCTAGTAGTACTAAAAAATAAGCCCTTACCAGATTCACGAAAATACTTTTTTTTAAGTTTGAAACTGTGTATCTTGAAAACTATGCATTTTCAAAGCTATGGTCACATGAACTTTTCGTCTTAGAATCACTGAAGGAATCGCCCCATGAAGTTTGACCAGTTACTTAAATAACACCCTGTATATATTAGTAAACAGTGAAAAAACTAACATTTCTTATTCATCTGACCTAAAACATCCCTGTTTCGGAAGTACATACCTATTAAGTCTAAAAAAATTTCAATATAGGTATATAAAATCCTAAATAAAATATAACTTTCAAGTAATACTGATGATTTTTCACAGCCTTTTGTGTTACTCCGAAAAAAATATGTTTTTAACCAACTCTAGAATATCACTCACTATTCACTATTATGCCTCGGGTTTCGGGTTTTGCTCAGCTTTGGCTAAGATACTGTGGCTAATGATCCGTGAACCGTGATCCGTGTCGTGCAAGTATACCGGCACTCGTGAGTAAGAAAACAGTCCGATTCCGATTCACCATGATACTCTCAAAACATGCAAAAAACCACAAAAAAGGTTGTGTAGAGTCGTGGATCGTCTTCATATACCGTCATTTACAAAATGAAGAAAAATCAAATGACTAAAAAACTCTTGGGAACGACATCGACAACACATAGGACATAAGATCGAATGATGATGAGTGATCGACTGTTCGAAATCAAATGAAGAATTCTTTGGATATAACTCGCAATTTTTGCTTCTACCGGTGACGAAACGTCCCGAATCGGTCCGAATGGCGCAGCTTAACTATACATTCTAGTTATGGCTAATATATTTTTGCTGTGACTAATAATAGACCATTTCTTATAACTGTCACATTTATTGTGGCAAATAGACTGCTGTTCATATTAACCCTAGAATAAGGATCAGTTACCCAAACAAGAAACTTTAATTAATCGAATGGATTATGGTATTTATAGGAAATAAGGATATTTTGTTGTTGTTAATAAACATCCCAATATTATGAATTACGGGTACCTACTAAAGAAATTCCAACTAAGCGATTTAGTTAACCGTGTTTTCTCAGTGTAGTGTGGAAACATAATTTATATAATATTCTCGCAAAATATGAGTGGTGGGTGAACCAATAAGAAAATTTTAGGTTTTTATGTTGCAGTATTTAGTAAGTTTGTACAAAATCATCCATCATATTGCACTATATATTGTGAAAATAAAGAAATATTGAAAAATAATAATTGATTGTTATATAAATCCCCCTATAACCTTTAATTGGTCTGATATTGAAACAATTGTTGTCATGCCATCCTTAAATACAAATTAGTTAGTGTAATTCTCAGAGTGACAGACAAAGCTTTACTGTCATTTTCGATTCAGTGGAATTGCGATGGAAAATGTCCGGCTACAGGTGCGATACAGACGAGTTATTGCCAAATACCTGAAACATTCAGATATTATCAACGATAGGCAATATGACTTTCGTTATCAGAGATCAACTGGTGACCTGCTCGCTTACGTCTCACCTATATAGTAGCAATCTATTGGAAAATATGGCAAAACTTAGCCAAGGCACTTGGTATCTCCAAGGCATTCGATCGAGTCTGGCATCACGGACTCCTCGCCAAACTTCCATCTTATGGCTTGCCTCCCCAGCTATGTTCTCTGCTAGCTTGTTTTTTCTACTATTGTTATTTCATTATTCCTGACGAGAAATGGTCTTATGATTATCAATTTCAGAACAACAATTCAATGATCCTACTTGGTCATTGGTCTCTTTCTTGGTCCTGAAACTTTCAGACTCCTACATCAATAATTACGTAACATACTGGGGTGCTTTCATGAAGAGTGAGACAGAATTTATTATTTCAGAGAACAGATAATTTTTCAGAAAGGATATTAGTACTCAGTGAATTAGATGTTCTGCTTTCTGTTCCCGAATCCGAAGTGATATTCAACCTATCATGTCAGCAGTTTCCACTTCCAATGGGATCGATAAAACGACCAAAAAAGGAGGACTGGAAGAATGCCTGAATGGTGGTCACCCCAGAGTCAGTGGAATGGGCGGTGAATTGTTTCTCCCCATTCAAGTCTCCGGGAGAGGACGGAGTTTTTCCTGCCCTCTTACAAAAGGGTAGATAAGTTTTACTACCTGTTATGAATGAGTAAGTCTAGACCAGAAATTGGCTTTATTCAACAAAATACAGCATGACATGTGATATGACATAAATAGATAACTAATCAAACTAACAGGACAAATGATGAACTCCGGGAATACGGCGTGTTAACTAAATATTATTATTATACAAGGAATGATCATCACATTCTCCCGTGCATTTAGAAACAGTCATAGACCTCTAAATACTTTGGAGGTCCTCTAATTCTTTGGGGTCGATCTGTAGATTCAGAGGATGACACCTCAGGAACGGAACTGCTATGCACTCTAGTTGAAATTAATTCATCATCATGTGTTCCAAGTACATCTTCAGTTTGGTTCGAATTATCTTTGTTGGCAATGCTTTCATTTGCTTTCGAATTTGGTTGGTTATCTCTAATAGGAGTGGAATGGTACTCGACACAATTTCGATCAAAATATCCCTCAGTACCACGTGGTGCTAAATGTTTATTTGAAACCGTCGTTTCCCTACCGTCTGGTAACCTAACATAAGAATAATCTGGGTTCGCTTCGAGTAGTTCGACTTCTTCTACAAGTGGCTCATACTTATTTGCTCGAATATGTTTCTTCATAAGGACTGTACCAGGTGATGTCAACCAAGAAGGCATAGATTGTCCATTGCTGGATTTGCGACTGTGGAAGAACATTCTCTCATGAGGAGTTGCATTTGTGGAAGTGCACAAAAGGGATCTTATCGAATGAAGTGCTTCTTGCAACACAGATTCCCATTGGGCGATTTTCAATCCTTTGGAGCGAAGAGCCAACTCAATTGTCCTCCATATGGTACCGTTTTCTCTTTCTATTTGGCCATTTCCTTGGGGATTATATGCCGTAGTGCGACTGGTGGCGATTCCTTTCGACTGGAGGAAATGTTTCAATTCAAAGGACATAAACGACGAGCCTCGATCTGAATGGATGTAACAAGGTAAACCAAACACCGAGAACATCATAGACAAATGTTTTATGACTGTAGCAGCTGATAGATCAGCACATGGAAATGCAAATGGGAATCTTGAGTATTCATCTATTACCGTCAAAAGGTACCGATTGTGAGATATGGAAGGCAATGGTCCCTTGAAATCTAAAGCCAATCGTTCGAAAGGTACAGTTGCTTTTATTAATTGACCTTTATTTTTATAGAAACGAGGCTTAACAACAGCACATATAGCGCATGAAGATGTGATCCTTTTGATATCATCGATGGAAAATGGAAGATTTTTGGAACGAATCCAGTGTGTCATTCGAGTAATGCCAGGGTGGCATAGGGATTGATGGAGATTGTATAAATCAGATAATTCTTTACCACTTGTACTAGCACAAACTCTCGATAGGGTATCTGCTACGGCGTTGTCTTTTCCAGGTCGATATACGATGTCATACTTAAAACTTCATAATTCCAGTCGCCATCTCTGAATTTTGTCGTTCTCGATTTTTCCAGAATGTTTATTATCGAACACAAATGACACGGATTTTTGATCTGTTATCAAACGAAAAGCTCTTCCAATCAAATAGTGCCTCCATTTTCGTAGCGCTTCAACTATTGCATAGGCTTCTTTTTCTATAGCAGAATGTCGACGCTCACTGTCAGAAAGTGTTCTTGAATAAAATGCAACTGGTCTTCCATTCTGTGATAGAGAAGCAGCAATTGCATAGTCTGATGCGTCAGTCTCTACTGTGAATGGAGTTTTATCTTCAATCGATGTCACCATCGATTTGGCTATATCTGATTTCAAATTTTCGAAAGATTCAATGACTTGTGAATCGATTGGGAATGAGTTAACTTGAATTAATGGCTGGATTTTCTCTGAGTATCTTGGGATCCATTTGGCATAGTGCGAAAACATACCAATAGCTCGACGAAGAGATGGGTAATCATTAGGTGGTGGCAGTTGCAGGAGTGACCGTAGGCGATCAGGATCTGGTTTGATGGTTCCATCTTTTATAGCGTATCCAAGAAGATTGATTGATGTTTGGGAAAACTTCGATTTGTCTTCATTAATAGTCAAATTATATTTCTCAACAATCTCTTTGAAGTGATGCAGATTATGTTCATGTTCTATCGCATCTTTTCCACAAATGGTCACATCATCTAGATATGCAAAAGTTCCCTCTAATTTTTCATCTCTAATGATGTTATCTATAGTTCGTTGAAAGCATGAAACTCCATTCGTGACCCCAAATGGAACTCTTAAGAATTGAAAGAGGTTACCACATGCTTCAAAAGCAGTATATGGTTTCCCATTCTCTGCTATGGGTATTTGATGGTACGCGCTCTTGAGGTCGACTGTACTAAACACCCTGTATTTAGATATATTAGAGACTATATCTTCTATATTGGGAAGGGGATAAGCGTCGAGTTCTGTGAATCTATTTATTGTCTGAGCATAATTGATTACCATTCGCTTCTTGTTATTCGAATTTGTCGTAACAAGGACTTGTGCCCGCCATGGCGATTTACTTTTCTCGATGATTCCTTCTGAAAGTAGTCTCTGGATTTCTGATTTGATGAATTCTGTATCATCCTGGGAATACCGGCGTGATTTAACGGCAATAGGCCTGCAGTCTTGGGAGAGATTCGAGAAGAGAGTCGCTGGAGGGACTGATGCTTGAGTAAGGCTGCAGATTTTGAGGGGAGTTCTAGGGCCCCCGAAATTCACTTCTACTGTAGAGTGATCTCCGAGTATATCATGTCCAAGTATAACGTCAGTACAAAGTTGTTTCATTATCAATAACTTTACTTGTTTATAGGTGTGGTTTTCCAACTGGAGGTCAACTAAACAACATTCTTCCACTTGTGAAACATAATTTAATGATGCCATATTGATTCTTTCACTGGTAGGCATTCTTTGAACATGACAACGGTCAATTAGTGAGTTATTGATAAAACTCGAAGTACTCCCAGTGTCAACGAGTGCTACAGCTGCTACTCCATTGATCTTGATTGGAATTGTTGCTTTGTTGAGGCATAATGGAGTAGTAGCAGATAGAATAATGCAAGATAGAGATTCGGAACTAGCTGCTGCAATTTTAGATTCGGCTCTCCTACTTCTACAAACTTTGGCGAAATGTCCTCTCTTCGAACAATTTTTACAGATTGCGTCAGATGCTGGACATTGATACCTTGGATGTCGCAAATTTCCACAGAAGAAACATTTGGTCGGTTCTTGTTCACGAACGACAGCACCAACAACATTATCGGACTGATTTGGAAAAGAACTTCTTGAAACCGCATTGATCGACGAGGTGGCTGACATGAAGTTTTCTGAATGAAATTGGGCCATTTCTAGGGAACGAGCTTTACTGAATGCTTCATCTAGCGGGAGAGAAATGCTTTCGAGTAGCCGCTGTCGTATAGGAGCTGAGGAAAGTCCGGCTATAAATGCATCTCTTATGCTATCATTCTTATTTTCTTCTGCTGTCACGGCTCTGAAGTTACATTCTTTCGATAATTGTTTCAATGCATGCAGATATTCATCTATAGTTTCTCCTACCTTTTGACTTCGAGTTGCAAGCCGATGACGAGCATATATTTCATTTTTCGGTTTAACATATAATTTTTCCAATGCATCGATGGCTGATTGTAAGTTATTGTGCTCACTGATTATTCCGAAAATACTTGGTGTTATGTGGTTGGTTAAGAGTTTCAATTTCATTTCTTCTGTTATATCGTTATTCAATTGAAGGAAATTCTCGAAGGTTCGCTTCCAGTGATTCCATTCTTGATCTGCCGAACTTGAGTTAGGGTCAACATCTAATCGATCAGGACGAAGATACCTTTCGTTGGTTTCCATAATTGAATTTATTTTGTTGAATAAATTGTTATGAATGAGTAAGTCTAGACCAGAAATTGGCTTTATTCAACAAAATACAGCATGACATGTGATATGACATAAATAGATAACTAATCAAACTAACAGGACAAATGATGAACTTCGGGAATACGGCGTGTTAACTAAATATTATTATTATACAAGGAATGATCATCACACTACCTCTCCTGGTTAAATTATTTAGAGCGAGTTTGGCGTGGAGCTACATTCCGCTAGGCTGGTCAACGGCGAATCATTCCCTACCCAAATCCTTCCGACCGAACATATTGATCCCTCAATCGCGCAACTTTTTGTTTATGTAACCTTACATTTAACTTTTACATTCACCAAAATCTCCATGCTGTCCATCCTCATCTTGAAGACACTGTATGCCATTTACCTTCACATGCTCATGCACTTCTGATATTCATACTACCGGAGTAGTGAAGTTCATTATTGATTGAACTGAAAATATTTTGTTTGATACTTCTCTACGAGAACTCGAAAACCTGATGGGGATTGAAAGAAAATGTATTCAAAACAAAATAGGATTGCATACGAAGAAAATCATACAATGAGATTTGGAACTCGATTAAGACAATTAGAAATTGAGAATATTCCAATTTTCCGACAATTGTTGTCTTCTCATAACTACAATCGGAAAGTTCAGATGATCATATTATCCACCTGTCTCGAATACAAGACATGTTCATAATGGTGTCTTCAGAAATATTTTCGAGAAGGGCATGAGTAATATTTCCATAAAAGTCTTCGTGTCGTGTTTTTTCAACTATTTCAGAACTTGGTGTTAAAGGGATTCCTAACTTCTCGAAGTTATTTCTTCTTTATTGTATCTCTGAATCACAATCGCATTGGTTTCGAGACGAGAAAATGTTCATTCTCTCTCAAGATTCGTAGGGATCACTTCAATTTCCTAATATACAGGTTGTTTCATAGTTGAATGTCTATATTTGTGAAGGCGATTCTTGGGCCCATTCTGAGAAGAAAGTTTTATATGAATGTATGACCTAGAGGTCCTAACTTTTGAGATACAGGGTGGTAAAGTTCTCATAAATTGATAGTTTTTTATTGATATCTGTAATATCACTTCAGATATTCTAATGAAATTTGGCATACATATACTATAAATAAATCAAGAGGCATCAGTAAGTGTACCACATTTTTTTTGGTTGCCACCAGTGGCGTTCGTATGGAATTCCACATACTTACCTATTTTGGCAGACATTGATGGTATTATTATTATTATTATTCATTTATTGTTCACACAAAACATAAAGTTTCATGAACAAGAAATTTGATAGAATTACAGGAAGTACTAATTGAATATAAATATTAATATGAAATCAAAATTGAATCTAAACCTGAATATATGAAAGTTACATGTAAGTGATGCTGAAAAAAGAAAAAAGGGAGCATATGGTATGAAAGGAATGAAAAAGAAAAAAAATAGTTGATATAAAGTCCTAACCCCGAAATTTGGAGAATATACATTACATAGCTACACACAGATTTATGTTGATGACCAAGTTGACACAAATGTTCCATATATAGTAGTGTGCCAATCGAATCCTATCGTTCACCCCGTGGGAAATCGAAGGTAAAAAGCTGTGACATGGCTAGAATTGTTACCCACCATCTCCAGATCATGGATCCACTTATCGTCAAAAAATCGTCTTGTGCGTTTGGGGGGTAGGGGGTAACTTATAAGAATATATGGATTTTTTTTTATTCGTGGAAAATATTTATGGGTATCAGAAATTCCACCCTGTTGAATCTTGATTTTGTGTGACTAGTAGAACAGATTATAGAAAATTTTGAAATTTACAAATAACATTACGATATATGAGAAAATCATATTTCAAACGCCTATAACTCGAAACATGTAAATTTTCGTTGAATTGTTTTTCATATACCACGCATTATCTCAGTAACCACAACGTTTATCGAAAAAAAAACTTCAAATAAAGTCGAGGCGCCTATGTTTCAAGATGCGAATGGTTCATTGATTTTGAAAATCGAAGTATAAATAAGGAAGCAACGTTTATCGAAAAAATACTTCAAATAAAGTCGAGGCGCCTATGTTTCAAGATGCGAATGGTTCATTGATTTTGAAAATCGAAGTATAAATAAGGAAGATATTGAGAAAATTATAATGCAATGCAGGTACCACGGACGAACGCGTTTCGCCGCATTCGTACCCCTATTCTCCCCGCAATACCACGGCTATCATGGTTCCATACGTTTCAACATTGAGGCGTTGACCATTTGAATGTGACTTATTGTGAATTAATTATTCGATATTTGGTACTGTGTGCTCTGTTTCAATAATTAAATAGGTATTGGTTAGCTGACGAAATCTATTATTGTAAATTTATCATAATATATATGTTTCTCTAGATAAAAGATGGAAAGTACTAGCAATTCAGACACTGATCTTGAATTATGTCCTGAAGTTGGAGATTTCTTTCCAGCAGAGTACAGAATCATCGAGAAAATGTTCAATTTGTGGTAAAGATGGTCAACTCCTTCGTTGTACAGAATTATCGTTAAATTCGAAAGTTGTATGAATATAAGAAAAAACCTCGGAAAAAACTATGCGTGTCAAATCGATGTGGAACTTCAGGGAATTGATGATATTTTCAACGAAAATGAAGGTCAATTGATCTTCTGGCACAGGAATATTGAAAACTGAAGACAATAGTGTCAGGAATAAAACGCTTTCTTTAGTGGAATTGATGTGAAGGTATTTTTGATGTGTCTAAATGTATTTTCTACCAAAAACGTTCAAATAAGAGTCAAGTGCTTACCTATAGTATTGACTAACAATATTGTATAGCCAAATCTTTGTATCAAATTGGAAACATTATATAGGATCACTGATGAGTGAGAATGAAGTTGTCAATACCACACATGACAGAGAATTTGAAAATCTGATAAAATTAATAGATGGTGCAGATTTTCTAATGTAAAAGTATACTCTTCTATACTTTTTTCAATTGTTTATATCATAAATATGTCGAACTTGGTGGCAAAACTGGTAGGAAAATCTTTATCGAAGATTACTGTCTGTAGGTTAATCGAGGAGGTGAAACATTCATTTAACTTGATTTTTTGGGATTTTCTCTCCTCGTTTCTTTGGACGTTCTAGCAACGAATCTGCTCCCGTTTTCAATATGAAAATGCAACTTCCAAAGAAAAATGCTTTGTATTTTCATGTTGAGAACGGGAGCAGATTCGTTCCCAAAGCATCCAGAGAAACGAGGAGAGAAAATCTCAAAAAAACCAGGGGAATGAATTTATCGAAGAAATCAGAAAGCACTAGCAAGATATGAGAGATATACCAGATTATAAACAACTCAAAAATATGGATGTCAAGGCTTACAAGGATATGATACCAAAAAACCTATTTCTAAATTAGTTGCCTTATACACGATAAAGTTGATTCAGTTGATTCAAAGGTATTGAGTATCTGATGTCAAGGAATAATACTCGCTAATTCGAAATTCAAAAAACTCACACCGAAACACGTTGGTTTGGGAATAATGATTCATCGAGAGACATAATCGAAAAAAATTATCAAAGCTTTGTGTTCTTGTGGACACAGTATCGTATTTACAACTCCGCAATTCGATAGGTATCAAATAATGTTTTTTTCAAGTTTCCACAAGGATATCTTATTTTTCTTTCAATATTATATGTATCATGTTTTGTTTCAATATTTCTCAATTTGTAAATGAATGAGATGGGTGACATTTTACTCTGATGGATAAAAAATGTACTTTCGAGATAGAATCATTCATAAAATAAATTGAGGTCACTTCCAATGAACAGCAAGTTGAAAGAAATTTCTGTTAACTTGGAAAAAAGTTATCGATTCCATTTCTCCCGTGAATTCCAAGATCGTACTGTTCTGTAACACTCAGTAATTCATATTTACGGTGATCGTACTAGGACGGCCGCGGGCGTTGCGGGGAGAATCGGGGTATGAAAGCGGCGAATCGCCGTCCTTCGTACTACCTGCATCGGATTATGATTTTCGCAATTTCTTCCTTATTTATGCTTCGATTTCCAAAATCATGAAACCATTCCCATCTTGAAACATAGGCGCATCAACATTATTTGAAGTATTTTTTTGATAAACGTTGTAGTTACTGAGATAATGCGAGGTATATGAACATCAATTTAACGAAAATTTACAAGTTTCGATTTATAGCCGTTTGAAATATGATTTTCTCATATATCGTAATGTAATTGGTGAATTTCAAAAATTCCTATAATTCATTCTACTTGTCACACGAAATCAAAATTCAACAGGGTGGAAGTTCTGGAACCCATCAATATTTTCCACGAATAAAAAAAATTCCATATTATTTTATAAATTACCCCCTACCTCCCAAACGCACAGGACGATTTTTTGACGACAAGTGGATCCATGATCTGGAGATGGTAGGTAACAATTCTAGCCATGTCACAGCTTTTTACCTCCGATTTCCCACCAACTTTTGATCTAAGCGACTTACGATTCGTTTGGCACTCTACTAATATTATAATTATGTACAAAAAAATAATGGAACATTACATGGAAGTGTTGCTACAATACGAAGCATGGGATAAAAAAAAAATATACAGCAGATATAAAATAATACAGACCACGATACAGGGGGAGTATATACAGACTATTCTTTTATTATGAAAGATCTCAGTTTCAAAATATTGCAGATATGTGAAGCGATTGATTTTGCTGCAGAGGAAGTAATATTATTGAGCATGTCGATCAATTGATTCACATTTTCCAAGCAAGGAGTATTACGAGGTCGAATTGAAGTATAAATAGGACAGTCAACTAAGAGGTGATTGATAGTTTCAAGCTCATATTTGTTACGTACTGAACATATTTCTTTTGGGTTTATACGGTAGGTTGAGCCACGGAAGGTGAATTTTATTATGAACTTATTACATAGTCTCAGCTGCGCGATAGTTCTAGTGACTTGAATCGGCACCTTCATGTGCAAATAGTTCTGGGTGTCCTGAGTAAGTGTGAGAGACTGGGTGAATGTTAAGAAGGTTGAACGAGAGAACAAGGACCTGTCTTCCTAATGCAATTTCTGCATATACCTTGAGAGTAAGATCGACTTTTTCTGTATGAGATACCTAGATGTTAGCTGTGATAGTGGCAAAGTCAGCATATTCAAGCTCTTCAGAAACTTGAATCGACCAATTGTATCTTTGATCTACGAAGCGGAGTTCTAGCTGTTTGGTATTTTTGGTAGGCGACTTTCATCCATTGCAAGGATTTTGATTAACCAATTCAAAGTGAGTTTGAAAATGGTATATGGAATCTTGACTCTACCTACCTCAAGTCTAACAACATAATCTGAAGTATTCACAGGCAAACATAGCATTCTTTTCAAAAAATTTAGTTGTACGCGTTCTAGAGTATCAACATAGCGCCAGCCCCAAACCGGTATACAATTGGTTAACACACTCAGAACAAGTGAATCCAACAGTTTTTCTCTGGAGCGCCAGCAATTCATTATTGTTTTGGTCATGATAGGAAAAACAGCGCCCACAGCTTGCTTGCGTTCATCCGCAGATGCGGTTGCCATATTTTGAAAGAGGGATGAAGATGAAAATTCCACTCCTATAGGTAGATGAATTTTCTTGTGACTTCCACATGGTTGCTTTTATAAGTGAACCTAAGATTCTCAGAGTGAGGGTTGCCCCTCGCAAAACATATAATTTTAGTTTTGAGCACGTTAACAGTGAGCAGTCTTCTGAGTTTGCGGCTGAGATCTATTTCCGAGTCTGCCAAAATCACTATATCATCTGCATAAAGAAGCACCAGAAGATCATTTTTGTTATCTATATGTATCCCATCAGAAGCACCATTAGAACGGAAGAAATTTTCTATATCGGACAAAAACAAGGCAAAAAGGAATGGGCTCAGTGGTTCACCTTGAAGTACCCCCGTTGTGACATCGAATGGCATCGTGAAACCTTCTGAGGATTCAACATTCATTCGAACCTTATCATATATGTTTTTTAACAATGATATAATTTTTGAACTCAACTCCACCGAGAACAGTTTCGATCACAATAGAGAATGGTTGACAGAATCGAACGCACGTTTATAATCTACGAACACTGCAAATATCTTCCGTTTTTTTAATCGCGAATTCAAATGAATGACAGCACTGAGAGTATAAACGTTATCGAGGAAACCTCTGCCTTTCCGAAATCAGTTTTGATTTTCAGGTAAGATTGCATTATCTTCAGTCTTCTTCACAAATCTCTAATGGCTGGGAATTGTAGGTAAATAGGAATAGGAAAGGAACTGACTTACGACTATCCTTGAGTGAGCAGGTGACCAGATAATAGTATAGCTGAACGTCTCTTGTTTGGGCTGATCTTCTTTGCTGCACACTCTACTTTCTTGATTTCACTTGTATCTTGTCGGGTATAATTGAATATTGCTTCTTATTTTCGAAATAATTGATTGCTTGTTCACTACTTATCCAGGTTCGAAGGACCAAATGTTTGTGTAAATACTAAATTGCTGTCAGTACTTGATGGAATTGTAGAAATGTAGTGAAAAGAAATAGGTTTCGATAGGCTTTTATTAACAAATTAACAAAAGCATTGCTTGCTCACCAAGTACCGACGATGAATGTCTCAGTACTCTCTTATCGACAGGGTTGGGGGTGGCACAGCAATGCATACAAGGCGCTCATGCCAAATGTACAATAAATAATTAAATATGAATACTCTCTCGAACAGTATTACTATAGTTGCACCACTTATACGAATTGCCGCAAGAAAAATAGGTCCAGACCCATTTCCTGCATTGCAACAAGAAATTGCGATAGCTGTGTGGGGACGCATTGAAAATTGTTGCGATTTTTTTT
The DNA here is from genome assembly GCA_918026855.4 of Phaedon cochleariae. Taxonomy (NCBI): domain Eukaryota; kingdom Metazoa; phylum Arthropoda; class Insecta; order Coleoptera; family Chrysomelidae; genus Phaedon; species Phaedon cochleariae. The sequence goes on from OU896710.1 coordinate 36,883,203, forward strand.
CAAACTGAGAACTTTAGCGGCTCATTTAGTCTCATTTTCATGATGAATTTCCTTATTCATTAAATTTGTACCATTTTTTTCTCCAAAAAAATTCTAATTAATGATTCATTGTCATATTTTAGGAAGGAAGAGAGGACAATCACCCCCACTATCTGTCACTGTAAGGCCGCCCTTGGTTTGTTCTTATTCACTAAGGTTCGTCTTATCGTCTTAGGAATGGAAGATGAATAAACTCTCTTCTTTTTTGGTTCGGACATCTGTGTTGATGTGAAGTTAGGTTGATTTTATTTTCTTGTTTTGTCACTTCAAGTATGGGTCATGCTGCTCATTCTGAGATTAATGATTCATGACGCTCATTTCGCTCTTTATGGTTTAGAAATTTGTTTGGGGTGACGTAGGAATTCCCGTAATAACTGGGCCTAGCCCTTAGTGAGTAGTTTATTCCTCTGGGATTTCCACTTCATGTGACTGGCATACATTCCCATTGGATTGATTTTTTTTCTCATCGCTTCTGTCGTTTGAGTTGATGATGGAAGGGCATATATTGTGTTGTGTTCTTCCATAATCTCATGACCACATACCAATCTTCTTTGTTGACATTCGTATCAGAATGACATATATAAAAATCTATTCGGATATTATGAAATATCCTGAAGAGGAATAATTGGAGTCATATTCGCGAAAACATAATTAACCTGCGAAATGCTTCCTGATGAAATATAAAGAGGGTGTTGGGACAAAGAAAGATACGATTCATGATGATATCCCACAAAAACAGTAGTGAATTTGGAACTGGTATCTTCATTCGATCAAATTTACGAGAATTGAGAATAGACTGAATAATTTGTTGTTGGTATGCCGTCACTTGCTTCCGTATTTCAATCACCAACTCATTCTTCTCTGTATGGAAGTGAATTACCCTGTATAAATCTTTCATCTTGCACAGACAGATTACCAATATTCCAATGATAAACGACAAAAAATTCCGCGGATTAGTAACGGTACATTACCATTTGACTGCAAAGACAGGCAAAATAAAGATAAATTGTTGTGATCCAGGAAACTTTTTATCCAATTCAATTGCTTATTACTCCTTCGGGGATATAATTCATGATGGATAGATGCATTTTCTTGAAATAATTATTATATAAGTAGGTGGATTCCAGAATACAGGATTCATAAAAGTGGTGAATTGTATTACTCAGAATACAGATTCATTTTGTTGAATTCATATCAAATATTGTAAAATTAGTGTATATTTATATATTTTTTCATCCGTTTTTCAGATCGATACTTGAAATATTATGAGAAATCGACGAACTGTAATGTCGGTACTTCCAGGGGGCAATATAACTATAGTTAGTTGGATCATTGACTGATGTTAATGAATGAAAATGTCTTCAAAGATTCAGCGCATCACCAGAAAGTAGCCATAGTTAAAGACACATTGTCGTTAAAACAACCTGTTCGATTTGAACGTTTCTTGTTCTGAATGACAGGTAATTTTTGTCTGAACAATGGTGTGCAAACTGTATTCGCATGAAATGCTCTTTCTCATTCATACCGGATGTAGCATTTCTAACGTGTTTTATTCATGAAATTTGTAATACCCTATAGAGTGTTATAGTTATAGTTACAGTATCAAGTGATAATGGAAATTATGCTTCAGACTTTTTTTTTCTTTATCATCACTCGAAGAACACCAGTTTATAGCGTAACATGACTTTATTGAAAATTGATACCCTGATTCAACAACGAGAAAACGAGACAAAATGCGGAATATCAAGTTCGTAGAAAGGGTCAACACTCAACAGCGAGTATTTTTGCCTTCACCCAGAATGAGAGACCTAATATCATATTGGTCCAGGTCTTCCCAAATTTGAATCCAGTCGCTGCAGTGCGTTTTCCAAAGTATTCAAGTCACGTTCCTCTAGTAAACTTGTCCAAAGAATGTCCCAGAGATTCTCAATGGAATTGTAAACTAGGTTTCCAGTCATGGTTGCGAAACCGATTTTTTCTAGATAATTTTTTACAACTCAGGCGACGTAATATTATTCATTTTAAGTATATGATTCATTATTCCGATTGACCTACAGACAGTATATAACTACATAAGTTTACAAATCAGTCGAAATCATCAATATTCCAAATTCATAAAATTAATATTGAAACGAAATTCGATATATTGATAATCCTGACATATAATATATTTTTAGACATCATCTATATCCATATTCAATTCAATATTGCTGATTTTAGAATAAATAAATATCTACCTACTTATAATTATTGAAACTGATGATCCATGAGAGTCTGTAAATTGGACGTCTCGAAGAAGTCTTTACCTGGACGTCCCAAGTATGTCCAATGATGGACGTCTTTGAAATGTCCACATACAAGGTCCTGGATATTCATACCAAAACTGGATTCAAAATGGACGTCCTTTGAACGTCTTGTGCTATCTGAAACAGGGCATAAGAAGAAGTTCTGAATTGAGAAAACCTGATCACAAAGCGCGATTGAAGCTCTATAGTAATGAAAATTTTTCATTGTTCGAGTTTGAACGCCTTGATCGGGTGAAAGTATTGGAAAGGAATATTGTCAGATGAATTATGAGCATAAAGAGCCATTTTGTGCTATATAGCCGTAGAAAAATGTCATATCATTAAGTTTGGTCCGATCAACTCAATCTTAACTGTGTTGCACGTGGTAGCTCTGTATCTCAGCTATTCTGGACACCCTGTATATTCTAACCCAGTTTACACTGTATGATGAAATTATACTCATCGAGCAAGTTGAAGGATGCTATGTGGTCGAAAATTGAGATTTTTTTCTCGCTCTCCAAAATGACGAACGAAAACATTTGCCAAAAATAGAAAGGAGAGTGGAGGATGAACATTATTGAAAAAACATTCCTCATGACAAGCACCCATATGAAAGTGTTCTGAAAAGACAAAATATATCTCTCTTCATTCGAAATTGATTTTTCTGAGTAACAGATTCAGAAGCTTACTGCGCATACAGAATAGATTGATATTTCAAATCTGTTCACTCACAGAATAGCCAAGGTTGAACAATGGAAGACATCATTTTTCCGGTGTCATATTTGATGCGAACTGGTCTTCAATAAAGTTCACTCATAGTAGGTATTCATTTCTTGACAACGCACATTTTCGTCCGAATTCATGTTGATTTATGTGTTATGACTCCTATCAAAACGATAGACTTTTCGTATATGAAAGTTCAGCATGTCTCGGGCCTGATAATGAGGAAGTAAATAGTAAAAATAAAAATCTTGAAAAGAATAGAAAAACTTCATTTGACGAAATCTTACTCTGCTATATTTATTATGAAATTTTCCATCGAACTGAAAAAAAAATCATCTCAATTTGATACCCAACTCATTCCTTGAACAGTTTAACGCAGAGCCAAACTCTCCTAACAGAATTCACTAATTTGTGTGAGAGAAATGCTTCAAGATATTCAGTGTAAAAACCAGTTATGATTATTTGGAATGAATTCAAACTCTGCACGATGAACTTCATAACTTCTAGCAAATATTTCCACATGAAGAGATTGAACAAGTATTCCGAATAAGAAAATGATGAATCTTCATCGAATTTAGTGTATCGCTCGATTGGAGAGATCTCAATTCAATAAGAGCGATGCTCTCGTTTTGAAATTGGCTCCTTTTGCTGTATCAAAATTTACAATTCACTTCAGTTGGGAGATTTCACTGCCATCATTAGAAACTTCGGAAACTTCTGATAGAATCAATCGTCAACAGTTCCACTACACAGTAAAAAGCAAATGTTTGAAAGAAGATAGTGTACTTGTTTGGAAATATTATCTTTGGTGAAGAGTTCACTACTTCAAGTCAAAAACTCCATATTCAATTGAAGGGACCCAATCTCTTACATCAGGAGAGGTATTTTATTGATCATTTACTCCAACAGAACACACGGATGACTTGTCTGAAATCAGAAGACTTTGAAACGAGATCGGTGATTTTCATTTCGAATAGGACTATCACTTCGAAGTGAGAAATGAAATATTTTCTACTCATAACATGAACAACTTGATCTGAGTGAGGATATCTTATTCCAATGCAAGTTTCTCATATCACCTGAAGGATTTCAATTTGTTTCTAAGAAGACACTTGGAAACCTTGTAGAGAGAGTGTATATCGCTCTAGACATAAAATCATAAGTCTTCTTCTGATTCAACAGTGATATTTTGAAATTGAATTATTATTCGTATTGTTCCAAAGTATATATCTCATCTGAATTTATTCCATGAGTTTCGTTTGAATGATCTTGCTCTCAAAAAATCAAGAATATCCCTAAGAGTGTGGCTATTTCTTATCTGAAGGACATTCGAATTTTGATAGTAAAAATGTTAGAGTGGAAGACTTCAGAACAAATATTCGGTTATATTTGTGAGTGCATTAGTTATCGATTGTGTCGTGGAGTTCTGTTATTTGGTGTGGTTTGCTGTGGTTTGTTGTGGTTCAGTGTTGTTTGGTGTGGTTTGGTGTGGTTTGGATATGAGCGATGGCAAATAATAATGAGTTAACTCCGAGAGTGAACATTTTGGGAACTGATGGAATTATTCAAGAATCTTTGATGTCAGTGATAATGAGTACCTTCCTATAATATAGTTATGAATCGTGAAAACGCATTCTAGGACATACTTGTAAGATTGGTTGACTTACCTGGTAAGGAATACCAATCTAGATTATTCGAACATCGTAGCCCTCCTTTGGTCACTGATAGATCCCTGTATTTCATACCTCAGCACATATTTTAAAGATAAATAATTATTACACAACGTTTTTTGTCACGTACTGCTATCTCCACCATGAGCATCAATGAGTCAGTCCATTTTGTGCAGTGATCCTCCTCTGGGTAGAAGGGTGGGTGGGTTGTTGACCAAAGGAGGGCTACGATGTTCGAATAATCTAGATTGGTATTCCTTACCAGGTAAGTCAACCAATCTTACAATTATTCTTCACATCTACGCCCTCCATTGGTCACTGATAGAATTTTAGAGAATATTTGCTGCGTGATTTTCGTGCAACTAATAAATTTACATATTATTTTCGGCATAATATAAGTAAAAATAATAAACTCGTCTGGATTTATGGCCAACGGTCTATTGTAGAAATTGTTGAAAACATTTGACGTTTCTGACCAACCTGCGGTATTTCTGATTGTACTCAAATTGACACCCGCTCTAGCGGCTGCGGATGTTGCCGAATGGCGTACACTGTGAGAACTGAAAATGTTGGTATCAATCCCACTGATCCTCAAAAAGTATTTTATCCATCTACTTATTGTCTGCGAAGAAGCAGGATGAAAAGGTTTTTTGAGGGTCAATATTAATGTGTCCATTGCCTTTGGACGTATATTTTGAGTATGCTTTATGTAATATCCTAGAGTAGATGCTACACAAAGTCCTGGTTTATTTTCGAAATAGGGAAAACTCAGCAGTGGCTGATTTTTATTTTTGCCAGAGGTCTTAATTCTCTCAGGAATGCGTATTTCCACCCTATTTGTTTTTCTTGCAATATTACTAATAGAAATTTTCGAAAGTGTTTGTACTCTTTGAGCTGTTGTTAGGGCCAGAAGTGTACATAATTTCATCGATAAGTCCTTAAGCGATAGCTTACTCAAAGGATACATATTTTCTAGTGATATAAGCACAGGCTCTGGGTCCCATGTACTGGAGTATTTTGGACCAGAAGGGTTTATGTTGTAAGCCCCCTTCAAAAATCTCTTCAATACAAGCTGGTCCTCTGATTCTATTTGAAAAATAAGTGACAAGGCTGATCTAGTGGTGTTCAAAGAAGAATAGGATTTTTTACATTCCAACATGTATTGAAGAAATTCTATAATTCTGTTCAATTTATAGTCATATGGGTCCAATGTATTACTGTTGCAGTAAACCCACCATGATTCAAGGGAAGATGAATATTGCCTAATAGTTTTTTCACTCAGAGAAGCCATCATTGTTGGTATTGCTGCGGCAGGTACTCGGTTACAAAACGCTTGCCGGATAATTTCCCCAACACCAGGGAAAGGGTATCGTGGAGGGGATGCATCTCTCTGAAAGGAGACAACAGTAATGGTTCTGATGGTAGATGATGTAGTGGCTCTTCTATTAGTAGGTTACAAAATAATGGGTACCAAGCTTGAGTTGGCCAATTGGGCACGACTAAAATACCCGTAGCTCTATCTTTGATTATTTTTTGCAATACTTTTCCAATGAGAGAAAAAGGTGGAAACGCATAAAAGAAAATGTGATTCCAATTTGAAGTGAATGCATCCGTGGATACTGAATATGGATCCGATCCCCAAGAAATGTATTTCCGACATTTTTTATTTATACGTGACGCAAAAATATCTATTTCTGGTATTCCAAAGTTCTTAATTATTTCATAAAATATTGTATCATTGAGTTCATATTCAGTATCTATAGATTTTATTCGAGAAAGTTCATCAGCTCTATAATTTTCAATAGAACTTATATAAGTAGCAATTAAAAAAATATTCTTTTCTTCGCACCATCGCCATATTTCCTGGGTTAATTTATTTAAGTTTTTATGCTTTATACTGCCCATTTTTTAAATACATGCTATTGCTGTTGTATTATCGATTCTTAACAGGATGTTGCAATTAGCCATAATATGTTTAGCAAAACAAAACGCTGCCTGTAATTCCTTTCTATTTATGTGATATTTTGATTCTTTTGGATCCCAAAAACCCCAAGCTTTTTTCTTGCCTGAAACTGCTTCCCAACCTGTGGTGGAGGCATCTGATGATATCTCTATTGAAAATGTTAGAAGTTCGAAACACTGAACGGCTTTTCTGATGTGTGTCAACCACCAATGTACTTCACCCATTACATTATTTGGAATTGACATCACAGAGTTGTAGTTTTTGTTTTTCCTCAATGCCCCAAACTTTATGGTCTCAAATTGTTTAATATGTAACAAGCTATATTTGACAGTGGGTGCTATTGAAACCAACTTTCCGATAATTCTTGAATACAATCTGATAGTACAAGTTCTCATGTTCAAAAAATGTGCTAATAAACTTCGGATCTTATTCTGTTTTTCTTTCGATAAGCTAATGGTCATGTTGGTACTATCGAAAACAAATCCTAAATATTCAAGTTTTTGGGTTGGAATAATTATGCTTTTCTGAGTGTTGATTATGAATTCTAAGAACTGGAAAATATTTATCGTAGTTTTTATGTACTGCTGACATAGGTCATAAGATTCGCCTATTAAAAGAATATCGTCCAAATAAACTACCAAACGACAACCCTTCAATCTCAGATATTTGATAATTGGTTTCAACAGCTTTGTGAAAATATAAGGTGCTATATTCAAACCGAAGGGCAAACAGTTGAACTCGTATAATTTTCCTTCAAACTGAAACCTCAAATATTTTCTATATTTTGTTTCTATAGAAATGAGAAAATAGGCATCTTTCAAGTCCAGTTTTGCAAGAAAATCATTTTCCGATATCAGATGAAAGACTGTTTTGTGGTTTTCCAATTTGAAATGTGGTGCAGGAATGAATTCGTTCAACATTTTCAAGTTCAGAATGAATCTATATGTACCATTGGGTTTTGATATGAGAAAAAAAGGAGATATAAATTCATTCCTCGTATGAAGACATTCTGATATTGCACCTTTTTTCAATAAACTATTAATTTCTGATAGGTAATTCGCCTGTTGGCTGTCTGAAATAGTAACTGACGGCCTAATAAACTGACGTGGTGTATCTGAAAATGTAATTTTCAAACCTCGAGTCCACTCTAGCAAGGTTTTATTCTTTGTTATTTCAAACCATCGCCCAGTGAAACATTTTAACCTGCCCGCATAGTTTTTCACCTGATTCACTGTTGATATCTGTATCTCTGGCGTGAGTACTTCTTCAACTGATGGTTGCGTCCCGCTGATCTTGGGGCTTCCTCTCGATTCCAAGATGTACCTCCCAGATAGCACACATTCGCCTAAGGTCATCCTCAATGTGTCGCCAAACCCCTGGAGAGGACGTTCTATTTTCTACAACCTAAGAACATCATCAGGCGTAAATTTAGCGCTGTAATTGTCCTAAATGAGTTCTTTCAGTGACAGCCTGAGGATGTAAAGAATTTCGTGCCTACGGACGTCTTCAGATGACATTCCATGAAATAACGTGTCATCGAAGACAAAAGAAAGAAAAAGAAGAACTAGAATTGAGGTTATGTCTCATGATAGTCATGATTTGTTCAAGATACATATCATAATGTATTAATGATGGTATCAAAATTATTAGAGTATTCATTGAATACCTTCATCAAATTTCTATTTCGCAAAATGATTGCGAGAAGAACTTATTGCACAGAATTAAAAGATAACAATAACAAAAGGATGATAATCTCTGTTGATGACATTTCTCTCAGGTAGCAAGAAACAAAAGTGAGTAAATACTAAATAGAATCATTGATAGTACCGGACATGAAATATTGATACATTCATATACATTATTTATTGTTTCAGGAGGTTATTGGGAACACAAACTTGATGATATCATCATAGCAAACATGTTTTATTCCAAGATAGCTTTGCTTCTTCGGAATCTTTAAAATATTGTATGGAAGCTTGAACTTTCAGTATAAATTCAATAAAGGTATGTACCTGAATCAAATCATTGATATAGTAGGTACTGGACATGAAATTTTAATAGGTTAATTATTTGTTTCAGATGAAGTTATTGAGAACACAAGATTGATGATGTCATCAGAGCAGAGATGTTTTAGGAGGTTATTGATAACACAGAATGATGATATCATCAGAGCAGAGATATTTTATTCCAAGATATTTTGGCTTCTTTGGAAATTATGAAAGATTGTACATATGCAGACTTGAACTTTCTGTAGATTCAATAATGGTTGGTACCTATAACTACATAAATCATATCATTGATAGTAAGTACTGGACATGGAAAATTAATACATTGTTTGTTTCAGAAGGTTATGCAAAACACAAACCTGATGATATTTTCATTCCAAGATAGTTTTGCTTCTTCAGAATCTATAAAATATTGCATGAAGGCTTCAACTTCCAGTTGATTATTCTGCATCAGGAATGTCCAGAGTTCAGAAATCAAAAACAACATGGAGAAATATATATAACTATCAATAGGCAATAACTTCTAGTAGTGCTTAACAAGAAGCTGGAATACATTTCTTTGAAAAGGAAATTGAAATTTTTCAGAATAAGTTATAAATAATAGAATGTAAGTTTTTCATTTGGTTTTTCATTTGAACCTATTATAAATAGAGGAAAATTTTGCAAATATCATGAGATCCATATTATTTTGAAGAAATTTCCATTTGCATAATACAAGGTGAGTCAATAGTGGGTTATCCTTATTGTATATTAGCCAAACCATCAGATAAATAGAGAAAATTCAAGTACAACAATAATAGGGTTTCATGAGAACTTTCACATTAAATTGTTTTCATATATATCTGTAGGGTGTTCGAATTCCAAGATATATTGACTGATGATTGTTTTTTTCCCAAATGGAACACCCTGTATACTATTGCATTTTTAGGTTCTCCTTGAAGAGCTGATTCCATCAATGTATCACACTTGGGGTCTAGCGGGAATGATTACTGAGATATAGGGTGTTCAAAAACAAGATTTTTCAACTTTAGGATTTTTTTTGTGGAAACTATTCAATATTGGTCAAAACGGCTCACATATCCTTATGAACTTTCGATTTACTATCTACTGACATTCAATCGGAACAAATAGAGGGTGGGTTAACATTCAGAATACTGATCAGCTTATTGTATCTGTCCCAAATAAATATCAGTAGATAGCTAATCAAAAATTTTGACAGGAACATGTGAGCCGTTTTGACCATTAATGAATAGTTTCGACACAAAAAATCCTACATTTGAAGAATCTCAATTGTCAACACCCTATATCTCTGTAATAATTCCCACTAGACACCAAGTGTGATGCATTGATGGAATCAACTCTTCAGAGAAAACTCAAAAATGCAATAATATACAAGGTGTTCCATTGAAAAAAAACAATCATCAACCGATATCTTGGAATTCGAACACCCTATAGATATGAAAACAACTCTAGGTGATTGTTCTTATGAAACCCTATTACTGTTGTACCTGAATTTTCATTTTATATATCTGACGGTTTGGCTAATATCGGAGGAGAACACACTATAATGACTCATTCTGTATACGAATAATATTCTCCCATAAATCTTGAACCTCCTTGAAACATCATCAAAAACCGCCTCAAGTGTTACCATGATGTCCTGAGGTTGTCTCAAAAGATTTTATAGGGATGTTCTGAGACGTTATTAGTATGTAGAGAATGGTAACAGGAGGACGTCTTGAGAATGTCCTCAGGCTCGCTCTCGACGTCCTGAGGACATGATTGTGAACGCCTCAGAAGGGCCTCAAAAGGAATTTGTGCTATCTGGGCTGGTTCCCTGGGATCCCTCGGCTCTCTCCTCATCCGAGTCTTTTGAAAAACTCGCTTGGAGTTTAAATACCCCTTGTTCGTTTTCTGCTTCACATCCTTCTTCACATTCCCCTTGATCTCTTCGCTTGCCTTCTTTATCAGCTGTCACGATTTCACCTTCTCCATGAACCCCGATCCAAACAAATACTCGTCTATTGAACTTTGTTGCGAGGCCGCTCTATACTGTCTGCGTTGATGAACGGAATTATGCTTGTTCGCCGATGTATTGACAGTGCATGGTGGATGTTTGCAAATATTTGAGCTGCTTCCACTAGAGCCTGAACTTTTTCGTTTGTCAATATTAATTCTGCTGAAGGTTCCTTAACTTTCATATCTATCAATCCACTAAGAGCACTCAAGCCTGCTCCAAGTTGTTCCTGTAGTGAGTATAACATTTTTTCCCTATTCTTGTTAGCATCAGGGATAAGGTTTTTCAACTCCTCATTGAGTTTCGGAGGATGTAATGATGAACAATTTTCTGGAACTAGATATTTCGCTAGTAATTCGGAACGAATATCAGCAGGAACCCCATCTCTCAGATAACATGTCCATCTTGCCACAATCTCCTCATGAATCGGATTTTCAGACTCATTCTGAGTACCTGGATCAGTTCCGAGAATGCTAGAAACCTCAGCTGTTTGAATGGTATCTTGATTTGGATCGACGTGCACCTGCGCTTGCGTTATTACCACATTCGGACTCCCCTCAATATCTGGCTCATCGGATGAAAATGAAGATTGGCTCGAGCCGAGGCTCGAGCCTAGTAGGGTAAACAAAAATAACCAGGTGTCAGTTCAGACATTTTCTAACACAACTGATGATGCATTGAAATCGGGAATGTCGGACCGAACGGAACCTCACCCATTTATCTTAATTGAAATTCTTTAAGGAATTATTGGTCCCGAAAGGCGACCTCATCCTGTTAGTATAGTATGGAACAAACATGTTATTTATCATTTAGTCATGGGTTGTCGGTCCCGAACGGAAAACCTCACCCTGTAATTCAAGTGATTAGTGGTCCCGAACGGAAACCTTCACTTCTGTTTGCTATTTGCTGCTTGAATTCCCAGAACCTTTGAAAATAAAGAAATTATTTATAAAACTTACTGTCACTGCTCGAACTGCATTCGCCGAAATGTTTCTCCAGTCGAGCCATTTTCTTTTTCATTTCCAAAAAATCTTCTAAAACCTTCCTTTTGCTAGTTTTTCTCGGCATTTTTGCACGAAATCACACACAACTGTTCACTGAGGCACAAAATAAAGGACTGACTCATTGATGCTCATGGTGGAGATAGCAGTACGTGACAAAAAACGTTGTGTAATAATTATTTATCTTTAAAATATGTGCTGAGGTATGAAATACAGGGATCTATCAGTGACCAAAGGAGGGCGTAGATGTGAAGAATAATTTGCGTTCTTTCTATTCATACAATATCAACACGTTGCGTTAGAGCGTGAGTTGTGAAGGAATAGCTGCTTGCTGATTATTGGTACCTTTTTGCTTCGACTACAAAATACGTAGCGACATCTGTGGCGACGTGTCAAGGTCGAATTTAACATCGAGTAGGTACTTGATGGTTCATTTGGTGGTATAGGTTTAAAAGTGATAATCTTACATGGAATCGGTAATAAGAGATATGAATTAGAAACCAATGAATAAATAAGTTCGCAAATAATCAAATCAGGTTTGGGAATTCAAGTCGAGAATGCCATTCTCTTATTCCAATATTGTATGTTCTCGAAAAACAAAAATGGAAGTAACATTCGCAATTCAATTTTCCTATGAAATCATCATGGAATATAGATGGCTGAATGGAGTATTCCTGTATCTTTCGTTCTATGATCTCATGTTCTTTTATAAGCATGTATTATCAGTTACAAGAGCGCATATTCTCGAGTAGTTATTCCAAATCTTCAACAAAAAACTGATTCGTCTCATCAGAAGATACCTTCTCTTTTCGAATGAACAGATGATGTGTCTCAATGATTTGAGTGAATAATGAGTTTTCGAAAAAGAGCATAAGGTGATCTTGGGTAGTGTTATCCGTCATCTAGAGCTGCTGATTGATTATATTAATAACTTTTAGCAGTTCCTAATAGAGGCAGTTAAATCTCTTAATTGGAGTCAATTTCGAATTTTCATACAGAAATAGGAGCAAATTCCAAAACAAGAGCATTGCTTATCACTACAAATGAGCGATACTCTGAATTCTATAAATATTCATTCCAAACATGTCGGAATATTTTCTTGGAGTTTTCAGTTTTCTCCAGCAGAGATAAAATTCATTTAGAATAATCATAGCTGGTTTCTTCACTAAAAATCTTTCAGCATTTCTCTTCAATACATTCGTGAATTTTGTTGGGAGAATTTGAAGCTGCGTCAAACGAAGATGATATCGTATTCTTTCGAGTATAGAGTTAGGTTTGAGTTGAATTATTCCTCTGTTCGATTAAAAATCTCTTCATGGATATAGGAGGGTGAGATTTCTTTGGTTGAAATTTTCTTTCTTTATTTCAAGATTTTTATTCTCACTGTATAGATGTCTCGGTAGATCTCGAATAACTCTAGCCATCAAGATCACCTTATTCTTCTGCTTGTACCTAATAAACCTATTCCTTGGGACACACCATCTGTTCATTTGAGAAGTTCAGTAGGTATCCACTGGTAAGACAAATCAGTTTTCAGTTGATGATTCCAAATAACTACACTGGAATATTATGTGCTCCTATTACCCAACAAGGAAATTTCTCCAACTGATGATGACATACTTTCAGAAGGGAATGAGATTCCTGAATTAAAGATACAGGAATATGCAATTTTATAATCCAAGAATATACAATATTGGAATAAGAGGATGGTATGCTCGACTAAAATTCCTAAACCTGAATTTATCATACATTCATTGGTTTCTGAATAATATTTTTATCAATTCCATGAACCACAAAGTACTAACTTGATGTGATTAATTTTATCTTGGCACGTCGACAAACACATATTTTGTAGTCTAGAAATAAAACTACCAATAATCAGCATGCAGATATTGTTTTAAAACCAACGCTCTAACGCGATGTATTGATCCAAGTATCAATTGTAGGTACCTTATTCCACCAAACTCGAAGATTTCAAATGAATTCCATGAGTTCTTGGAATGTCTACTATCGGAGAAGTTCGCTCATTATTATTTGCCACACCAAACCACAAAACTTCACCAAACCACAAAGTGTCGTCTCCCACCCTAATATTTTGTCCTATCTTCGCCACACTATTAGGAATAATTTTCGAAATATTCTTGATTCTTGAAATAATGAGAGCATGATCTTTCAGACATAACTCATGAGTTATATTGAAATGATAAATATTTCCTCGAAACAATATGAATATTGAGTCAATTCCGATACATCACTGTTGAGTCAGAAGAGGAATTATGATCTCTTTATTGGGCGATATTCACTCTCTTCAAGATTTTCAATTGTTCTGTTAGGAGCGAATTAGGATTTCTCAAGTAATATAAAAGCCTCACATTGAAACAAGATATTTCAACTCAGGTCAAGTTATCAGTATCAGTTCTAAATAATACTTCGTTTCGAACTATAAATTACCAATCTTGTTTCAGAGTCTTCTGTTTGCAGACAAGTTATATGCGTGTATTGTTGAAGTGAATGATCAAGAGAATGTCCTTCTCGATTCAAGAGACTGTGTCGATTCAATTGACTATAGAGTTTTCAACATGAAGGAGTCTGGTTTACACGTTGAAGAAGTCTTGATGAAGTCAGTGAAGTCACGATGAAGTCACTGAAGTCTCGATGAAGTCACTGAAGTCTCGATGAAGTCAGTGAAATCATGATGAAGTCAGTGAAGTCATGATGAAGTCAGTGAAGTTTCTATGAATCCTTATACTGCAAATCGTAATGAATACGAACCACGTTTGTCTGAATTCTCCGCAAAATACAACAGTCTACTATCCTCGCGTCTATGTCTATCCGAGTGACCCTTTATTCCCGAGTAATTTCCTTTTCTTGTCGTGTCCTGACTCCCATCAAATTAAATCAGCCTGATATCCAAGGGAATATCACGAGGAATATCATGCCACAATAAATCATACCTACACCCAAACAAAATATCAAAATGTTTGTTTGTCTATTGGTCTGGCCCTTGGTCTGAACTCTGGCCTTTCGCTTAACGAAAATATTACCCTAGGTTCAGGCTCATTGAATTTTTTTGGCATAATTTTAGCAACTTTTCACCACGAAAATGATTCGTGTTTTCGGAAAACCCATGCACCCACAATCAGTCTCGGGTAATGTGAAGTTGAAGATTCTGGAACCTTTGTCGTAGTTATATGGAATCAAGAAGAATAATATCATATACTACATTAGGAAAATATGCATTATCAATCGTTATCAATACTATCCATCTGATCATTAGTTCAATCAACGAACACCAAAATGGGTAATGAGGGAAACAAATCGTGTAGTCACAAATTTTTGTACAGTGGTAGAGGAAAGTAGCATGAACTCGAAGTCCTGACAGGGGGACCGCTTTTTCAAGTTGTTCTTGAATAATTCAAGATCGTGAACTATAGCAAAAACATGGAGTAATACAGAACTGAACAACATAAAATTTCCTATTGAAAAGTTAGTTTTTGAGATATTGAATGGATGAAGAGATCGAGATGTATCAAAAATGGGTATGAAATTCATGTTTAAGGTTTCACCATTATCCGACGTTTCATGAAATGAATACCCATCAAATTATGGCACCAAGTGAGTTTTTCACCTAGAGGGGTTATCTATGAACAATGGCTGAACAGTGTTCAATTTGTGAGTGTGATATTGTCACAGTAATTAATATAACGTTGATAGGAAAGTAATACGTGGATTAGTGAATGCTAGTGACTTTTTTTGTTTTACCAAAGCGCACGGACGGGAATCCCTTTATTGTTAGAAAAACATCGTTCGTATTCAGGCAGTATAGAAAGAGAAGATAAAAAGTGGAAACGTCTTAAAACTTTTGGGGATTATAAGTTCATATGAATATTCCCTTCGGCAATAAATTCCAAAGCTTTGCCGTTCTATAAACAAACGAGTTTATGTAAAAAGATGTTTGACCTATATCATGGTTGAAGACGTGATAATGTGCTCACTGGACTTGTCAAGTTTATTTGACTGGTATTCTAGTGATTGAATGATAGCACAGATTTTTAAGGAACATTTCCCGTGCATGTATGAGAGTTGCTATCGAGATCAAAGAACACGGTGCTGTTCGACCATCTTACAGAAAAAAGAATATTAGAGTTGACTCGATTGAAAAGAATTCGAGAGATGTTCATTCAGATCAGCAGCCTTCAACGTCACAGTATTCCATACGTTTGCGTTCATCTGGATGAAAATATGGAGGGGAGGATGGATCGCTTATCGCAGTGACAACTAATGAACGAAAGATCCAGTAGCAAAGCGATACTGAACAGCATGTTTTACTGGATGTGGGCACAGATATGTGGAGAACAATAATATGAAAAGTTGGAATTTTATGTTCCACTGTGTGCAGCATGTGCCATACGGAACGTATATACGAATGGTGCAGCGTTGCTGGATATGGAAAATGTGGACGAAGATAATTATTATAATTCTCAATTAGTTTTTTACGTATACATTCAATATGACTGCTTTCGAAGAATGATGTATTATTTCCTGTTATTAGCCACGTTGAACACTAATTCCATGATGTGAGACATTGAACATGAATTTCAAACCATTGAACTATTTTTCCTATTCTTTTCGATTTTCGCTCTCCCTGTATCCCAGGAACTACTTCATTGTAGACGAAAAATGAATATACAGTCTGTCCAAGATAAGGTTGCACAGCATGGGGATCTCGGAAACGGTAGGAGATACGGAGTCGGTCAAATGGGGAAAAACTTGCGCATTCGGAGGCTCATACCAACAGCCTTCGAAAATTTTCAAAATTTCTTTTAGTTTTTCAGTTATATCGAAAAAAGTGAATTTTTTTTCTCCGTTATTATAAGAGATAATGGAAAACTGAAAATACTTTTTCATAGCAACTTTTGATGACGTTCAACGTGGTGATACCGATTTTTCTATGCGACGTTTCGTATTCGTAGATCATCAAATTTTGTTTTTTGAATACGGCCCTGATAATTCTTTCACAGATTTTAAAAGCTCTTTTTATTCTGAATTCAACCATGTATTATACAAGGTGGTTTGAATGTGTTTCGAACTATCTTTAGCCATCATCAATGTTTTTTTTCGAAATTCCACTAGAAAAATGCCATCAGTTCCACTCATTTTGAAGAAAAATTAGCCAACAAACTAATACTTCATCACCTAGTTCCGATTGATAGACTTATAGGAATAATTAGTTTGAAAAATTTAATCATGACACGCTCCTTCGGATTAAAATATGAATACAATTCATGAACAATTCGAAGCGCTGCATTGAATAATCTAGTGAATTTTTTTTCCACTTTCCAGTATTGAATAACTAGTCCATTATTGTTTGACACTGAATAATCAGAAATAGGTGAAACTGATGGCATTTTTCCTTTGGAATTTCGAAAAAAACATTGATGATGGCTGAAAATAGTTCGAAACACATTCAAACCACCTTTTATAATACATAGTTGAATTCATAAGGAAAAAAGATTTCAGAATCTGTGGAAGAATTATCAGGACCGTATTTGAAAAACAAAAGTTGGTGATATGGTTCTACGAATACGAGACGTCGCATAGAGAAATCGGTTTCACCACGTTAAACGTTATCAAGAGTTGCTATAAAAAAATATTTTCAGTTTTTTTGTATCTCTAATTATAACGGAGAAAAAAAATAAAATAGATATTCCAAAATTTCACTTCTTTCGATATAACTGGAAGACTTAAAACAATTTTGAAAATTTTCGAAGGCTGTTGGTATGAGCCTCCGAATGCGCAACTTCTTCCCCATTCTACCGACTTCGTATCTTCTACCGTTTCCGAGATCCCCATGCTGTGCAACCTTATCTTGGACAGACTGTATACTTTCTCATAGAAAATTTTATGTTGTTCAATTTTGCTAGAATTCGTAATTGCCGGATTATTCAGGAACAACTCGACAAAATGACCTTCAAACGTTCTCCTACTGCTCCTCTCATTCAATTGGGTCAGGACTTCTAGTATGTTGTTCTTGGCACTTTCCACTGTCACTCTACAAAAATTTGCGACTGCACGATTTTTTCTCCTATTTTTTGTTCGTTTACTGAACTACATAATGCCGTCCCTTCTCAACGTAATTGAATTTTCAATGATAGTTTTGTGCGATATCTCAATGCAAATCTTGAGAATTATCAAGTAGTGTCATCAAGTAGTGTCAAGTTAGTGGAGTCACGATGAAGTCAGTGCAGTCATGATGGAGTTATTGAAGTCTCGATGGAGTCAGTGAAGTCTTAGGGAAATATGGAGTCGAGTGTAAAAATTTTTGTCTACTTTTCGCCCCTCGCCTGTCTATTATTCATATAATCAACATTCCGTATACACTCTATAGAGATGAGAGGTATATTATGTCAGTTTTTCTAGAGTAATTCTCGCGGAAATGGATACAAGTCAAGGTTTTTCTGTTTAATACTGAAAATTCTGTGGTTGCTCAAGATATATTATCATGGTCCTAATCAAACATGCATCCTCATATGAATGTCACTATATGAATATGTGAAGAAAATGCTCGTATCTAAACCTTCAATATCGTTCTCCATATACCTTCGATTTTGGAAACATACACCTTTTCCTACGCATGTGACAAATATACAATAATCAATCTACTCCAAATATAAATATTAACTTCTTTCCATCAATCCATTCAATTTGATCTCTCTGCGCCATCATAGAAGTATGGCTCCATTATAGTCATTCAGATCGAGCATAACAATATGATGGCACATGCATATCAACTTGCTCGACGTAGTTTGATGTTGATAAATTAGCCTTGTTTGACGATTGTTTATTTCATTATTCCTGAATTGGATTTCGATAGAACAGAAAGTGATGAATTATGCACAAAGTTTTTATGCACCACCTCGAATGTATTCTTTGTCACCTCATCGATATGAACAATCGGATTCGAGTGTAGCTATGCTAGTTTATTATTCGACTTGCTAAATGATTTGCATAAAGAATTATGGTAGACAACTGCGAAGATAATAATCCAATATTGATTCCCTAATAAAACAGATGAATAAACATTGAAGTAATCCACTATCAGCTGTATGGTCCCGCTTTTCTTGGCCCCGCCAAAGTTTCGACTTCTGGGGAGTTGATAATTAACTTAAAAGTAGCGATATACGAATACGCGACATTTCCACTCACTCTTTCATTCTGCTCCACACATCAACTCCCTCCAACTAATTATTCGAAGGTATAATAAACTAGAAACTTCTTTCCTCAGAGGTAGACCCATAATATTTTTTTCTATGTTCGTGAAACATTGTTCGCACCAAGAGATGATAGGGAGAGGAGGTAGGTGTTCGATTTTGTTATCGAATATCAGGATGTTATAAGTTCGTTGGTAGAATGTTGTTCGACATACACTTCTCCAAGAAATTGATGAACCACCAGAAAGTTAACATTTTCATCAAAACTACTTGTTCGATCAGGAGGTTTTTTGTTATCAATGACAGGTTATTTCCTTCTGAACATTGTTGTGCATACTGTATTCGCATAAGAACTTATTCTTAATGGATACCATACTGTATTCGCATAAGAACTTATTCTTAATGGATACCGGAGTAACATAAATTTGTAATACCCTGACGTGACGTTTTCAAGTTGAAATTGAAAGTACACTTTAGTCTTATATTTTACTATACTTATTTACTCATGAAACACAATTCTATAGCATGACATGATTTTATGGAGAATTGATATCCAAATCAAATAACGAAAAAACGAAACAGAATACGATGTCAGAAGTTGAACGAAAGGGTCAGTAACGAGTATTTTCGCCACGGGCACGAAAATTTTCTTGGTGAAGACGGCTATGCCCAAAATAATAGACCTAATGTCATGTTGGTCCATGTCTTTTCGAATTCGAATCATCAGTCCCTGCCGTGCGTTTTCCAAAGTATCCAAGTAACGTCTATCGTGTGATCTTGTCCCAAAAATATCCCAGAGATTCTCCATGAGATTTCAATCCAGACTCCGAGCTGGGCTTGCCATGGTAGCGATACAGACTTCCTCTGAATAATTTCTCGTGAGGCGGCGACGTGAAGCCTCCAGCAGTATCTTGCATCAACAAAAATCCTATCACTATAATATGTGGTTCTGAAATCAACAATATTGTCGAGAATGGATCGAAACTATAATTTCATTGGGAATACTTGGAATTCTCATTTCATTTCAGAACAGTACAATAACCTAGTCCAGATCATATTCTTAGGATTATTTAGCTTACAGGTAGTCAGTAGAGAATTACGATATTCAAAGAAATTTATAGTTCGGATTTCAATTTTATTATTATTCAAGTAGAGTCGCTGACGGGCGAAAACTGCTGGTTTTGGATTTTTCCGATCGAGGTGAGTCGTGGTGAATACACTAGTTTTTATGCTGAATCAATATTAGAGAAAAAACCGGCAACTGAGGTTCGGACAGTGGACCGTGAAGTATAGTTTTTCAAATTGGCTAACAAAAAGTAAATCTCAAACATTTTTTCATCATGTCTAAACTTCGTAAGTGGCAGTTCCAATCCTCCAACGAAAAGCGAGCCTTTCTGTGAGTACGTTTTTTAAAAATTATTAGTTTTAGTTTTCCTGTTTTGTTTTTATTCGAGTTGGATGTATCTTGCTGGAAAATTGGTCAATTTATTTCGTGCCCGAACTGTTTTTATTCAAGATGAATAAATTTGTTAAGTGGAATCAAATTCTTCAATCATAATTTCCATAAAACCTCTTGCAAGCGAGTAAGTTCGAGTTACGATTGTGAGAACCCACTCCTGACAATATGTACCTTTGAGGTGTAAGGCTTTCATTTATGATCACAAGTTCTATGGGACCAGTCAAAGGAATGCCTTCTCAGACCATTGCCTGATACTTTCGTGCTCATAATGCCAAGTCAACAGAAATGTTGATAAGAGATAAGGCTAAAGTGTACATTCAATCTCAACTTGATAACGTAACTGTCACACCCGACAGAGTATTACGACTTTCATGAAAAAACACACTATGATTGATTCACCCGGTCACATACTGATGTTCAGAAGGGAATCACCTGTCATTCAGAATAGAATACGTCCGATTCAGGAAAGTAGTCTTGACGGTGCGTTAATTTCTTGGAGAAGTGTATTTCAAAGTTAACGACGAAAGTATGTGCGGACTGGGCCTGCCGAGTACCTACGTCTGACTGGTATTGCTTTCGATGGAATCATATCAGAGATTCCTGTGGAACATCGCACGTGGAAATATCGGTGAAAAAGTGAAGGGTCGTTGACTTTTCTATGGGGTTCTCATAAGGTCAAAGAGTCAGTGAGTATGGCATCATCCACCAGGCGGATCAAGTTTTTTCTTTAGTTCCTCCTGTAACCACCATAGATTTTGAAATCTCATCAGGAAGTTATGGGAACGTAGATGATCAGCATTCTTGGTGAGTTTCAAACATTCCCGAACTGCATCATGAAAATATATCAAATCTCATAGAGAGTATCGAATTATTGTTATTCTGACAACTCAACAAACCAGAATTCAAATAGCGTTCACGGATCTTCAAAAAATGTTCCTCATCCCAACTCAAAAAATTGACATCGTCAATAGCTCTGAAATATTATTATATTGTTTCGGCAATATCTCACTCGATAATTCTTGACTGATGATATCCACGGAATGAGGAGTGAAAACTGTTTTCAATTATTGATGATAATGGTCTAAATGCCCTTAAACGAGATTTCTATATATCTATAAATCATAACTACATGCCACTATCTAGATCATACATTGAATTGAATACTAAACTCAATCATCATCTCATGATGCAAATATGAAATGAGAAATGAAGTGGATGTTAGGTTATGTTCGCCAATGCGACTTCAGATTGGTATATTTCGAATCACTCCTAGAGGTAACAAATCTCTGTTCTAATGACGATTTTCCGAGCTAGCTTCATTACTTGACTATATTCAATTTCACTTGTACGAAAGCTCAAAATTTGAAGATCTGAGAGATTTGAGTGATTCATCAGTTCCTGACCTTCAAAATATGTTTCTGATAGATAATTCCGATGGACATCATTACAACCCTGAAGACTTTAATATCTTCCAACTCTCTGCTTATAATGCGAGATCTACAGATGAATCACCCAACTATCGAAATCTTGGATGTTACCTGAATTCTTATTTCCCAAAAATTCTAGATTCACAATCTCTCTCAGGAATGGGGTTTGGAAGATTCTATTGATCCAGAAGATGTGGCTAGAGCATATTTTATATAAAATCCTGTTTTCTGAGATAGTCTGAAATATTCATTTTCATTCAGACCACTCTAGGGTTTCTGTTAATTCAGACAATCTGGTAATCTCCAGAAACACCGATTGAGTAGAGTATTCAGATTATCCAGGAAATCCAGATCATCAAGATTATCCAGTCCAGTCAACACAGTGAAAATTGAATGGAACAATACATGCCCATATGTTACAAATACATACTAGTACAGAGCGAGTGGTTTATGCAAATAATTCGAATTTTCTATAGAAAACCAGGTTTTTCTTTTTACCCATTTATCTATCTAGATTATAAATGTGATTTCAGCAGGATTACATGATATCTGTGACTTCATGTAAATATCAGTATCACGGCGTATATTGTTACAGCGGATTCAATTAGATTCACATTATATTGAAGAAAAAAAAAACAGTATATTTCCATCATTCAACATGTATTATTTCTTGACGCAATCCTTTGGCGCACATGCGCTGATGACCTTATTCGCAATTCACATCGGTTCTTTATTTATGTTCATTGGGTGAACTGCGTTCGTATCATCTTGCGCAGTAAATAACTGCTTCTGGCAAACTAACGAGAAACATTGGTTTTCATTTATAGCGAATTTGATGTCAAATCACTATCTGATTGAAATGAGGTGAGTACCTACATAGTAGTGAACAAATGATTATTCATCAGTAAAAAGACATCCACTCGTACAATTTGGTATTGTTGGTACCATAGTAATAGAAATTTCGATTTAGACCAGTATGTTCATAGAATAGTTAATCAACCTTCTGATGTCATCGACCTGAATGTAAGATGTTTTCCAGTTTGTACTCTCCGTTCAAATCCAATGTGAATTGATATCACAACAAATCCACCATGTCACAATAAACGAGTTGTGCTACCACCATGTCACGATATAGTAGGTGGTTAGCCCCTCCATATCTATTTAAAGGGGTTTATGCTTGGCTTAATAGTTTACGAGAGGTAATATTCAAATAGGCACTAATAGTTCAGGGGTAACTGAAAGTACGAGTCTACATTCAAACAAAACAATATTTATTATAGCATGAAACATTATGGGTGAAGTGATTATAAATATGGATAAGCAACAATGAATATATGGACCTAATAACAACTTACATTATAATGACCATAACGACGAGCTTTTGTCAAGTCAAGAGTAGCCCCAGAACAGACTAACTTCGGAACCCTCACATTCAATATTAATATAAATACATCATTTTATTATAAATGCACGTTTCTCATGAGAGTACCTTGGTCAGTTTTTATAATTCGATGTCAACGGATGATTTGAATAACTTTATGTTTATATAACCCTGATGATTCGAAATTTCTAATATACCGTATGTTCTACTCGTGACACATATCAAACATCGGGGTCAAAATTGTGTGCAATCTCCGAACAGCACCAGCACCCGATCGTGGATCAGAATAAGAAGCCAAATACATTGAATTCATGTTTGGATGTCTAGCAGAACGCAGAGCACTCTGTTAAATGGTTTTTCTGTGTGGTGAGTCAGAAAAATCTATTTTCATCGACAGATTCTCAATATTTTCATCATCATTATTATAACTTCAGTTTTGATTGTTTGTTCACACCATATCGAATCAATATACTATGTACTTTTCATGTGGAATAAATAATGTTTTGTTATTATTATTTGTTTATTTTATGTGGAATGAATATTATTTGTGTTTCATCATCATTCTTTCGATGAATATTTCCAAGAGTGTGTAGGTAATAATCAGCTCCCTCCCTCCACTGAACAAACATGTGATAGTTACCGTGAGAATTACATAAGCATACAAGTGATAATCTGCAATGATACATATGGAAACATGTGAAGTTGATCGGGAGTTATTGAATATACATGAGTATGGTACATCTAAAACCAATAGCAGGATATCCCGCACCGTGCGGCGGGTTTGAAGTTTCCTTCGAAGTGAGTGCAGTTGCGGTACAAAACTGCAATTATTTTTGGATAAACTTCACCTAGGTAGATGCGCCTGAGAAAATATGTAAAGATGAACATTATAACTGTGATGATCCTGAAAATCACCTAATGATACAAGTAATTAACTGGAAATATACTGAAGATCCACATTTATAGTCAAGTGACTACTTTACATCGTAAGTACCTCTACATTTGGATGTGGCATCATATCACCCATATGAAAACATGTTATCTGATGAAGACAAATTTTGTATTCCAGAAAATTCCGATTGGTTGAACAATCCATTTACCAGACTAACCTGTTGGTACAGGATGCCAAGATTGAATAATTATTGAGAACATACAGAGTATCCAGAAGATAAGGAAGTAGATAGTTTTCACCGGTTCTGGGTCTCCGCCCAAGGCCAGAGGAGTGCGACCTTGGGCGGAGTGGCCTTGGAGGTGACCTGGGGCGGGAGTGAACTTGGGAGTGACCTTGGGCGGGAGTGACCTTGGAGGTGACCTTGGGCGGGAGTGACCTTGGAGGTGACCTTGGGCGGAGTGACCTTGGGAGTGACCTTGGGGGAGGTGACCTTGAGATCGACCTTGAGGGAGGAGTGGTTGACGCTCTTGAAGACTGAGTCGACCTTGGGAGAGGGAGTAACCTCGTGTGATGTCCTTGAGAAGAAGGGTAACCTTGAGAGGAGAAACCTTGGGTGGAATGCCCGACCTTGTATGCGCATACACTCAATCGTTGTCGACCTTGTTTCCTATTGGAGGCATTTTAGTGAATTAGTGGGGTGTGAAACGCCACATGCCTAATTTCTATAAATACGGTCTCGCCGACTAACCGGAACACAGTTCTCGTAATAATATTGAATATTATACCTACCTAGAATAGTTTCAGTGTGCTAAGAGGTGATCTGTTTTGTGTAAGTACGTTTATTCATATACTTTCCAGTCCCCTTTCACCTTCGAGGAATAATGGCAGTAGCAAAAATTGATTTGGTCGCAATCAATAAAAAAATCAATGAAGATAATGAAATGATCAAGCAAATTTTAATTTCATCACTACCCCTCAATAAGTGTTACACAATCAATAAAATTTCCATATGTGGAACTAGATTCGGTAGAAGTGGTACTGTGATTCTGTATGATGAAGAGACTGAAGTGAATTTGAAATGTTGGCTACCGAAGAGAGTTGTAGATCAATTGACAGACAACGATATCGATGAGATGAATTCTTCTAATGGGTCTTATACTCTAACGTACTTGGGGCAAAGTGAGCCAATATTTGCTGGTGCCAAGACCAGAGCTCTCATTAAATTTGATTGCAAAAAAGTATGAATAATTATAATTAGCATTCAATAGTTAATTTTATTCGATAGATTTAGTATATATATTAGAAAGGGACATGGATATTATATAGTAAACCTTACATATCACATACTCACACTTACCACGTATTGATAATGATGAAAATTATTATTATGGTGAGTGATATGTCATAGAAATATCATGAATCGATAGCTGATACCCAACATCGATCACATGCGTAATATGTATTTATTTTGCAGGATACATAGACTTTTCCGATGAATGATCCAGATATGCATTATACCAGTCAATCAAGGCCGATAGCGGAAGATATCACCTCAGGTGTGAGGAGGTTGAAATGCCGATTTACTGAGTTGGAGCAGAAAACACTATATGAAATGAATTATGACACGAGAGTATGCTTCGATCAGGAACAAGTTCAACGACTCTACAATCAAGCTAATCAATACAAATTGGGCTTCCTACTATGTGCTCGATTCGAATATGGAAACATTAATGTTGAGGAATTCGTGGAAGCAATGGTTGAAGAGGACTTGGTGCAATTCCTTTATGAAATTTCAGATTTCCTACCAAACCACCTCGTTCGAAGATATAGTATTGGTATAACTCCAGAGACGTCTGATGCTGAAGAATCCTCTTAGTTCATTGTATATATATTGATGATAATTAATTGGAGTGTGAAATAAAGCAACATTTTCAACACATTCGGTTTTTATTTAGTATTACAACATATTTCGAGAAACAACCAATGTTATAAACATAAAAGTATTGACGATGCATTTCAAGTGTTTATATAGCACCCATCTGAATGGAACCGTCCAATGCACTATAAGTCAAATATGCATCATGGAGAATCAGTGCGTAAACTTTGATGTGAGATGGATGTCGACAGTTGAGGATTTCATTGCATCGGGTTGATGATTGCAATCTATGATGAATAGCGGGTTAGCGCGAAATTCTTCAATGCTCATCATTGGTTCACCCATATCTTTCCCATAGTAACTACGCTGGAAATTTTCGTATGCATAGTAGGCTACCGCATCCAATTTCTTATCGAAATCCAAGTTCCATCGTTCGTATGGATAAACTTCCGAATTCAGATACAGACGAATATTGTTAACTCCTGCATGGGTGAACTGTGTGACATCCTTAGACCTGTCATCTGTGTTCGAGGAGTTTTGGAATCCTATGATGATAAATCGCGGTCGCTCGAGACTATTGGTTGTTTTAACGGCCCAAATATCGGAAGCTGTTTCACGGATTGTTGGTAGCTCATAAAGATCCCACATCCTGTACGCAATTTTTACTCTTGCAGTGGTGCTCCTATTCAAACGATTCAACAACTTCAATTTCTGTTTATCTGATGGTGCCACATGCCTTATCTTCCATTCGATTTTGTTAATCTCCAATGCGGCATCAACTTCTCCCATGTAGGAATTCTTGAATGAACGAGCTATAATGAGGATCAACTCTTGCTTGATATTTAGAATCGCTTTTTTATAGTCTTCAGCAAACCCCATCAGATATTTGAGAGGTAGCTTACCGCTAAACACGCGGCTAGCTTCATCTAAAATACACTGTTTCCCATTTTCTAGACCCCATCCAACTGTTTCTAAGGATTTTGCATTCACCTCACTATAGGAAATCATACTTTTCATGGTTGTGGTGATGCCGGGTTTTCGAATCATACATACTTGTTCACCACCCATCTCATAACGTATTTCATCGAAAAGGAATGCTAAAGCATTGTTGGATAAATAACATGTTTTAGTAGGATCATTCGGTGTGAATTTTCCCTCAATATAGATATAACTTTCTGAAATATCGAGTAGTAAATCTTGGAAGTTGACGGCGATCCTTATTTCATCCGAGTTCTTGAATGATGGTGAACCATATGGTTTGTATGTGTGTTCATGTAGACTGATCAGGGAATGATCCAAAATCGGCTCATCAAACACTTCCAATTGTGTGCTGCTTATAGACGATGTAACAACCATTATATCTAGCTAATTTTTTTTTTGCTATTCAACGCAACTTCAGACCAATGGATTGCAAAAAGTGTATATCGTTTGCAGACAACCTATGTCTGACTCGTTTGGGTGGTTCTGTACGAATGAATACATCACCATTCTTCATTCTCTCCTTATTGATATTTTTACGGTAGGTGGCAGTTTCAGTTCTGAACATATGTTTTGATTGGTTCCCAAAACAAAACCCCATTTTCCTTCTGGAATGATGGATTGTTACGTAAGCTGCTTCAATTCCAATTTTACAATGATTTTTTCTCCACGAAAATTGACTAAGAGTCCGCTATCATCCAATATTCTCAGTGTAATGTTGTCGATGAACTGACACCCAGTCGGGCTGATGGGTAAATATATAATATTTTGCGGTTCCTTTGATAGCTTATATCCAGGCTCCACATCGATGTCGAATTCATATAGCGTATGTACCTCCTCCCCATTGAGGAATGCTCCTGCGGTAATGTTACAATCCACCCTTATGAGGCGCACCTTTATTATATTCACAGGTAATGTGGATTCATGCAACACGTTGGCTGAATATTTTTTCTCCTCGAATCCCAAAACACTTGCTAAAGATGTGTCAGACGCCAAATCTATCTCATACATGCTACTCATTTCACATTTCATGGTATTATTATTAGCACGGAGAGAGAATACACCATCCATACTCCCTCCATTCAATGATATCCTACGTGCTATAGCCATTTGTAAAGCTTTATTGATCTCATCTATTTCATAAGCACCCGGTGGTATCGTAATCATTTTATGTGTGAAAGTAGGTCCGAACTTGATACCCAATCGATTATTCTGCTCATCTATATTGAGTATGGAGTTGTATGAGTAGAAACCATGCAATCCTAATCCATAGGTCTTCCTCGCATCGAGTTCAATAGGTGGATAAAAGTTGGCGCTCAATACACTACGATCCCCAGATATGGTGAAAGTTTGCGACATGATTGATCAAAGACTATGAAAACTGTGGCAAACATCAATGTATGTAGCAGCAGCAACAGCGACAACCTTATCGCTGCTTGCAACAATGAAGAATGCCATAGTTTTCGCAAAGTTAATTATTAATATCAAATTTATTTTCAGCTACAACATTTACATCTTTAATTTGGCAAAAACAGCAGAATAATCTTCTCGACACTGGTCCATCATTAGCATCAACGCTATGTTGGCTGTCCTCCTCCTCCGTGAAGTGTTCCATACAAAATTGATATTTTGATATATCAGGATCGTTCTGTAATTGTTCAGGTAACTTTTCCCACACTAAAGCTATTTCATGCGGTGCGCAGCTGATGATGACTTCCTTCGGCATGTCGGCAAGTTGCGCTCTACTCATTTTCAACAAAGAGCGCACTCTTGAGTAAGCCAGTAATGAGTGACCCATTCGTTTGATGCTCTCTCTATCCATATTATAGTATTTTTCTCTAACTATTTGCGGAGAGAAACTTCAGGCACAAATGACCGCACCACACTGTATTATAATTTTGATGTCGCTCGTAGTTATATACGATTTTCATATCATTTGACGGTTTCGATCTCCTCTTCAGATACTCTATTAACTCCCTTGGGGGTGGTAAATCTCCATAGCTATCATAATATTCCACTACACTATTACGTTTCTTATATGCAACCCAGTGTGTGCCACTGCCTTTGCTGCTATCTAAATTCAGAATAGCTGATTCTATACGCATTGGCCCGGAATTGGGTAGGTTATCTCTCATAAATATACCTCGGAAGTGTGGTACTTTCATTCTATCTATCTGCTTTATTAGATCAATGTTTGTTAAAGCCCTCCGAGGTAAATCATCTAGTTTTTTGAATTATGGGGTTTTAGATAGATACCTAATCCCTTTCGATATGGCTTCAAATAGACTCCTTTACCAACTTTTCCGATTGCGATCGCCTCCATATGCTTATTGTGCCGATTTGCTTCGGAGAGTTGCTCTCTACTCTCTTTAGCGGATTGTATGGCTCGTGCTATACCGGCACTCCCCGCAGCCAAACTACCTAATGCCGATAAACCCGCGAAAATGGGTATAAGCGGGAGAATTCCACCAACATTAGGAATTGGTATTATTCTAGGTGTTCGGATATTATTTTTTCCACCAGCAATTTTCACAAACTTTCGAGCAGCCCCAATCGCCATCAATGAAGTTTTGGCTAAGTTTTTGATGATAGCACTTTTTTTACCCATTCGGTTTACCACATTGCGAACTTTGTGAACTATACCAGAACCAAATGCGATTTTTCTACTACGCTTTGATTTCCTCTTCTTCCTCAACACTCTACGCTGCTTCACTCCATCACTGCACCCCATACCAAAACGCCTCTTCCCCTTCATGATATTGGTAACTAACCAAGATGCAGTCCTCTCCCCCACGTTAGCGTCCTTTGATTTGACCCGCTCCCAGGCAGCTTCTTCCAATTTTTTATCGGCTGAATGCCTGGCAGATAGGTCGCTTGGATATTTGAGATATGCAATATCGTGTTCTTTGCAGGCTCTATCCAATTGATTTATTCCTGGATCACCGCGAGCCAACCGTTTCTGTAGGCGTGTTCCCGGGCCGCAATATTGATAGCCTCCAGGAATGTGTAATTCGAATGGTAACTTATTGATTATAGTGTTAACAATTCCTCCACCACCCTTTTTCTTTCCCCGTCTGCTTCTTCTCCCTTTATTATTATTATTATTATTATTCTTTATCGATGTGCAACGTTTCGCTGTCATAATATAAATGAGTCGAACACAGGTTGTGATTCTTTATATACCATCTAACCACCATACAATGCGGATTGTTCAACAGACAGAAATATTCAATGTGGATAATTTCGATGAAAAAGTGGGATTAGGAAATAACATCATACAACAACGTCGCCATGGGGTGTTATTCCCAAATACAATACGCGGGCTCATAATAGGTCCATCGAATTGTGGTAAAACGAATGTCATGATATCGTTACTCACCAATGAAAATGGTTTACGATTCGCCAATATCTACATTTACTCAAAATCATTATACCAACCCAAGTATGAATATCTAAGAAAAGTTTTGGAGCCAATAAAAGGGCTAGGATTCCACACCTTCGACAATAATGTGGATATAGTGGAACCGGCAGACGCCAAACCTGATAGTATTTTCATTTTCGACGATGTCATTTGCGAAAAACAAGATGTAATAAGGTCGTATTTCTCCATGGGTCGACATAAGAGCGTGGATTGTTTCTATTTGGCGCAGACATATTCTAGAGTGCCTAAACAGCTTATTCGAGACAATTCTAACTTCATTGTGATGTTCAAACAGGATGACATGAATCTACACCACATTTTTTCCGATCACGTATCCCCAGATGTGACATTCAAACAATTTCAAGATATGTGTGCACAAAGTTGGACTGATAAATATGGATTTCTTGTTATCGATAAGGATAGTGAAATCCATGAGGGGCGGCGCTATAGAAAAGGATTCGATAACTTCATATATCCATAATATTTCAGCAGCATTCCATTCATTCAATCTCCAGAAGCGACAATGAGCACATCTAATGATAAAAAGGTTGAAATGGCATCTGAAATTGACCTCAAACGAGAACTCGTTGAAGCAACTGATGCAGTGAGAAAAAAGTTCAAAAGTCTCAAGAGTGATCGTATAGGTAATCAAATAGTGCTGG
The DNA here is from genome assembly GCA_918026855.4 of Phaedon cochleariae. Taxonomy (NCBI): domain Eukaryota; kingdom Metazoa; phylum Arthropoda; class Insecta; order Coleoptera; family Chrysomelidae; genus Phaedon; species Phaedon cochleariae. The sequence continues at coordinate 36,914,214 of OU896710.1, forward strand.
AAAAAATGTATGAACCACTGATGAAACCATTGAACACAATTTCAAAAGCGGCAGCAACCTCTATGAGTAACCATATTCCAGCAACGACAATGAAAAGTATCACCAAACAACGTAGACCAACCATGATGAAACCTACACTCCATTCCACACCAATGTCGGGAAATGAATCAAATTCTATGGAAACACCTGAAAGCACAATAAAACCACATAGTTTTTTCGCTGAAATTCCATCACGTGAAGAAGAAGGGAGATCTAATTATGTGACCATGATGGATACACCACCACCATCATCATCATCATCATCTTCACTCATGCCATTCGATAAAACACCGACTGGCAGCAAAATCATTAGTGGATTAGATGAACAGTTGAAAGAGCATTTGAAAAATTTGAAATCCAAAGACCCCAATTATGATACCACATATGGCGTTCGCATTGATCCTACTACGGGAGACATGATGATGGGTAACATGAAAATTCGTTTTCCTCATGGACAAATTGAATTATGGCGTAGTAAGAAGAAGAGTGTGATGTTTCCAGCTACATATGAATTATACAATCTTATATTCATGAAACATGTACCAAGATCTGTCGATGATCGAGACATGCGATTATACGCTGATTTACTACAAACTACAAGGGCGCCATATAAGGATTACGATATACGCGAAGGCTTGAATGCTAGTACGAAATCAAAGAAATATCTACAAATAATCAAACCAATAATTAGCACACCGCCTAACATGAGGAGTCAGCAGCAGCGTAAAGTGAAAGGTGGTGGGGGAATAAAGCAATCAGAATCTATTAAAAAGATTGCTAGTAATCATCTGAAAGAGTACGTCTATTGGAATGAGGCTGCAGAATTAGTGGACCGCCTTCGACTATTATATGGGTCGAAAATGGCCGGTCATACTGGGCACGATAATGAAATAGTCTCAATCATTGAGGAGTTACGTGAAGAAGGTATTGTGTATTGATACCATATATATAACCACAATTTAAAACAGCTAGACCATTAGTATATCAATGCGAACCAAAGAGATCGCAAGTGTTCGGAGGTTGAGAAATAGCACAATAATGGAAATAAGTGTGACCAAAAGACAGATTGTTGATGAATTACATAAACCTGCGAGGCGCAACTTTGCGAGAAGGAGAACTATAATAAAAGGTTTTGCAGACTTGTGGCAAATTGATTTGGCTGAGATGCAAACGTATTACAAGGAGAATAGTGGTTACCGTTATATATTATTCGTCATCGATTGCTATTCTAAATACATCTGGACCGAACCGATAAGAAATAAAACCGGTTCGGAAGTTACACGGGCCATGGAGAGAGTATTGAAAAAGGCTGACTATTCACCGAAAAATGTGCAGAGTGACCTCGGAAAGGAATTCTATAACAGCAACTTCGCCGCATTGATGGTTAAATATAAAATCAATCATTATTCCACATATAGCACGATGAAGGCCGCAATCGTGGAGAGGGTGATAAGAACTCTAAAGAATTGGATTTATAAGGAATTTTCTGCAAGAGGTGAATACAAGTGGTGTGATAAATTACAGCACTTAACTAATATGTATAATAACAGGGTACATAGAACAATTGGTATGAAACCCGCCGACGTAACAGCTACTACAATACTACGCGCCTATAGCCACCCAAAAATCGTGCCAAAGGCAAAATTTCACGTTGGCGATGTGGTGCGTATAAGCAAGTATAAGGGTGTATTCGAGAAGGGCTATACCGCAAATTTTTCCACTGAACTCTTCAAAATATCCAAAGTGAATGCTACCAACCCCAGAACTTACAGACTTGAAGATGTGGATGGAAGGTTGATCAAAGGATCATTTTATGAATTGGAGTTATTGAAAACCGCCAATCTAGACGCATACTTGGTAGAGAAAGTCTTGAAGGAGAAAGGATGTAGAATATATGTTAAATGGCTTGGATTCTCTAACCAACACAACTCTTGGATTGACAAATCTGCAGTTATTTGAAGTGTGAAAATCGATAATTTCGAATAAATACCCATTAAGCAATGAATTCACCTTGTTTTTCTACCACTTCTCCACTCACTACCCCTCAATTGGAATGGTGATGGGCATGCAATGAAATCTAATTTATATATAAAATAAGATCGCTTCATAAATGCATCGAAATGAACTTTATTTCAATCAAAAGTATTTGAATAGGAAAATTATATACAATGTGAATAAAACTACATCTATTTTACTTAAAATCTATGGTATTTCTCCTCAAAGTTATTACAAGTCGTACACATGTCCATCAAATGGATTTGGTGGAGAGGAATCGAACACGCTGCACACGAGTACATCCTCTCTATTTCGCGGAAGGTCGCCCTTGTGTGCGATGAGGCGTGTAGATACTTGCCTCTGACGAGGGGCCGGAGGGAATAGAGGAAGAAGCATCTATAGCATAGGTGCCTCCAACCCTCTGTAGTATCCAACGTCACCATAGCAACGTTTACGCAGAACGTCATCTCCAGATGCCGGTCTCGAATTTCAGCCACGTCTACCATCTCGGAATGTAGCCGAATCCACAATTCGCCCACACCGCATTCTTCATCGAAACCCTCGTCACCGCGCCCCTGCTCCACACCGCCAGCACCCAATCCAATATTTGCATTTCCATGTTCCTGAAAAAGAATGGAAATTAAACTTTCATGAAGGACGTAAGAGGTGAACGATATTCTAATTGAAAATTATGTGAATGAGGGGATACTTACAAAGGCAGCAGCAGCAGCAGCATCAGCAGCATCACCAACTAAGCGATTCTCATCTATGAGAGACAACTTCGCCAACATCTTCACAATTTCACTGACAGCAGCCATTTTACTCTCCTTTCAGATATTCAATTGAGTGTTTCTGAATAGTAGAATCAGAGTATTTTGTACAGCCAAAGACTGTGGTTTTTATGTGTGTGTGTGAAAGGGAAAGGAAAAAGGGTGGTGGATTTGCAATCGTGATTGTTACTGGTTGATGCTCCTTCCAATGAAGGGGAGTGGTTTCTACCCTGAATGATATGGTGGTGGTGGTGGTGGTGGTGGTGGCAACCAATCCTTCAAAACTATTTTTAACACCTTTCCCCCACCTGAGGTGTGTTAGGTGTAAAGGTTTGAGGAGGAGGAGAAAGGCGTTAACCACTGACCACCAATGTCCAAATCATTATGCGCGCCCCTCTTATAGTTCAAGAGGAGTGGGGGGTAGATTCGAGTATTGAAAAGCTGCGGATGTTTCTATTTCCAACATAGTGTTCCATAGTCCTCGAACAGTTCTACTGAAATAAATCATATAACATTATGGTATACCCAAAATCATGGGATTTGAAACCAGTGGTGGCAGTAGGACCATCGAGATTGGCTCAATATTTTGTAATTTGCCATAATTGCCAGATATTTTTCAATCCTAAAGCTATAAACCCGAGTACGGGAGTTTGCGAAAGATGTTTGGAACATAATCGGCCAACATCACCGGATCCCCCAAGAAGGAGCTACCAGCTTGATGGCGACAACAGACCGCGATGCAAGACTTGTTCGAAGCTGCTCAAAAATAACAACATGGGCATCTGCAGGGATGTGTGTAGAGCATGCAGCGTGGAGGTACGCCTGCGATTTCAACGCTGTATCAGATGCGACGCATATAGGAATGATTGTTGGAAAGGGGTATGCGTCGGATGCAATATGGGGTCGTACTTCTGTGAGAATGTCGGCTACTTCTATAGTAGCGTGGACCACCATTTCTCCACATGTTGGTGCGTGCGTCATGAGAGGCGGGCACTGGGGAATGTTGAAGCTCCGCCTGCTGCATTGGATCACATCATTTGGCAAAATAGCAGCAGCAGCGATGAGAATGCGGAATGATTTTTAATATATGTATATATATATATTGTTGATTATGGATATTTTCTCCATATTCCATGTGATTTATATATTATTGTGTTTATAATTATAAGTTTTTCGAAATAAAATAATAAAAATAAGAACAATTTCATCGATTTTATTCATTATCGTCAGCCATATTGGATCACCCATCTTGAATTTTCAAATTTTGACGAAAGAATCATAATCTCCGACCCCGAAAACCCCCCAATACAAAATTTGAATGAATTCGGATAATAATTATAAAACTCGTCCGCCATATTGGATCCCCCCATTTCGAATTTTCAAACTTTGAAGGAAGAATCTTAATCTCCGACCCCAAAGACCCCCAGATACCAAATTTGAATGAATTCGGATAATATTCATATTCGTCCGCCATATTGGCCGCCATCTTGAATTTTCAAATTTTGACAGAAGAATCATAATCTCCGACCCCGAAAACCCCCAGATACCAATTTTGAATAAAAACGGGTCATTATTAATTGAATTATTGAAAAAAAATCTGAAATTTTAACGAGGCGAATCCAGTTTTTTTCGTCCTTAAAAAAAAAAAAAAAAAAAAAAAACGTGAGAATCCGGGATTTTTATGGTGGCAATGTATTAGTTGAATTTTTGCGAGAAATTTTTTATCATGAAATTTTTACCCCCTCCCTTCCGCTAAAAATGTTTCGTAGTAAACTACCATATTGAAAGGAGTGACAAAAAATTTTACATGAAGAAAAATGATTGTCATGAAGAGAGAAATCGGGTGGAATTTTTCCGATTTTTTTTAACCATTTTAAATTTTTAACGAGGCGAAGATTTATCATGTTTTTCACCCTTAAAAAAAAGAAAAAACGTAAAAATCCGGGATTTTTATGGTGACAATGTATTAGTTGAATTTTTGTGAGAAATTTAGAATCGAATCATTATCAACTGAATCATTGAAAAATCTAAAATTTTACCCCGACACATCCAATTTTTTTCGTCCTTAAAAAAAAAAACGTAAGAATCCGGGATTTTTATGGTGGCAATGTATTAGTTGAATTTTTGCGAGAAATTTTTTATCATGAAATTTTTACCCCCTCCCTCCCGTTAAAAATGATTCGTAGTAAACTACCATATTGAAAGGAGTGACAAAAATTTTTATATGAAGAAAAAATGATTGCCATTAAGAAAAAAATCGGGTGGAATTTTTCCGATTTTTTTTAACTATTTTTTTGATTTTTTTTTTTGCGACGTATGCCAAGTTTTTCGGCTAAAGGAATGTTTCAAGAAATTAAATACCTGATATCTTTTAATACATTTATTGAAACTATATATATATATACAAAAATACTACATAACTATATACGAAAAACTACATGACTATATACAAAAAAATACTATATACGAAAAGATTATCTGAGATAATCCTCCACCAAGTCAAACAAATCGCGCTCGTCCAGCGCGTCCATTTCCATCGCCTCCATCATAATGGGGTCCAGGTAAGCGCCCCTCGCCAATGGACGCACCACCTCCACACTAATCAGATTGATGGTTGGACGTCGCTGTTGCTGCTGCTGCGTCCCGCTTGTTGAGGGAACGGCTTTCTTGTGAGCCGTGTACCACGGCGAAACCTTGCCACTTCGGTATGGGTTCGGTTTACTGCGGCTACCTAGCAACTTTCCAAGGATGGTTGTTGACGGTCCAACTTCCACCTTCTTCTTCATCTTCTTCCCCTTGAAAATCTGAGGTGACAATGTCGAAGAGGAGGAGGAGGAGGAGGTACTCGATGACGACTGCGTCGATGGTGGTGCTGTTGGTTCCCTCTTACCGGGTTGCTGGGTTTGGAAATCATCACCGCTATCGTCGCTATCGTCATCCCGACCCCTCTTCCTGATGGAAACTCTCTCCGGTGTTGACGGCTTCGGTTGCTTAAGAGTTTTCTTGGAGCCTTTGGAATACCTAGCCGCAGGTCTCACGAATCCACTGTCGCTACCAAGACCCTCAACACCGGATGATGAGTCCTGAGCCGGCACCATCCCACCATCAACACCTGAAGGCGCATGGTTCTCCCAGGTTCCTGCTTCCTCCAGGTGATCTCTAACTGCCTGACTGAGCCACTCCCTCTGACTTGGCGTCTGCAACTCCGGGTCGAAGGGGATATCATTGATACCCCTTTCTCCGACATCGACGGGGGTGTCGATGGCAATGATGTCGTCATCATCGAGGTCTGGAAAAAGCAAGACAATGGGGGTGAAATACTTTGTTTCATTGCGATGATTGGAAAAATATACTGACCTAAGAGAGGAAGTGGTGGCGTGGAGCCTTCTCCAACCGTCGCGGCCTCTCCAACGAACGCGGTGTTCAGATCGGTTTCAACGTTGGACATATCTGAAACAATAACATTTTTATATATATACTGTAGATTCACATAACATGTGGAATAAAATAGCTAACATTCGATCATAGTATATTACTTACTCAACTGATGTTCGAAGACGCTGTAGTGGAATTAAAACTGACGAATGGTGTCTGAAGGTGTTCTGGTAGAAGACAAAGTCTGCGAACAGAATGAGGAGTCAGTGTGTGCACCTCTTGTTTTAAACACTCACATCCCACCCACTTTCCACCCCACTCCCTCCCCACTAACTCACAGGCTCCACCCACCTAGCGGTTCCACCACTATCAAACCATCGCCCCCAACCCCACTCATTTCACATCCCTTCGCAGGCTCCGCCCACTCAACCCCACTTCCAAATCCCGCCGTCAACCCCACTTATCTCCACTGTCAAGTCTCAACCTTGACCCCACTCATATTCTATCCTCTCAAGGATTTCACTACGAACAAGTCTCACCCAATCCCGTTCACTACCAACATGAGTTGATGTAGAGAAAGGCAACAAAGGAAGAGAAAACAAATAATATATGAATTTAATATTTTTTATTACAATTTGATATCATTAAATCATTAACAGAGTATGAGAATATATATTTTATTCCTCCCCCAAGCCCATTTCGGGGTTTTTCCTCCATCCCAGGTCGCCTCATTCAGTTGGTGAAGACTTTCCCATTCTTCAACGCCAATTCCACTTCTAATTTGAGCAATCGTTCGCTGAATTCAGTGGATTTCTTCTCAAACTTCAAACTCAATTCCTCCATCTGTTTCGACATGGAACTTATATCATCTACTGACTGATTCACTTTTGGTGACATCATAAGCACCTTTTGAGAAAACTGTCTGTAATCTCTGGTAACTATTTTCAATTTTTCGAGAGCTGTCATCATCTCAAACATTTGCTGATTGAGAAACTCCAATGGGACGCAATCCCCACCACTCAATGGATTACCAACATTCGTTAGTCGCTTACCCAATATGTCATAATTTCCACTTTCGTCGAGTTTGAACCCGATTCCAGGTCGCCCGGGCAGCGAACACATTGATTTGCTCTTCTTGCGACCAAATTTATCAATAGCGTTATACATCTTCCACCTACAGCAGTTCAACGTGCACTAACTTAATTAGAATTGATTATTTGATAGTTGACAAACCCCCCCCCGCCCCCTATCCATCGAGTATTTGAATAGCGCTAATTCGAGGTATTCCATGGAGGGTAGAAAAAAAGTAGCAAGTATTACCATATAAATATATATTTAATTCGGTAAATATCAGCGTAAAATTACTTGGATGATGATTTCATAACAAGAATATATATATATATATATATATATATATATATATATATACAAAAATGTGAATAAATTAATAAGGGTATATATACAAATATGTGAATAATTTAATATAGGCGTCCTCTGAACATTCAAAACTAATGCGAATATAGAGATGATCCAGCAAAATATGATATCCACTGACTACTGACTAATATTTTCAGGTATAGAGTCCGCTGTTAAAGTTTCGATTGTTCCATCTCTAACAAATTTATGAAGTCGTTCGTTTCTACTTCAGTAATAGCTTGCTGTAACCAAAGCAAATTATGTTCAGGACTTGATTTGTAGAATTCGATATCGCTATGGCCCCACGGTAAGGTTTTCGTGGTGTTTGGTATGATGTATCGTTTATCATCATGGTATGATAAAGCAACTTCGTTTTTCATTTCTGTGTATATGTCATGGTGGTCAGTGCGAAAACAATTCATTCTCCTTAAAATCAAACCCCCTTTTTCGACGATACTTTTATAATCATCCATCGAAAGTTGACTTCTGACGACCGACCTTGAAACACCCTTTGCTTTCTTCAATTCGCTACTCAAGGATTGAACATAATATGCCTTGGCTCCAGTGCCGTAAAAGCTAATAATAGGATCGTCCGGGAATTCATCCTTCATATTTCCAACAACCGATTCTGTTATTGGAATACCCATTTTATTATCTGCAGGGTAATTGGACGTGTCGAAATATCGTATATTCTCTCGCATGAAGTTGTAAAAATTTTCTGTTTCAATTTTCAAGATTAAGGAGTCTGTGTCACTGTATAGAAGCCATGATTTACCGACGAAATGTTTCTTAATGCACTCATATAAAAAGTTGTATATGACAACTTTCGACACGTCTAATATAGTGAAACCTAGATATAGTGGTTTGTCATAATGCACTTTGACTCTCCCCATATGGATTGCTACGAAATTTTCGTGGAAAATCTTACATGTCTAATAATTGGGGAGAGCAATCAGAGCATTCGCACCCAACTTCTTTTTGATATTATCCCAGTGTGTGATGAGTTTGATGTCATTTCTCTTATCAACATTTTCCATTGTTTTGCCGTATACTGAGTTGACCATATTCTTATATAAATTCTTATCAGCCGCATTTCGACTCTTATTGCGCATCTCTGTATTGAGGTCTACATACCTTTTCAGCCACGGCGATTGATTGAATTTTAATACTCTATGTATTTTAACCAACACCAAACCATTATCCATTGCTTGTTTCAGGTTTCTATAGTGAACAATATATTTTGTTTTATGAAATAAATTCGGAATTAGTTTTGGTAATTTGGATGATGAATTAGGAGGTATCATTGATTCCACAAGAAATGGCAAATCTGAGTGAGCGTCATGTAATTCTTCGGGGTAGTATACGTCGACTTCAAGGACATACCCGCATGAATTATCATCTGCGATACTCATGGGATCTAAATCTGCAATTTCCTGAGTAGACAGCCACTTAAAATCAGAGGTTGGTAGCGGTTGAGACATGCTATGGCCATATAAATTGGTTGCGTCTAAATACATAATGTATGATGTGGGCTCATTAGGATCGAAATTTGGTGTGAATTTATTGTTTGCCACATGAGATCTTAAGCTGCATTGGCTTATTCCCCCTCTGATACCTTTTTTGAAAAAATGTATCATGTCTATGTCGGTCAACAACTCCAATACGATTTTCGTATACCTTAACATAGCATCCCACGATAAACCGGGTGCTGTATAATACTGGCATGGGTCGAGTTTATATGTTTGTAAGCAAACCTTTCGGAAATTCTCGAAAACATCGCATAGTAATAGAACATCCGATTTCAAGTAGACGTCTGAGTATTCCCCAAGCGATTTACATTTGAATAAAGCCCATACTGTCTCAGCTCTTCGATAATCCTCATCAGATATATGTTGATTCGAAAGATTGTCGTAGAAATCATCTTTGGTTGGCAATTCATTATAATTCAATTTAGCCATCGAAGTAATGAAACTATATGGGAAAACGCCTTTCTGTGTCATGACATCGAATTGTCTAGAATCTTGAAAATTTCGTGCAGTTTCTACGAGCTGTTCTGTATTTAAGTTTTGTGCCAGTGTTTGTAGGGGTTGTGAAAGAAATTTGTAACTATCTAAGAATCGCAGTTTCAGAAAAATATTATGAGTCTGACCATCTTTGCCCGAATATTCACCCACTAAAATATGTTTAGTGAATGAGATATACTTCTCCTTGGTTTGAGCTACACAATCCACTTTTTCTTCGCGATCGAAAAGTTCCTTGATGAAGAGGTGGCTATCGTAGCCACTCATGTTGTGGAAAAATATCGGAATGAAATTGGGAACCTTGTAATTCAGATTACATGCAGAATGTGCAGCTCCAAACCTTTTTTTTCCGGTCAAATGGCAGTGATCTCTTACTTTTATATCGCCGTATTCGAAAGTTTTATCGCAAATATTACATGCGGTGGCATTAGCAAAATCTGCCTCTTCAGCTGACGTCAATTTCTTCATTGGAACTATATGTTTCAGGTATGAGTTGTAAATATTTTTCGAGTCGCGAACTACGCTAGATACAAATTTCTTTGCTGCATCCTTTCCACGAAATGAAACAAATTTTGTTATAGAATCATCGTATGAGCATTTAATGATATATGCGAAAGAGTATGGCTCATGTATGAATGTTCTATTAGTAAACGATTTTTTCGGATCTGGCTCGCAAGATTGTATTGGCTTCAAGACTGATTCAACATCGGCGTATATTACAAAAGGCACCTTCATCTGTTTCTCGAAATTTTCAAATTTAAGAATATTCTCGGGTATCTCATTACCAAATTTATCAACTTTCAATTCAGTTGTGGGCGTCGTGGTCAATGTGAGATTACAGTCGCTCAATCGATGGCGTAACAACTTAGTTTCATTTGAAAAATTCACCAAACACCCATCACACAAATATTTTTTATGTTCAGTGGAGCTCATTTGACTAGACACTAATCTAGATAGATTCTTTATCCAACAATAATGGCTATTTCCAGAATGGTTGAGACAAGTAATAGATTAACATGCTTACTGAACCTTTTCTTAGCGTAATGGAGTGGGCCAACCACCTGATATTTCACCCTTTGATTCTCAAATATACTCTCTAAACCATAAACGTTGATGGAACAATCGTTCAGAATCTCGAATTTCGGAATATTTTTTACTTTAACAGGAAACTCTATACCCACCAGATTCAAAACCGTAGAGAAATGCGGGTACGAAGACATCTCACAAGGTTTGGTGTTTGTTGCGTACAGTGCAGACGTGACAGCCCAAGCAAAGCAGCATTCATCCTGATTGCGTACATTCACTACCGCCTTCTTGCTCTCGATGAAACCAGGGAGTTTTATGTAGGAACACCCGCGTAGTGGACTATATTTGTTCACATTGATTTCAAGGAACAGTATCTTCTCTAGAGCCCAACCTGTAACAATATCATTATTCAGCTACTATTTTCCATAATCAGATGGGTACTACTCATAGGGAAACAAATCTTGAAATGAATTGAACTTACCGGAATCGCGTTCCTCGAATTCTGTTGCTAGGTTGATAATTATATCCTTGAACGTATCGATGATAGACCCCAAATCCAATGATGAGTCGATTATATGGTTCGGCGTCATGAAGGACTTATTATCACGTATATTCTTGGCTTCAATAACGTATCTACCAAACATTTCCATATTGACTTTGATGGAATGATGAATCGAAAGCATATTCTCCAACAGCAAAGTTATTGTTGATCTATTCTCATTGAAAAATGTATTGTAATCCAATGTTTCACTCCTACATTCTAATCTGTAGCTGATGATGCGACATTTGAATGCGCTCTCAATCACGTATACACCGTTCATGTAATTGGAGCAAGCATTCGTCCGATGTTCCAATGTTCTTTTATGGGCCGCCATCTTATCGGCAGGAATAGTTTTGTCACAACATGCACATATTTCCAAATAAGTAGATGTTGATGGTGTAGCATCTAACCGAGGCTTTTTCGAAAGAGATGGACCAGCACTCCCTATGCATGACACTCTTTGATGGCGTCGTAAGTTATCACTGCGTGAGAACGATTGGGCGCAAACATTACAGAACAACATTCTGGCTGATTAAGATATAAACGCGAGCACTACTCTTAATCGGCGATGCTCAGAAAACTGTGATACATGTGGTTTGATGAAGAATTTATATGTGAAGGAGCTGTGCCATAACGCTCCCTACTACTAACCCACCCCACTTTCACGATAAAGCCTTCAATAGGGGAGGGACAAGGTCGACAACGATTATGCGCATACAAGGTTGGGGGAGGGCATTTCACCAAGGTTATTCCTCTCAAGGTTACTCTTCTTCTCAAGGACACTACACCCCCAAGGTCGACTCAGTCTTCGAGGGCATCAAGCACTCTAATCGGCTACTCCCGAGGTCACCCCAAGATCACCCCAAGGTCGCCTTCAAGGCCACCTCTCAAGGCCACTCCTTCGCCTTTCAGGGTCACTCCTTTCAAGATCACTCCTTTCAAGGTCACCCCCAAGGTCACTCCCCTCAAGGTCACTACCAAGGTCACTCCGCCCAAGGTCACCTCGAAGGTCACTCCCGTCCAAGGTCACTCCCGCCCAAGGTCACCTCCAAGGCCACTCCGCCCAAGGTCGCACTCCTCTGGCCTTGGGCGGAGACCCAGAACCGGTGAAAACTATCTACTTAAGGAGAATACAGATTCTTCTGAAAATCTAGATTTCCCAGACAATCTGAGGTCCTAGAAAATGCAGAATTTTCAGAAAATACAGAATTCCAAGATAGTGCAGATTCTCCAAAAATTTCAGATCATTGAGAAATTCTAGTCCATATGAAATTTTTGTTCCTCTTCTTGTTGCTGGAACTCCTACTATCAATAATACTATTGTCTGTACTGATTTTTGTCAATCCACTGACATTCTGAGCATCATAACAGAGACTAGTATTATCAATGTTCTCCAACAAAGGGACAACAACACAAATGTTGGTTACCGAGAATGGCAACAGAAGGGACTGAGTCTCACCTGCCTTCTCAAAACCTCCTCCTAAGATGTCAGCAAGTCACTATCTCTCGACTTGAACCGACCGCCACTCAGGTAAAAATGGGAATTCGGCTACGCCCAATTAGCGCACTAGGGCGATTTCCGTTAGGCTACGGCATGTTCTTCTGCAATCATTTTTTGATACCAATGGTGCGGCCGTCTGATACAACAGACTTACTGGCTCTGCAGTGTCAGTGCCCGAGCAGAGATACTGTTCTCCCGCCAAGGCAGGCAAAATATGCTTTCGCTTGTCCCATAGTGGTATTCTTCTTCTCCTTCTTTCACACACAGTGTGTGTCGCGATTCCTGGATCCTACCTCAGAGCTTTGCCACTAGATGGCTACAACATGACTTCAATTTCATGTTATACCCTGAGTATATAGTGTGAATTCTGATTGGTGAGTTGAAAAAATATAGCTGAAGCTTGAATTTTTTTTGCGAGCAAGACGGAAGTGAAATAAAGTATATTCTTGGACTTCATGAATGAAGCAACTCTTGAAATTGTTTCTGTACCTGAGAATGCTTCTGAGTAATATGATTCATCAACTCCTGACTTTCGAATCTTTCTCTTGATTGTGAACCCTGCTAGATAACCCTGAAGACTTCATCATCTTTATACTTTCTGCACACACACACAAGAATCTGACATTGGGAGAAAATAATGATATAACAATCAACATGAAGAATTTTTGTTGCGGAATTAATGAAAATCAAAAGATACAGCAAAATGGATAGCAATTGAATCTGTCTCAGTCGTTTGTACCAAATTTCTGATACTACAGATAAACTGATCGGAATAATTGGGATACATGATTTTCCAGACTTCACCCAAGAATATCAGATACTTTTTCAGATTTCTGCAATTATCCAACAACATTTCATGCAACAAGTATGTCAGGTTGAACCCAGGATTCTTAATTGAAGCCTACATTCTCTTGAGACCCCTTGAGAGCAGGTCCTTTCAAAAATAATTTTGATTCAGGTCTGATCAGTAACATTGTTATCTGGTTCACTGTAGGCACCGAGGTAGGAACCTCCAGTGCTATTCTCCATTGATTGCTACTCACGCGTCCTCACATAATTTGGCGCCCAAGATATCCAAATCTCTGTTGGAATTTCGCCAAGGCTGGGTAGCCTGACTACAGCAAATCTCTTCATCACCCTCACATCTAGGGTATTCAGAGTCTCCAGAGAATCCAGCAAATAGAGATCCAGGATATTCAGCGAATCCAGATTTTGTGAATAAACTTCAATCAGAACATTAATTCAATACATATATTCCAGAAATTCCAAATTCACAATAGATTTCAGGAAATCCGTATATGGTTCAATATATTCAGATAATCCAGATTTTTCATTCTCTCTGGGGAATCTAGATTATTCAGTCCAGTTAACAGGTTCTGTTGACTGAGGTACACCAGAAGGTCCAGTTTATGGAGATTGCGTAGATAAGCCAGATTAACCAGAAGATACAGAGTGGCCAGATTTTCCTGATTTTGTTCCAGTCATAAGACTATCTTGGTGATGCAGTATGCACAGATGGTCCAGAAAATTGAGATTCTCCAGAAATTCCTGATTTTTCAGGAAATCCAGATTTTCTAGAAATTCCAGTCCAGATGGAATATTTGTTCAGGAATCGTTACAGAGATCTTTGCTATTATAAAAAGGGTTTTGAAAACAAAAATGAGACAAATGTGTTCAGCCAGCCTGAATGTCCTGATAGTTTCTTATCCAGCTTGGACATAGTGGAAGGCATCCGCAGCTCTGAATTTCGACGAATCCTCTTTCCGGAGGATGGTTTTGAAGCAGTTTGACCCGCCTCTGCAACTTGACTTAACCTGTCCTCCATTCTTCCTGCTTATCAGAAGTCAGGAGGGTTGGTTGGAAATGTGGTAATCCTGGTCATCAAAGAAAAAAGAGCAAGAAGAAAGCAATAAATTCACGAGAGCGCTCTAGTCCAGAACGTCCATGTTAGATCTGTCCTGTCACGAAATCCAGACATTTGTGTAGATAATGGGTGTGAATAAAAATTTCAGATCCTTTTGTGAATATTCTGTATTGTGATGAGATTCCAGAAACTGAATAGAGTATTCCAGTTCATAAGATCGTGGAGTATACAGTGTATACAGACGGAATAGAAGCTGAAGCTTCAATTTCTTTCCGCTAGTAAGAGGAGTATGAAATGTAGTGTTTTGAAGCCAGCTTCATTACTTGACCAATTTCTTTGATTATCTAGGTAACTAAAACTGATTTCGGTTGAATTTCACTCTCACGAAAGTTCAGAATCCAAAATCCTGGAGAATTTGAGTAATTCAGAATTCTTGACTCCCAAAACTTTTTTCTGTTAATACACTCCGATATTGTCCAGCAGATTCTTCGAGTTAGTGTTGAAATTGCGCATTCGATAATAAAAGCAGTCATTTCGGTACAGACATACGACATATGTATAGGTTTGAATTTGGATATTGAGCCATCTTTGATTTCCCCCATATACAAGTTATCGTCGATATAATATGAACAGTGATGTAACTTCCCTATCTTATAGGGATCCTCTTCCGCGTGCACCAAGTTATAACAACGATAAAAGAGATAGATAGTTGATCGAATGAGATAAAAGTTGAGTAATTTCAACCTATCCAATACGACATTTCACAATTCGAAAAAAATGTCATCCTCTCCTGAAATAGTCCGAAAAATCCATTTATTACATTATTTTCATGGTTGATATTCGAGACAAGAATTTGAAATCTGTTGAAGCTGTTGTTTTTTCAATTGTTTTGTGAAGCATTGAATACACCTGGGAATTTCCTTCACAGCCATCATCCACATGTTGACATTTTCGCATGAAACAGCGCCAAGAAAAAGTGAAAATATTTTGATATCTGTCAGGCCACACCGAAAAAAATTTCAATTTCCCAAGTATCTATTCAAGAACATCCTTTGAGTGCTAAATGGAACATTTTGACCATGAAATGTCATCTGATGAATTCGAAGAGTCAACGTATCTAACGTGAAACAGCTCACCTTTTCAAATCACTCTCTGTTCACTGTCACTGTTCTGAAAATGTTACCCTATAAATTAGAAATGGAACAGGATTATAATTGGGAAATCCAATTTCAAAGATGATTATTTAGATCTTTGGAGATGTAATTCCAGAGTTATACAAGTATCATTAAAGTTTTATCCCTTCTACATCCCACTCACCGTTTAACACTTGTTGAATCAGAATCTTTCGGCGTCTACGGATACTTGATATGTAGGGACATATTAGCCCGCAGCAACTCGTGAACCCTTTCTACAGGTTGATACTTAATTTTTCACAAATGTGGAGTGATTGAAAGTTCTTTTAGAAAGTTGAGGAACATATTATATTGGAACACAAGAATTCTAGCCAACAATTTATCAGAAGAAATCAATGTTTTTTAGTGCTGTTTCGAAAAACGTGAACCCTTATTCACTGACGCCATCATCTAAATTGTTGACAACTATGTTTACTGATAATCCAATGAAGTGAAAGGAAGGACAAATAGCCCAAATTGAGAGCATTTTCATCGGAGGTGGGTATATATACCGAGTGAATATGTCTTCAATATTTCTTGACGATTTTGAACCCACTTGATATTTCTGAAAGAAGAAAAATCGCCCTAATACTGGAATGACAATCATTTAACTATCAAATTGGAAAAAATTATATTGAAATGAGTATTATTCCATTTCCATAAAATCACTTTTGAATATTGTAATGCTATTCATTTGCCCCCATATATGAGCGTCATTTTATTTTCATATGGGTGCTGTTTCACATTCATATGATTTTTCTTGAAATGATGGACTTCATAACAGTAAAAACCGAACTATGCTGGCGCATGTTCAGTTCAGAAATCTTTTGAAGGTTATACAGTTTCGTATAACAGCTTATAGAATTTTCTTTTGGTTGACTAATAACAAGACGAACAGATAATTCAAATTGGAAGCACTTCTATCGTGAGCAAATCAAGATACTGTGTACTGAGTATCTCGCCCTTGTGATGCTTTTCAATAGCCCGTAGTTTCAATTAAGAACTTTTTTTGAAGGTGAGTATACATACCAAGTAGATATGTTTCCAATATTCAACGACGATCTCCAACCCACTATATTACTCTGGAAAGAATAAATAAATCATCCTATTACTGAATTGCCAATCATTTGACTATCGAATCGAGGGCAAATCATACTAATATGAGTATTATTCCATTTTTCATAATATCACTATTCAATATTGAGATGCTAATCATTTGACCCCTATATGAGCGTCATTCCATTCTTATATAGGTGTTGTTTCACAGTTATATGATCTTTTTGGAATTATGGACTCGCTTACAGTGAGAAGTGAACTATGCTGGCGCCTATTCAATTCAGAAATTCTCTAAAGGTTATACAGTTTCGTATAGCAGCTAAAAGATATCTCTCCTGGTGCCTAATGAGGAAGAAACAGAATATAGGTCGCGATGACTACAGTAATATTAATCCTAACAGACATATTATTCTGTATGATGTTGCGTTCTCTACTGGTTTATCTCTTTTACTTGAGAGCATGATCTTTGCTTTCTCCCATTCCGCTGAGAAAATAGCTCTATTAGCAAGAGTATACTTTTTGTTATAGACTGAAAGTCCCATTGCTGATCATTTATGATTTCTGGTGGTATGCTTCACGTTCCATACGCTTGTTACTCCCCCAGAGCAAATTCTGCAAAACTTCCTGATTCCTTCTTGCAATTCCCCATCATCTTCCTGCTTTCCCTGTATTTTTTTCATGTCCTGGTTTCCACAAAATAGGAATTGGTATTCTTCTTAAATTTCTGGAGGTTATGTGCCTCGGGAAACACCTCCCGTGGCAATGTGGTCCAGAGCTTCGCTGTACGTTGGATGAACGAGTCTTTGTAGAGAGATGTTTTGCAGGTCTCCAAAGTGACCACGAAGGGGTGCGGAGCCTCAACTTGACGGGTGCTGCGCTCCCAATATGGAAACAGTATTCCAGGAAAAGTCGGATATAAGCCTTATAGATCATAAGCGGCTTTTCTAGAGACAAGGCATGCTTGTATTTTGTTTGCATTGAAATCTATCAAGTTATTGAATCCTCATACAAGAATTGTTGCCAAGTCCATATTTATGTTGTCAACATTTCCTTCTCGTTCATTTCTGCTTTTCCTGGCTGGTATTGAAGCCCTGGAAGAAGGGGCGGTATGGATGGTACTTCAATCCGCGGAACTGTGTACTGGACATGAATTTGCCTTCAACAAATCGTTGATATGGAGTGAAACTGGTGTTGGTGCTAGAATTGGTTGTTGCGGAACACCAGCATTCATTATATGAGTCAGTCAGATGAAACTCCGTCGACCACTACATGGCGAGACCTGTTCCAGAGAAAACTAGCTAGCAGAGAACATAGCTGGGGAGGCAAGCCAAAAGATAGAAGCTTGGTAAGGATTCCGTGATGCCAGACTCGATCGTATGTAAGCAGCACACGAAAATAGGATATTTAGTTTTGATCTTCTCCTGAAGATGCTAACATAGTAAGCAAAACACGTATCGAGGCGCTCAAAAATCTATTTGGTTAGTGGTAGAACAGTGTAGTGTATAATTGGATCTAATATTGTCTGTGACATCCATGCCATCACTATAGCGAGTCGCCAACAATTAATGCTTTCGCTTCGTTGGTTCGTATGAGACCTTCAATTTCTTCGAGTGTGACTTCAGGTCTTGAATTTCATCAATGCCAGAGCAGTAACGGCTGTAGATTGAAAAGCGACTTGTCGCAACATTCGTATAGCCATGGCCGTGTCCTTGTCTTTTCATATGTATATTATCATCTGTGAACTTGTTGAAAACACACAGCTCTTCATTATTTATCTAGTCCTCATTCGTTCTGGTTCCGGTATTATAATCATTCTCACTCTTGTTCTGTTAGCACTTGCTAGTACCATATCATGTTCTGGTTGGCTCCTATACGAATTTTCTGTAGTAATTAGATTTCCATTTGTTCGTTCACGCCGTACCTACATTCTTATAATGTTCTCAGTCTCATCCTACCAATTAAATAACTAGTTTGGTTTCCTACTCCTTTACTTTTGATTCAGTATGGTTCTTTTGGGCATTCATTTGCTTTGTGTTCTTTTTCGCCATATTTCAGGTGAATGTGTTCTTTGTCTGGTGTTTCACAATCTATCTTGATGTGTCCGTACTCCCAGCATTTTTTCTTCCGATAGTTCTACAGTGTGTCCATCCGATTTTGATTCTTCCTTGCTGAAGGAGTTGAATTGCATCTGCCTCCGACATAAACCTCTTCCGTGATCTCTTGCACTGCCACTGCATAATCTATATCCTTGGAGTGTTCAGTTCGTACGTCCGGTGACTTCTTCCTGAACTCTCTTCTCAGAATGTCGGTAAGGTCGAAACGATTCTTCACCGTTAGGAGCAGTTCCTCTTTTCTGTCCTGATGATCTACTTGTTCTCAACTCCTATATCAGTGGGATTTACTCTTCCTCTGACTGATTCGAAAAGTTCGACGAATGTATTGTCCACCATCTTGATGAGCAGTGCATCTCCCCTTGTTTTTTATTGTTGTTTTTTATTTCCACCAAGTAGAGTTTTTGCTGCTAAGAGTTGTATGTTCTTATCCTCTTCGTCTACAGGTTCGAACAATATGATTTTCACATTCGAATTTGTTGAGAGGCACATAATGGTCCTCAGGAAAATCAATCTTTCTGTTTCGTCCAATTTCGGGATGGCTATTTTTCTGGTCTTGCTCTGGAGTATGCGATCTTTGGTTCTCTGGATAGATTGAAACACTTCATCGTCGTTGGCTTCTCCGTTGACTCTCATCATCAGTAGTTATTGAATGATATTCACACCTAGGAGAATTGGAGGAATCTCTATCTCTCGTTAAGAACCCTAGTGAATGCACCATCAGGGCCATTTCTCCTTCAGATCTACTTTGGCATCAAAGCCCTCCTCACTCCTGAATCCGTTCATAGCTATCTCATCTCCTTCGTGCATTGTTTCAATTTTTTCATTGCATGAAAGAATAATTTCATATTTGCTTGGAGCCTTCTATATGTGTCTTTGATTTATATCCATATGTGAAAATTCTTCCATAAGAGCTACGGCTTCCTGCAGCTCTTTTGGCATGAACACCTGTATCTCATCTCCAGAAAACGTTCCACATTCAATTCTCACGAAAAGCTATGGAAACATTCTGTCCGTCGACACAGAGCCAAGCATGCATCGATAAGGCATTGCTTTTACTTAATTTCCACTTTTCGCCATGATAGGAGAGAGACCGTTCGTGGCCACACTATCTCAGGGCCATCCATGATTCGGTAGAATCATGCACCTTTGAATTAGAGTTTTCCTTGGAGTTTGTGTGGCTTCGTCAGAAATTCAGAATCCATGCCGGCATAGCTCTAAACAACATTGCAGTTAGTTAAGCCCTCTTTCCACTTCTAGATGACGACTCTCCTTGGGGGATCTATTTTCCTATCTTCCCATCTATTATTCCATCTAGGAGTAGTCGAATGTGACCAATAAATCCGTAGGATTTTTTTCATGTCGAGCTATCAAAAATGTTTATTCTCTTCATCAAGACTTACTACTGAAAACATCGAATGAATCTCGGAATGAACAATAATGTGAATATATAAATTTACATCAATGAAATTGCTATACCTATCAACATGAGATTCTATATAAAACAACACAAAAGAGAAACATAGGTGTCAAAATTAAATCAAATAATGTGACGAAAAATGTCATAGATGATGGTCGACTAATTCGAAGATCTTGAATACAGAGTGAGATGAATACTGATATATATAATGTGAGATATAATATACTCTTGCAGGTTGTATATAGAATATGGATCATTCAAGGAGGACGAGTTGATTCATTATCATTTCATCTTATCGAAAAGAATGTATAAATAAAAAATAAAAAATAAATTATAATTATAATAATAATAGGATATTATTGTCTCAAACATCATTCTGTCATTTTCATTCATGTGTACCATTTCAAGAAAAAGGCGTTTGATAGGATGTTTCTCATCATCCATAAATTTCAATCACTTTTGTTTGGAGTGATTATGCCCTTGAACATTCTACAACTTTGACCAATGTATTGAATATTTTATTCACGAATTGAATATTGTAGAGTTTCGGAGCATCGGCTGGGGTTAGTCCTGCACGATTCGCTGTTGCGTTCTAATTAACAGTGCTGATCCTGAAGTGGCGCATGAAGTTTGTAACAAAGCCTACACAGAACACGCAGAAAGAGATGATGATGTGGTTGTGATCATCAGAAAAGAAGTGAAAGCGTGTATGTAGGTGGGTTGGAAAACTACCAGCTGAGCGTGAGAGCGGGCCAGCTGCTTAGCGGACCTCAGTTTCTAACGGAGGTTAACGAGAATAGCTAGCAGGCTTGCAGAATAGCTAGCAGGCTTGCCACTGCAGCATATGGTAGTGAGTACATTACTAGTCTAAAGAACATAGCCGAAAAATTCTGAAATAGAGCTGATGGGCGATGCCTGAAAAGGATGTTAGATAGCCTTCTTGAGCGAACCACATCAGTCATTGAAAACACCCTGAGGCTTGATCTATTCTTGACTCTCAAAAGTTTTCGATTTGGTATGAAGTTGATTAGGTAATTGTTTCCAAATATGTTTTCGCGATTTTGATATTTGTTTCATCTTCAAAGAGACAGATCGATTTGAGTGTTAGATCAATTATGTGTGGTAGAGATTTAAATATTGAAATTTGATTATTTCTCGGTAGGGGAACATCAACATTAGTTGAACTGAAAATAATGTTATTAACTAATGATCATGGATAAAAATTTTCGAAAAAAATGTTTTTCAATTTCAACCATCTCTCAAAGTTACATGAGTGACTCTTTCCACATTATTTTTGAGGTTACGTATCGAATTCATTTTTATTTTCATTGGATGATGAGAATGGTAATCTTTATTATTCGTTCACATCAATTTCATATTTAGAAAAGGAATTGATTGATCATATCCTTTATCGACAGTGAATTGAATATTTGTGTCAAAATATCGAGAATGTTGAGAATTTCATCAAGAATTAGGTCGTCTACATATCTTTTCTAAAAAGGAATAGCGAAGATGGTTTTTTATCATCAGTGCAACAATCAAGGAGAACATCTTAAACATAGTTGCTATTATTGCAGAAATGCTCGATCCCATATAGGAGAACCAAATATCTGTCTATTACATTTTTCATTGAAGAGTAGGCATGTGGAGTCAAAACTTGAATCGACGTCAGTAGTCAGAGTAGTGTGCAGCTGAATAATAGTACGTGTATTTACGTGTCAGAAAATTTGTGCTAATCCAAACGGTGTTTTCACGATAAACTATGCGAATTCAATTATTCAGAAAAATATTCCAGTTCAATCTACACTCAAATTATTGAATTCAAGCTTTTGTGAGCATGTCAATTGCAGAAGAATCTCACATTTCGTCCTGAAGGATACTCGAAGAAAAACAGGAGCGCTACGACTAAAACAGTGAGAGTGAAAAAATCCACCCTTGCCAAGCGCAGGTCTTGGGTCGCGTGTTCAAACTCTTGAATGGAATGGAGGAACTCTGCTATCACTATCAGTTAGTTTGGCGCCAGCATCGAATAGTGAACAGGTTAGCGGATATATCACCTGTGCGCGCTTGTTGTTTACGTGAGCCTGGCAAACTTTTTCCGTGTTCGAAGTCGGAGCTAGGTTTAATTACTTCTGGAGATTTAGTGCCGGCCAGGTTCAATTCCAGTGACTAATGCTTCATTGAGATTATTTGGGAACTTCCTCCTCACGTTTTGACTTCCTTTAGTTTTGTGATGAATTTTCTGTGTCAATAACATTATCGAAGTGGTGTTTGGGAATGATTATTCATCAATGGTGAGTGTTAAATTCATATTATCCTTCAACTCGATTACTCCAAGCAGCAAGCATATTATTGCCACCGTTTTTGACAAGCAAAGATTCACAACCTCGATAGAACCCTAAACATCTAGTACATGAGATATGATTCCTTAAATCGTTTCGTGATGTAAAAAAACGAAAGCATTTGAAATCATTCGATAGAATTGGATCAAGAGTGGAACCGTTGATAATGAGCTCTTGATATGAAAAAGGCAAATACAAGGAGTCGATTTAAAAAACTGCAGCAATAATATAATTATAAAAATGCTCGAAACCTTTATTAGGTTAGGAAAATGCACATTGAAAATAATCTTCAGTAATTATTTACTATTTATCGATTGATTGATTGAATGGATTGCGAAATATCAATATTTCGGCAAATTTTTATTTATATTTCAACCCGCGAGAGCTCGTGGGAATAAGAAATATCCCGAGCGATATCAAATTACGATTTTCTTGTAGGGCAATGGAAAGATACACAAAAAATTTGTTTTACTCGCATCCACTCAATTATAGCCTTTATACACCCCCTAATTAATTTGGAAGGATAAAGTGGAGCTATTCAGTTCGAAGCTAATCTCGAGATGATTTCTGTCCGGAAGTAGGTATCAAGATATGTACAAGGAATAACTCTGAATTGTCTACACAACTCAATTCGCAACTCACTGAAGAAGGTTAACATCAAATTATGACATTGTTCTCTTTTCTCCATTATTCTTAATCGCTTCTTCCTTCTTCCCTATTTCTTCATCTGAATAATGTTTCTCCCTCTGCTTTTGCAGATGATGGACTTGGATGAGTCCGGATAGAATTATTAATATATTCAATGTAATCCATTTCCTAGCCTTTTCCCATTAGAATTGAACTGAAGTTGTTCAGATGATCTGAAGTTATTCTTTCCAATTGAATACCATCACTCCATTTATAGAGCAGCAATAAACTACCAGTGATCAAGATTTATTCAGTGATAGGGAGAAATGTATTTGAGAGGGTTAGAAATGTATTTATCAAGCACTCGATCTCTTTTCCTAACAGAGATCTTCATGAAATTATCTGGAATCCAGTCTAGAATATATTATTCAAATGAATTCGTGGAATGCATTTTATTCCGATGAGTACGTGCTCTTTCTATCATTTTCCAATCGGTTATTTGGATGATGAGAAACGGAAAACAATCAATCGCGAAATATTCCACAATCAGAGATATTATAGACAATATCGAGGACAATATTAACAACTCTTTGTGTATATTATGATATCGACAAATCATTAATTCTGGCAATGAGAAATTGAACAATCTAGAGATAGAAGACCATAACCCGTCTTGATATCGAAGTTTGGTACCATTGAAAAAACAGAACTATAGCCAGTCTCAGGAAAACAGAATATGTCATTGTGTTAATGTCTCGAAAAATAGTGTTATATGGACACAGATTGATCCATCCATCATTCAAATATAGGATTGAATATGATTTCATCAATTCCATACTTTTGAATCATACCCGAGATCATACCTAAGAAAGTCGATTCCAAAATTGTCCTCTTCCATCAAAAGTGATATATTTAATCATGAAAGAACAGGGTGGACCAGATCGAACATCTTCAAGAAGAAAGTCCTATTCTAGAACCAGATTGTAGAAAACCAGAGACAAATAATGATGTTGGTGCCTGAGGGTCAATCCTTTGACAAATTGAACTGATTATGATGATGGCCAGAATTTCTGAAGATTATTTCTTCAGAAAATACAGCTGATTCTCCTACAGTGTTTCAATGATCCGCGAAATTAGTGAGTGTGAAATCACCATGTGAATGACTCGCCTTTGGCTGTAATCTGAGGAAATCAGCGTTTGTTCTAGTAGCTAGATCCTATTAAGGAAATAGCATTCTGTGCATGCTTTGAATATCATGAGAAGCTTTTGAGGTGTTGTATTGAAAATAAAAGTCATACTTTTATATGTGAAACTCATGCGATGCGATATAATTATTTATATATAAATACTTCTTTCACCAAATCCCAGTTCTTTTTCATATTATATTCCATCAATTCATTGGAATTATGAGGAGAACTTTCAATACTCAATTGTCGGTGTTTGTTTGTGACTCTGAGGATAACTTGTCACAGTACAAACAGACCATATACAGAATGAACTTTTCGATATAAACTGAACTAAAGGAACGGTCTAAGGACGGTTCTGGATTTTTTCGATTCTGAATTGATAAGTTGAATATACTACTAGCAGAATATTTCATGGAGAATTCAGAAGAATAGAAGAAGCTGTTGGGGAGTTATGAGTAGAAGGTGTTCTTGCCAAATATTATGAATCATCCTAAATACAGTGTGTGCATTTAGTGCGTAAATCTTCGATATCTCAAAATCCATCATCACTAGAGAAGAACTTTTGGGAACAAATTCCTTCCGTTATCAAAGTTTCTCATTTCGAAAATATTTTCGACAATACTGAGTGTTTGATATCAGCGGGACGACTCAGAGACGAGTTTTTCCAAATAAAACACCCAGTTTATTTTTTTTTTTTCGAAATTCATTTCGCTAAGGTTGAGCTCTACATCGCTGTGAGAGAAATTCAATTTGGTCGCGGCGTGATTGATAAACCCATTGTCCCTACTATTGAAGAGTCATGTTGAATTGGGTATGGTCGGGTATGGTATATTCATTCACTGAAATTCTCAAAATATATCTGGCATACAGTAGTACCAATGTCTGACGTACAGCAATCCAGTAATTTTGTGAGATGATCCTTCACAGCGTGCTGAAATTTACATTTTGAATATTGTAAGATTCAGACGACGTTCATTAGAATTTTTTATATGGAAGACGCTGTATTCTTCATCATAGATTTATTTCGACATCATTCGCCTTCTCATCGCTGAAAATAAAATCAAAATCGGTTGCGGCGTTTTCAATTCATGAGTAATTTTCTTATGTTCATCACTATCTCGGGGCAACTTATAAGGCATGATTTCTCTTTTTGATTTGAGTGTGAGAATATTACTCGCCACAGGGCATTGTCCAAATTTGAAATATTCCGTGATCTCGTTGCTTAAGAATTGAATAATGTTATGTACTTATGTGAAACAAACAAACAAGTCAAAAGCAACGTCTGCCTTGAAGTCTGCCATTAGAACAACTACTACAATTCAAATAATGGCAGATTGGGATTGCGAGAATAAGGACAATTTTCTGAAATTTGAACCACTTCTATTGTCGTTATTCCCACAATCCAAATCTCCATTCAACTTGAAGGAGGCAAACTCTACATGATAATACAAACAATATTTCTTTACCACGCGGGTTTCGGGAGGGTATTCAGCAAAATTTTTAATGAATTCAAGTTTTATTTGATTGTGCCGGTGTTTGACACGTGATAACACAAATAATGGAAGAGTATTTCGAAAAATGAATTCATAGTTTCCAAAAAATCTGTGAAAATAGCCTTCTGGATCAATTTGTAAAAACCCACTCTTTGCAAATCCAAACTTGAAGAGCCTGTACATGTTTCAATTGTGAAAAAATATACAATACAAATAAAGAAAAGAACTATGACGTTCAAATTACCGCGAAATAGTAGTAAAGATTAAGAAGTTATCCATAACTTGACAACGTCGCAACCAATTCTGATTTCTTGTTCAGCGATGGAAAGGCAAGAGATTTCGAAATAGATTTGAATATAAATACAGGCCACAGGGTATTTCATTTGAAAAATTCTAAGGAATTTCATCTGAATCTAGCAAAATTCTGAATGGAATGAGCACCGTGTGAAAGAACATGTCGCAAAATTACTGGCTTGGTACACGTAAGACCTTGCTACTACCGTATGCTGAAAATATTTCCAAAATTCGAATGATTGAATATACCATGACCAATTCAACGTGACTCTTCAATATAGTTGTAAACATAGATCTATCTATTATAACTTGGCAACGCCGCAACCGTATCCAGTTTTGTTCACAGCAATGTGAATGTAAGCCTCGGTGGAATAAATCACGCAGTTATGTTGAAAATATATTTGAAATAAGCAGCTTTAGTAACTGAAAAAGTTCATTCCTCAAAGTTTCTCTCTGTGGAATATGGCTTTCGAGATACCGAAGAATTACGCACTAAATGGACACACTGTATAAGTGAAGAAGACTCGGAAGAAGAGGATAAGACACTTTCTGATTGTCTTTCGTTATTCTTCACAGGAGCCTATATTCGTGGTAGGAATGAATACAGTACCTCATGACTCACCCTGTATAAAGTACTTCATCTTCTCCTCATTTTCTGTTGACTAGAACGTAAAAAAGGACATTATCGTGAATATATGTTTTCAGACGACTCTGTATGCTGGTTCGATAGTAGGAACAGCTTATTAGTTTTTGCTGTTCTTCAAAGTGTCCTTGCTTCAATGATTATACATCCTGCCAGTTATATGAATAATCAAGTTGTCAGCTATGAAACTTTTGAATAGTGGTTCCTTCCAAGGTCATGCGAGATATGACCGCGATTAGTGCGATTATCAATGAACTCGAATATTTTCTACAATTTTCGATTTCAGGGACCTCAATTGAGTTACCTCCGAATCATAGAAACTTCAAAATTAACATTCTTTGCATATAAAGATGTCGTGAGAGAGTACAAGTTATAGGTTCTTCTGCAGTAATCAATCCAAGAACAACATCAATGATTCGAAATATCAGATATGATATTCAGCATCATGAGCAAAAAGGAAGAACCTCGGGGAAAACCTTGAGCTAACACTGTAAATGTTTTTTTTTTCTCGTGAATAGTGGTATATAGGTCCAGAAACCACAAAATTCACTTTTGAGTCTTCTTATTTTGAATATGAACGCGAATGCTCTAGAAAAAGTTATTCTCATTCTCAAATTCTCAGAGTAGGCGAGGTTTAGGCATAGCCAGGAAAGTATTGAAATGAAAAAAATTACTTCCTAATTTGATCATTGGATATTTTTATTAAAACCATTTTGATGAATGATCAACTATTACTGTGTCAAAAGTGAGCAGATACAACATAACTAGTGAAAAAAAAAACAATAGATATTTACGTTACCAAATAGAAAAAAAGATGGGATTTTGCGATACAAGCAAAGCGAGATCCCGCGAAACATAGAGTAGATAAAAAGCGTTTTCAACATGTAACGTACAATTATATCTAATTTTGACGAATAATTTCGCTTGAACAGATATAATGACCAGTTGTATGTACATGAGTTCTACCGATGATTTACAAAATTTAGTAGGCAAGTTTTCTTCGCTCGAAGTATTCGTCAAACAATAATATGGTGAAAAATAGGAGACGAAATTCAGAATATAGATCAATTTCATAACTCTATTATCGGGATATTTCTCGAGTGATGTCGATGGAGCAGCACAAAATGTACTATTCTTTTTCCTCCATCTATATTTTTATAACATATCTTGTGTTGAAAAGAATATGCATCACCAGTTATGTGATAGATTGCATTATGCAACTAGTAACGAAAAGTGAGACGTTTCAAAAGTTCCGTCAGTATATTGCTCAGTTTCAAATTGCATGTCAAAAAAAAAACAATATTCATAAAAAAATAAATATCTTATTCTTTTGTATAATACTGCTCTAAACTTATAGTTCACATTTTTTTGGATCAAAGTATGGAGGAAATGTTTCATTATTGGCCAAATGATATGATTCCCTAACCTGGAATCACCTCGGGTATCACAGAGTTCATATAATAATAATAATAATTACTGGACCTATCATGGAATGGTTTATATGGTATTTCAATTCATCAGTTTGGTTGCATGGTTGGCACAGCATAACCTGATTTATCATGAAGATAATTTCAGTTGTTCAATTAACAAATGCACTGCCCTATATTGATTCTGGCGTAGCGTGTAATCTGTAATAGATAACGAGTGTGTTATAATTATTTAGCATCTATAGTAGGCAGGCACACTGAATATCAAATATTTATAAAGAGTTATCAGAGCAATCTGATATATCACCATTCCTTCCTTTATTTGAAACAGTTGTATATCAACTGATATTAAAACTTCTGTAACTCATGTCAACATTTTATTTCAATATTTCATCATTTCATTCCATAGTTAATTGAATTATATGAGTATGATAATGAAGGAGTTTATAGTATTTAGTAATTTTAGAACATAAACAATAATTATTAAAATACAAACTTTGTCAAAACCATGAGAGTGTTATCAAGGATACTTTTTTGTAGTAAATGAGTACCTAATCCAAATTTCATACTCAAACCCCTTTTTTGTCATAGGCGTAAAACTTGCTATTTTGAATAATTGCACCTTTAATAATTCTACGCCAATGGCAGAAAAAGATTTTGAGTATGAAATTTGAATTGGGTACTCATTTACTACAAAAAAGTACCCTTGATAACACTCGATTCACTCTCATGGTTTTGATGAAGTTTTTATTTCAATAATTATTGTTTATGTTCTTAAATTACTAAAATGCATATTTCGTCAAAACTATGAGAGCAATCGAGTCTTATCAAGATTATCTTCTTCAAAGTAAATGAGTTGCGCAATCTAAATTTCATAACCAAACTCCTTTCCTTCTATTGGCGAAGAACTTTTGAAGGTGCAATTATTTGAATAATCAAATTCTACGCCTATGTATCATTATCGGACATTATTTCAACACCATTTTTTTTGCTACATAAAACTCTATCATTATACCAAATTTCAGCAAAATCGCATATGCCGTTTTAAATTTATATGGGAAAAACGATTTGAAAATTGTAACTTCAAGGCCCTTTGGAGCCCAAACGTTGCAACTTAGTACTGAGGCAATTTTACTTACATCGACTTATTTTGGTCTAAGGAATATGTGGTATGTTTTCGTGAAGACCTTTTACAGACACCCTGTATAATATCTATATCCAGTTAATTTGAGTCTACTCGGCCACTTCACTGCCATTTCATCAGGTTATGGGCCCAGAGTTTGCTCAGTGGTCTAAGTTGTCTGGAGATAAAAGTTTGTGAGGGTTGGTGAATTCAGAATGCCTAATGCAGGTGATGGACAAGCGCCAAGTGCATCAAATATGCAGCCAATGTTATCCGTGTCTACATCAGTTCCCAATATAGACAAATTGGAAGGACATGTTATCTATTCTTTATGCTAGAAGGTTTGTGGGATGCGGTAACAAATGGTGTGGACAAACAAATTCCTTTCAATATTGACAGGGACAATAGAGCATTGGCAAAAATGTCTCTAGGTATCAAATCAACGTGTTATATACATGTTTGTAGAGCATCCACTTCGAAAGAAGCTTGGGAGTATCTCCAGAAGGCTCTCGAGTCGAAAGATATGAACAGAAATTTCGATCTTCAGCTTCATTTGTTCAGAAATAATCATGATAGCTTCAGTTCTATGGTAGAATACAACAACGATGTGTCAACAACTGTGTATAAGTTAGCTGATATTGGTGTCAATATCGAGGATGACTTTATTGCCTTTGTGATGTTGAACAGGCTTCGGATTTGGGCTCTTTCGCCAAAATATGAAAAAAAACCTTGCAATTTTTAAATAACAGGCTTCCTTTTAAAATAATCGGTAATTTTTATGCACTCGTGGAATTGGATTTTCATTTGAGAAGAAGCCCACAGACTGCGTCTCGGACTGCGTTGTTGGTAGGCTGTTTTGTTCGACGAACAAGTCTGTTCGAACAAAAATGACGCAAAACCAGAATGTGTGGCTGTAAAATGTTCGTTTTCACTAGGCACTTCGCGGAATAAGTGAAAAAATAATCACGCCGAATAACATTCGTGGTGGTTATTCATTTCTAGAATTCCGACTAGATTAGCACTTGTTTTTGTTGCTACTGAGGAATCCTACTCGTGGACTTCGTCTACTCATGAGATTTCCATAAAGCGACAAAGATCCGTGTATCTGGTTGAAATCACTACCACTCGTGTAATTTCCGATAATTGAACATCGAGAATTGAAACACGAAATGGTTCATTTTCATGAGTTCGTTGATGTTCAACTCATGAACATCGAACGAGACAGTGTCACTTAACTCTATGAAAAATAAATCACCTACTCACTATTTATATTACATGAAAAATGGTATACAAACGATCAAACTTCTTCCACAGCCAGGTATCCCAAATAATGTTCCTGATGGAACTGCCATCATAAGGATACATTTCATGAGAGTGCGGATTGATAAATGACTATTCTGATTTATTATTGCAATCAAATCAATTGAGATGAAATATTTTAAATATACAGAATACAAACCTAACCTCATACCCGAGCACGCACAATCAATATCAACTTCACAAACGGAAAAATCTTCACAAACTCCTTAATCACACTACACGTTTCGCTAACACAGTAGCTTCATCAGGTGACTAGTACAATGAAATGAACTAAGCTTGGCTTGCCTAACTTATTTATATATCCTACTTTCCCAACCTGAAGGATTAGAATATAATGCACATTTACTAAGTAGGTACTTATCCTGCAGGATGAAAAGTAGGAGGTAAATTAGTTAGGCAAGCCAAGATTAGTTTATTTCATTGTACTAGTATTTCACCCGTTGATGCGGAACATGTCGTGTGATTGAGAATTTTTTGGAGATATGTCATCTTTTTTAATGAGTTTTCCTATATTTTCAGCAATTCTGCATTTGAAAGGGACTGAACTATTTCTCAAATTATTACCATTCGGCACTGAGTGTCGCAGACGACTTATATAATCTTGATATATTATATATTCATTGCTCCCATCTCTATTTGGGGAAAACAATATCAACATTTTGTATGATAAGACACTGGCTGCTCACCTATAGAATGACGTGTCTTGATCACTAGGTTGAAATTTTTTTTCACACATGTCACAACGTCTCACCATTGTTAAATATCAACAATATTGTGTTATTAACTCACAATAATCACACAAAACAGGACACAACTTCAGAAAATGGGAAAAATCTTCAGAAAAATTTTCCAAACGAAACGTAAACAATACAAAATATTTGAGGCTGTCGACTGTGATATAAGAAGGAGCGATGTTGCAACATTGGCCAAACATTATTGAAAATTCCCATATTGATTATTGATAAACTGAAGCACTCAACAAGATGGCCAGAATCACTAGGGATTAGTTTTTCAGAATTATTTGCTATATCTGACCCGACTAACCTTCAAATGCATGTTTGTGTTGATCTAGATTCATAAACAGATATGAAAAATTAAGATGACCTGACATTGACCACTTTCAATTTAGGCGGCATGACAACACTCTGGCTGCGATTAGGAACTATTATTATGGTTTCTGTGCATATTCATGTTGGGCATATCAGAATATTTGTTATTCTATCCTTCAAAGGGGTTTGTTGTTCGGCGGTATATACTGATTTACACACAATACATGAGTTGTTACTGATATTATAGTGAGAATGGATTTACTATGGTGAACCAGCTGACCCAGAACCCATATATACCCGTCTATATCTCCTTTGCTATTCTGAATGGATATTTCAAATTTGGTACATAGATTTGATGGCATAAGCGTATGATTCTGATAGTATCGGACGAAATATGACACTTGCGACTTGATCGGAAGTGCATCAAAATTTCGTATTTCAAATACAATGTTCAATTTCTTGCTGGACATTACGGTTCAGTATGAAATTACCTTTTTAACGAGATAAGGCATTTATACTTTGAATTTACAATCTAGTCATATAGGTATTCGAAATTCTACAAAATATAACCATCTCGTAATAAGATATTTTCATGGATGTGTGCTGTGGATATTGAAATAATAGCATGTTAGTATAACGATAAATAATAATAATAATAATAAAAATGTTTATTGATGTCGCAGTTTTTACACAATAGTTTTCATGCACACTAATACCTATTTTTTACAATAATTCTAGTTTTCTTTCATTTTCGAACACCACTCAACTATTGTTTTCCATGAGATCGCATTTTTTTTCAATTGGGTTAAAGCTCTCGAACATATTGAGATACAAGACAAAAAAAAGCCGTTTCCTATTTAGTTTCATTGAAGATTATCTCCATGCTATACCTATATACTCGCATTTTATTGAACCTTTCAACATCATACTATAATAGTTGGCTAAGATGTCGAATTCTTTTTATCGGTACAAAATCATTTAATGAAACTGCAAAATTTGACTCAACAAATGATCATATTCGATCATTTTCCTGAAAGTGAAGAGGGAAGTGGAGAATTAATTTTCTCATTATATCCCATAATTATAGTACACGGTGAACATTTTTGAGTTGATTTCTACTCCTGGTCAATACAACTTTGTGTCAATCCAGGTCGACACCAAATTGTGTAACTTTTTTAAAGCCACCCTTCGGATTATATACTGACAAAAAATGTCTGAGGAGTATGAAAAATGTTCGAGAAATCATGTACATAATTTTAACTGAAATTGAACAGAATTATACGAAGGCGCTGAAGGGCCACCTATACTTTTTTTTTCGAATCCCGACTTTAAAGTCGGACCCCCGACTTTAAAGTCGGGGGTCCAAGATTAAAGTCGGGGGTCCGACTTTAAAGTCGGGGGTCCGAGATTAAAGTCGGGGGTCCGACTTTAAAGTCGGGGATCCGAGATTAAAGTCGGGGGTCCGACTTTGAAGTCGGGGGTCCGAGATTGAAGTCGGGGGTCCGAGATTAAAGTCGGGGGTCCGACTTTAAAGTCGGGGGTCCGAGATTAAAGTCGCGGGGGTCCGACTTTAAAGTCGGGGGTCCGAGATTAAAGTCGGGGGTCCAACTTTAGAGTCGGGGGTCCGAGATTAAAGTTGGGGGTCCGACTTTAAAGTCGGGGGTCCGAGATTAAAGTCGGGGGTCCGAGATTGAAGTCGGGGGTCTGACTTTAAAGTCGGGGGTCCGAGATTAAAGTCGGGGGTCCGACTTTAAAGTCGGGGGTCCGACTTTAAAGTCGGGGGTCCGAGATTAAAGTCGGGGGTCCGAGATTAAAGTCGGGAGTTCGGAAGTGAAGTTAGGAGCTAGTTTATATTCGTTAAATATATGGACAGAAATAAATAATTTCCATTGTTCCTCATCAGTTTGACGTCAGCAACATGCTCCTGAATTTTCTACATGTACTCGAGAAACACCCTGTACATTAATGTACAAACAATAATTTTACATCCATTGGATAATCATCACATAAGGATCAGTCAAAATCCTCCTTTTTGGATGTACACTGAATGTCAAATATTGGATCACACCTGTACGATCATTATCGTACTTATTGGGTGATTGTTTATATTCCACTTAATAGCTGAGAATCTCATTTGTTTGTTCAAGGGTGCAAAAAGATTACAATACAAAACATATATTTTCACAAATGAACTACCCTGAATGTCATTCCGTCCTTGGGTAGAGCTCAGAAAGATGAGATCAATGATATATGATTACATTTGTAGGTATGAGTTTACCCTTCCGGACTATTTGCATAATCTTCTTCAATAAATAGCCAAATTCCAAAGCCTTATGGAAACGTTGAGAATCAAGTTTTCAATGCGCAGTTTTCATCATGAATTAACTAATTATACAGGGTGATTCACGGTGAATGGCATATTAGAAGTATCTGGAGAACTAAAAGACAGAACATTCTGAAAATTAGGATGCTCCGATAAATGAACATTCTCTATTCGTCTAAAAAACTTTCATCGAGACAGTGTTGCTACTTCTATCAGAAACAGTTAGCAACTTTGTTATTTCAAATGGAACACCCTGTATTTTATTACATTTTCAGATTCTTCCTGAACAGCTGATTTCATCAATGCATCACACTTGGGTTCTAGCAGGAATGATTACAGAGATATAGGGTGTTCAAAATCAGGATTTTTCAATGTTAAGATTTTTTTGTGTCGAAACTATTCATTATCGATCAAAACGGTTCACATGTCCCTATCTTAACTTTCGATTCACTGTCCACTGACATTTAATTGGAACAGATACAGGGTGATCAGAATTCTGAATCTTGAAGCACCCTGTATTTTTGACATTGATGAAATCAGCTCTTCAGGAAGAATCTGAAAATGCAATAAAATACAGGGTATTCCTTTAGAAATAACAAAGTTGCTGGTTGTTTCTAATAGAAGTGGCAACACTGTATCGATGAACATATTTAAAAAGGATAGAGAATGTTCAATTATCAAAGGATCCCAATTTTCAGAATGTTCTGTCTTTTCGTTCTCCAGATACTTCTAATAGGCCATCCACCGTGGACCACCCTGTATATGTTATATTGATATTTTGTCGATATTAAAGATATTCGAATTAAACAAAAGTGATGACGTATTTTGCTCATTCGATCATTTTCTCGGAATTTTCGAGATTAAAGTCGGACCCCCGACTTTAATCTCGGACCCCCGACTTTGAAGTCGGACCCCCGACTTTAATCTCGGACCCCCGACTTCAAAGTCGGACCCCCGACTTTAATCTCGGACCCCCGACTTTAAAGTCGGACCCCCGACTTCAATCTCGGACCCCCGACTTTAAAGTCGGACCCCCGACTTTAATCTCGGACCCCCGACTTTAATCTCGGACCCCCGACTTTAAAGTCGGACCCCCGACTTTAATCTCGGACCCCCGACTTTAAAGTCGGACCCCCGACTTTAATCTCGGACCCCCGACTTTAAAGTCGGACCCCCGACTTTAATCTCGGACCCCCGACTTTAAAGTCGGACCCCCGACTTTAATCTCGGACCCCCGACTTTAAAGTCGGACCCCCGACTTTAATCTCGGACCCCCGACTTTAAAGTCGGGGGTCCGACTTTAAAGTCGGGATTCGAAAAAAAAAAGTATAGGTGGCCCTTCAGCGCCTTCGTAGAATTAGAAAATCAAGAAGATTTTTTGCCGTGTAGGTTGTCGATTGAAATTAGGATTGTGATATATCATTGAAAGGGTTTTTCTATAC
Organism: Phaedon cochleariae; assembly: GCA_918026855.4. Classification (NCBI taxonomy): domain Eukaryota; kingdom Metazoa; phylum Arthropoda; class Insecta; order Coleoptera; family Chrysomelidae; genus Phaedon; species Phaedon cochleariae. The sequence continues at coordinate 36,949,791 of OU896710.1, forward strand.
TGGATCGTGATTTTCAAAAGAATATGTATACTTTGGAGATCAAAATAAGAAAATTTGATGCACTTCTAGTCAAACCATTAGAAGTGTCATATATAGTCAGATACTAGCAAGTATATATACAGAATCATGTAGTGAAATCGATGTAGCAGATTCAAAACATACATACAGAATAGCAATGAAGATACAGGGCGGTGAACTGGTTTCCGGTCACCCGTATGTCGTCATGCATTTTCCCTTGTTTCTCATTTTAGGAAAGATCCCAACATTTGAAGGTTATAAGTTCATGGGAATACAAGTTCATTATATACATATATCGCTAGATGAAAATAAAATCATGAACTGGGTGTTTCAAATGTTTCAATTCATAGGAAGAGTAGCCTTGCTAAACTCCGCCAGGATAAATAAAGGCAATTTATCATTATTATCATTATTATATGAGATATATGATAATTACCAAACATATAATCTAATGAGGTGAATACAAGTACAGAATCATTCGTTTCGATTCGAAAAAAACATTCTTTTCAGTAGTTTATCATTGACAGGGAGTTATATTTCAACAGGAAAAATTTAAGAAATATTTCCCGATATATTCCATTCGATATAAAGAGAAGAATTGAGGAAGTATGTAATTTTGGTTTCATTAACACGAAACATCAAAATATTTACAAAGGTTCAATCAAATCGTTAGTTCCTACCATTATTTGTTATTGATAGCTGTCGCAACTGGGCTATAGACCCCAAGAACTTGTTGATAATAACCATATTCGTCGATTCATAATTAATCAATGTTGAATTAAGGTTATTGTTGTCTCACATTCAAGTTTCCTTGGAAATTATATCCATATACCTACTAAATATATACGGATAACAAGGATCTCCAAGTGAAGCCAAAAAATAAAATAAATGACAGTCTGCGAGCGCAGCTGTATTACAGCGCATGCGCAATCTAAAAATAAGAAAAGACATCAGTTTGCAAAATTCCTTTTAGCAGGCGATGGCTTTGTAATGAACATATGAGTATTATTAAAACTTTCGTGAAATGTGCGACATTATAACCTGGGTGACTAACCTACTATTCTTTGGTTCAAGCCTCAGACAAGAAATCATGACCGAGACTTCACTGGAATTCATATTTGCGAAGTTTTGATGAATTTGATGGAGCAAACAGTTTTAATTCGCTGTTTTGGAACGAGTTTGCTGAAGTGTTTTGTTGTCTAAGAATACTTCCAATAATGGCCAACAAGTCCAAGACATTATAAACATACAAATACAAATGTACAGCTTTCCAACAGATGCAAAAATATACGAAGTGTGGCAGAACATTACGAAAATTGGGAAGCCCATTTACAAATATATGTGCCTCTCTATCTATGCAGATACTTATTCTCAGAAATAGATTAGGAAGGTGATTTCTTTCATTTTGAGAATAATATCTTTACAGTGTTCTATGTAATGTGCTTTTCTTTCAAGTTTCAAGGGGATCCAAATACAATTGCAGAAGTTGGTACATTTTCTGTGATGCAGATTAAATACCTTTCACAGAATTCACCAATTACAATGCATCAAAATGTGAAACCTGTGATCAATGGATATGAATGGAAAAGAGGAAGGTCACATCCATAAAAAACTAGAATATGTCTCTAATCCTTCTTCAGCTAAATCAACCAAATCATCCTCAGTGAGAGGATCAAATGAATCTGATAATGACAAAGATGCTGGAAGGATAGAACTTATTGCTTACCAGAGTGCTGATGGAACTTCCACCAGGACTGATCTTGTGAAAGTGCCTATGATGTTTCCATAGAAAAGACAAGTGCAATTTCAGTAGCCAATATAATGATTTTTTTTTTACTTTTTCTGTAATAATTAAAAATTCAATGAGTACCTACTCAATTTTGCTTTATTTCAACATATAAACCAGAATATGATCAACACTGTGAATAATTTGAAGCTTCTAATTCTATACAAAGAAATAGAATGAAATGATTATGAAATATCTCCATTATTCTCCATCTCAAGACCTTGCTCAAGTGTGATTCTGACAGTAATGGAATCTTTTCAAATGTTGTTCTTCCTGCTTCATTGTAGAAATATATGTAGGGCAGTTGATTTGTTATCTGGAAAACAAATATCAGTTACCTATTTATGGAAGTTAGATATTATATAAGACTCACAATTTACCAAGAATTCAGAATTATTCTTTTTCACCAACAGCATGACTATTTTGTAGGAAATTCAACAGTTTCTTCAATCTTTGTCTTCCTTCGATTGTAAAAAAGCTAGTTACCTTCCAGTTCTGCAGTTCTTTATGACTGCCTAAAAATGTGGTTGAAATTTCAGTAAGCAAAAGGATCAATAAAGCATAATTGACTTCATGAGGCTTCAGCATCGACAAACCAAGAGTTTCAAATCAGCAGAAGTTTGTACAACCATCAGCTCAAAGATCTCAAGTTTCTGTATACTTTTCACTTCAACAAATTAACATTATTTCTTGCTTTGTATACCTGTTCGTCTTCCACCATCGGCCGATTTTCAAAAGCACTCAAATCGCTGAAATTTCTAAATAAAAATGATTGGAATCGAATGTGGAATGTGGCTCTCATTGTTTTCCCCATTCCACTGACAGCTTTGACATCAATATCAATGCTTTGATGTACTTTTTCTGTTATCGGAAACATTTTCGCGGAGGAATATTATTTTCCGAGGCATCGGAAAGAAACTTCAACAACATAATGATATATAAATAAAATTTAAATGGAATTCATCCTCCATCTTGACTCGTGAATTTGACAAATTTCGCGCATGCGCAAATAGGTATTTGCACCCGCAGACTGTCATCTGTTTCCTCAAAACTGACTTCACTTTTGACCATGGAAACATAAGATGTTGTCCGTATATATTTAGTAGGTATATGATTATATCCCAGTCATTTGGATATCAATAAAAATTTGCAGGTTCCTCATTTTGCGGTCAGCGGTATGCATAAAAAATGGTACAATAATTCTCTTTGTTCTGAGACATCCACATAATTTCCATCAAAAATGAAAATGCAAGTTTTGTCGTCGAGGAAATATCGTTCTTTTATCATTACCTATTCCACCTCGTCCAATATTGAATTGAATTGAACCAAAACCGATAAACAAAAACTTGCGTATTAGGAACATGTGTTTTCTATGAGATAGTCCATGATACAACTATACTATGCACGCTACACTGTTATAGAATATAATTTGTTATGTTAATGAAACATTCAGCAATTATAGATGGAATCAATGAACGCTAGTTCACGATGGTAACAATAATTATCCAGTTCTGAAAATGAATATTCTCAGATATATTATGATCATACTAATGATCGATGCATGTAATGAAATACGTTGAGCATTCGGATTCTCTTTATGAAGAAAACATGTATTCTCTTTCGGTGTGATTAACTGAGAATAATGAATTTCCTTGCTTCATATACCACGATAAATATTGCATTACATCTCTAATGAACACGCACATGTTCATAATATATATCAGAGGTTATATACTCAAGGGGCTCAAACTTGAACTACAAAAATTTGCTTTTATATTCCTCCAATCACAGATTCGTAATTGGAATTTGTCAATTCTATATATATATTTTTACGCCCTGAATGATAAAAATCAATTCTTTGTACAACTGACAAATAATTATCAATTTGATGAAGATGCTGTCAGTTCAGGTTATTCTAGAAAATGAAATGTTTACTTATTATATTATATTCTCGAGGTTTTCTCTCTTCGTCTGAAGAAATGGATATATTAGACCATTGTGGAAAACGGAGCGGGAGCAAATTTGTTTCTGAAACGTTCGAAGCCGAGGTAAACTTCGATTTCTGTTTTCATCTTCTGGAGCGCACGATAGAGAAAGTCGTATTTCTCTTTCTCCAACGACATGTCGATGGATCAAAAGTTATACCAGTACTTTATATTCAATTGATAATTTTTTATGTGATGATATTTTCGGAAAATGAGGTTTGTGTGTTTATTTCTGGTTTGAACGCCTCGCATATTTCCGGATCATACAATGAAGGATCTGCAGAATCAAAGCATAATCTTTTCCGAGGACATTTGAGAAACAAGAAATACATCAACCGACCGACGAAGTCTCGTAAATTGTGATGTCAAACTAGATGTGCTGAACCAGTATATGGAATTGAAAATGAGCTGATATTATGGGTGTGCTTGTATTCGTAATCACATGATGGTCTTTGTGAATTTATAGATAGTGTAGTGCAGGATTATTAGCGAGGAATGTGTCAAGTATGCTTGTTTCATGGTTATTGGATTCGTCACAAATTAATAGGTATTTTCGATAATGAAGATAATCACACTGAGAAAAAAGCACACATTAAATTTTCTTTATCTGATGGCATGTCATAATGACAACGTTATGTCACTCAATTTTGATGATATAAGGAAGCTCATTATGGGATTAAGTACCATAATGAATTCATTATGGGACTAAGTACCATAATGAATTCATTATAGTACTAAGTACCATAATGAAATTCTATAAGGAAAACATGTAATGGTTTGATCAAAAAAGTTCATTCAAAATGCATAACTATGTACAAAACTATTTATTATAAATGGTAAAAGAACAATTACTACAATTTGTAATATTGATATAATGGCAAAGCACAGCTCACTCACCTACTAATATTTGAAACTACACAATACTTACTCCTTTAAAAATAGTTGTCATTGTGACATGTCGAAAATGCAGTTTTTAATTTTTCGAAAATGTATTGATATAAATGCCATCAGATAAAATTTTGTATGTAATACGAATCATAAACAATCATTATGGCACATGCCATAATGATTGTTAACATTCATGTACCATAATGATCGTCTTTATGATCCTTATTACATAAATAACTATTTCATGTCTGAGCTGAAGAATGTTATTCAATTTTTGATCACTCATGTTACGTATAAAAATAGCGCCAACAACTAGTTGCCATAACTAGAATCGTTTCATTAGGAGTATATCAATCAACTTCATTGGTCTTCTTGTATAATAACAATGATGTCTAATATGCCTATGGTCATTAATGCAGACGAGTGAATTTTTATCATATTATAGTAACTTGTTATCAAACAAACTGCGAGGCTCTGGAACGCATTGCCAAGGGAGTTGTTTCCTAAGGCATATAACCTCCAACAACTTGGGAAGAACAACAATCCCTACATTATTGCTCTTGGTTCTCATGATGTTCTCTGAACATTACAGGATATACCTTCTCGTGGGAACCAGAACATAAAAAAGAACAAATGCGTAAAATGAATGATGATCAAACGAACAATAATTGTCACGGTGAATTTGCACACTACGCCTGCACCTCGTAACAGTTATGAAAATTAAGTCGGTCTCGTCGTTATTAGTAGAGTGCCAAACGAACCGTAAGTCGCTTAGATCAAAAGTTGGTGGGAAATCGGAGGTAAAAAGCTGTGACATGGCTAGAATTGTTACCTACCATCTCCAGATCATGGATCCACTTGTCGTCAAAAAATCGTCCTGTGCGTTTGGGGGGTAGGGGGTAATTTATAAAAAAATATGAATTTTTTTTTTATTCATGGGAAATATTGATGGGTTCCAGAACTTCCACCCTGTCGAATCTTGACTTTGTGTGACAAGTAGAACAAATTATAGAAAATTTTGAAATTCACCAATTACATTACGATATATGAGAAAATCATATTTCAAACGGCTATAACTCGAAACTTATAAATTCTCGTTAAATTGATTTTTATATACCTCGCATTATCTCAGTAACTATAACGTTTATCAAAAAAATACTTGAAATAATGTCGATGCGCCTATGTTTCAAGATGCGAATGGTTCTTCGATTTTGAAAATCGAAGCATAAATAAGGAAGATATTGGGAAAATCATAATCCAATGCAGGTAGTACGAAGGACGGCGACTCGCCGCTTTCATACCCCGATTCTCCCCGCAACGCCCGCAGCCGTCCTAGTACGATCACCGTAAATATGAAATACCGAGTGAAATACTGAGTGTTACAGAATAGTACGATCTTGGAATTCACGGGAGAAATGGAATTGATCGCTATTTTCCAAGTTAATAGAAATTTATTTTAACTTGCTGTTTGATTGGAAGTGCCCTCCATTTATTTTATGAATGATTCTATATCTCGAAAGTACATTTATTATCCATCAGAGTAAAATGTCAACCATCTCATTTATTAACAAATTGACAAATATTCAAAACAAAACACGATGCATACAGTATTGAAATAAAAATAAGATATCCTTGTGGAAACTTGAAAAAAACATTATTTGATACCTATCGAATTGCGAAGTTGTAAATACACGTAAATACGATACAGTGTCCACAAGAACACAAAGCTACGATAATTTTTTTTCATCATGTCTCTTGATGAATCATTATTCCCAAACCAACGTGTTTCGGTGTGAGTTTTTTGAATTTCGAATTAGCGAGTATTATACCTTGACATCAGATACTGAACATCTTTGAATCAACTGAATCAACTTTATCGTGTATAAGGCAACTAATTTGAAAAAAGTGTTTTTGGTATCATATCCTTGTAAGCCTTGAAATCCATATTTTCGAGTTGTTTATACTCTGGAATATCTCTCATATCTTGATAAATATCTCAAAAAAAATTCAATTTGTGTATCTGGGTCATATCTGATGCATATACAAAGTCAGGGGAATTATCTTCTGTAATTTCACTTTGTTCTTTATATGTATATGAATCAGATGAGTTTTTGTCACTTTTGGAATCACAAATTACGACTCATTGAAACGTTTTGATTCATTTGATAATTCATATTTCCTTGTCGTAGTGCTTTCTGATTTCTTCGATAAATTCATTTTACTTGATTTTTCTAGATTTTCTCTCCTCGTTCCTCTGGACGTTTCGGGAACGAATCTGCTTCCGTTCCCAACATAAAAATGCAAAACATTTTTCTTCGGAAGTTGCATTCTCATGTTGAGAACGGGAGCAGATTCGTTGCCGAACCGTCCAAAGAAACGAGCAGAGAAAATCCCAAAAAATCAAGTAAAATGAATGTTTCACCTTCTCGATTTACCTATACAGACAGTAATCTTCGATTGAGATTTTCCTACCAGTTTTGCCACCAAGTTCGGCATATTTTTGATATAAACAGTTGAAAGTATACCCTTTTTCATTAGAAAATCTGCACCATCTATTAATTTCATCAGATTATCAAATTCTTTGTCATGTGTGGTATGACAACTTTATTCTCACTCAGTGATCCTCTATAATGTTTCCAATTCGATACAAAGCATTGGTCATGATACTTGACTTCCATGGCAATTAACAATGTTGGTAGTCAATACTATGTCAAGACTTGACTCTTATTTGAACGTTTTTGGTAGAAAATTCTTTTAGACACATCAAAAATACCTTCACATCAATTTCACTATAGAAAGCGTTTTATTCCTGACATTATTGTCTCCAGTTTTCAATATTCCTGTGCCAGAAGATCAATCGACCTCTATTTTCATTGAAAATATCATCAACTCTCTGGAGTTCCATATCGATTTGCCTCGCATAGTTTTTTCCGAGGTTTTTTTTTATATTCATACAACTTTCAAATGTTTTTATCGATAATTCTGTACAACGAAGGAGTTGACCATCTTTTCCACAAATGAAACATTTTCTCGATGATTCTGTACTCTGCTGGAAAGGAATCTTCAACTTCAACACATACTCAAATCAGTGTCTGAATTGCTTTGCTAGTACTTTCCATCTTTTATCTAGGGAAACATATATCTTATGGTAAATTTACGATAATAGATTTCGTTAACTAATCAATACTTATTTAATTATTGAAACAGAGCACACAGTACCAAATATCGAATAATTAATTCACAATAAGTCACCAATAAATGCAATGGTCAACGCCTCAATGTTGATGTGTAATGTGTATAACGAAAGCGTATGGAACCATGATAGCCGCGGGTATTGCGGGGAGAATAGGGGTACGATTGCGGCGAAACGCGATCGTTCGTGGTACCTGCATTGCATTATGATTTTCTCAATATCTTCCTTATTTATGCTTCGATTTTCAAAATCAAAGAACCATTCGCATCTTGAAACATAGGCGCATCGACATTATTCGAAGTATTTTTTTGATAAACGTTGTAGTTACTGAGATAATGCGAGGTATATGAAAAACATTTTAACGAGAATTTACAAGTTTTGAGTTATAGGCGTTTGAAATATGATTCTCTCATATATCGTAATGTAATTAGTAAATTTCAAAATTTTCTATAATTTGTTCTACTTGTCACACGAAATCAAAATTCAACAGGGTGGAAGTTCTGAAACCCATAAATATTTTCCACGAATAAAAAAAAAGTCCATATTTTTTTATAAATTACCCCCTACCCCCCAAACGCACAGGACGATTTTTTGACGACAAGTGGATCCATGATCTGGAGATGGTAGGTAACAATTCTAACCATGTCACAGCTTTTTACCTCCGATTTCCCACGGGGTGAACGATAGGATTCGATTGGCACTCTACTATATGTAAACTCGTGCGTCGTGCATTCCCTCTGTTCAATATGGTTGGTAGTTCTGATTCTGATTCGTGATCGAGTGGGGTCTCGAAGACCTAATGTTTGGAAAGTGTGGAATTGAGCGAGACATTTAGGAGTGATATTTCGGTTCGAAATGTTTTATATATTTCATTTTCAACCAATACGTTCTCTGAATATTGAGCATGTTCTGATTTTTTTGTCTAGTTGAACTTGCTGTTCCTGAAGTTCAATTTCCTCATTTCCTTCACTCCACAAAGTTCAGTTCAGTTCTCTTCCGACTTTATGACAACATTTATATTCTTATTGCAGCAATTCATCGTTTTCTACACGTTAGGTATATCGGTCAGATTGATCATCAAATGAATATATAGAATGAATCGAAATGATATGATCTATTGGCATGAAACCTGTGTATTGAAATAGTTAGTGACTTGATATTGTTAGTTGATGATCGAATATTTTTTTAACAAATGATTTCCCAGAATGTTAAAAATCGATTGATTCTTCTTAGGAAATCGAGTACTTTAAATACCGTGGAAATGAAAAAAAACGGAAATTATTATATAAAAGGAGTTGGATTCCTAAAATATTGAAAGTGCTTCTATGGGTGAGAAATAGTGTATTTTCAACAAAGTATTTGCGTGATACTCTGTTCACTAGAGTATCTCGAAAAACTTTGAAATTGATGTGATTGTCACTGACAGAGTTTCGAAAAATAATTGTGTTAATTAGATTATTTTTAATCTGGAAAACCATTTGGTGGAATATGATTTGATTACAAACTTGAAATAACTTGAGTCGATGATGATTTTAATCTGCCTACTCCTATATATTGAGACCTCAGAGAGAACCAGTAACGAGATCTGTGGAGTAGGCAGATTGGGACCTAAGCATCGAGTCACATACCTTCTGTCGAGCCATCTGTGATATTAACTGAGCAGTAGACAGATCGAGACCTCCCCTTATTTTCCTGTAACTTTTTTATTTCTGTTTTTCAGTTCTTTGCAATGGGTCCAGAATTGGTGCCTGAACGTATTGAACATACAAAATTGCTGTATAACATATCTGGAACATGACAAATACAAAACAAAAATTAATACCTAAAATTATAATAATTGGTCAATATCAAAAACGTTACTGATTTGAACTCATGAGAAACTTCTTGTCACAACGTGTGTCAGAATGAAACTCGTAGGTTAGGAAACTGAACATTATTTTTTCAATTCAATGGTGAGATGGAACTGAGAATGTGGTGACTTTGGTCATATGGTACCTAGTACAAGTGTGATGTGTTAGTCACAAGAGTATTGGAAGAAGAATGTACGTAGATTATAGAATTACGATAAAATTTTGATGCCATCTGCGCATCATCATGAGTTTTTCAAGAAGATAATTTCCTTTTGTTATGTTGAAATGTTATTATTCAACTCAGTTCTGTGGTTATCGATTGATAGTAGATATGAATAAACACTCAGATGGTTGATATCAGCTCTTTCGTTGATACAATTAGGTTCCTGGGCGAATTAATGCTGATTGAAAATCCATTTTATGGTCAGAGGAATTCAGATCGTCTGCTGAAGCATACCTATCTGGATGAAGTCTACAGTCACTCCTGTGGGACGTGATTCCCTTGGCTCATGATCTCTCTGATTGACCGATGTATATTTTATCACAATCCTGACAGGGGATACTGTAAACCACATTAGTCTGTGCAGTAAGAGGTTCTTCATCTTTGACTCTGGTGTAAATTGATATGATTGTTGAAACTGTTTCATTTGCAATTTTCAGATTTGGGTTTGATAAAAAAATTCTTGTAAGTTCAGGAGTTGAATCTGCTATATATGGAAGTGAGGAGATGATGGTGTGAGTTGGAGGAATATCATTAACCACTATCCCATGCACTTGACTGATAATTTGGGAGGCTGCTATTTGTGTCGTGGGTACACTGTGTTAAATTTTGTTAACTATAATTGTGTTGAATGTGAATTTTCTATGAATCAGTTTTGTGAAATATTGAATTTTTTCTTGAATAATCAGAATTTCTGATTCATCATTTCACATCCACTGTGATGATGTCAGATTTGAGTACGTAATTGATCATAAAAAAATGTGGTTTCCCTGTGTATTCATACATGTATCCATACATATATATAATTATATATCTGTTCCTTCCTCTCGTTTGGATGCAGTCTTACTAATTGAACAATTTAACACAAATCACTGAATCATAAGAAAAAAATATTCATATTGGATATGTTCCGTTATCAAATATTTCCTAAAATGCCACAACTGTCTCACCATCACAATCGGCCCCTTCGATTAACTGTGACAAATCGTTCAGAAAACATCTACTGCTGGTTACTGTCACCAATATGCAATTTGAAATCGCTGAAATGATATCAAACCTTGATCATAAGGATGATGTTTCATGGTTCTGACAAGTTCCATTTATTGTGAATATCATAACATATTCACCAGCTAGAATAAAAATGGCATTCTTGAGATACTAACTTGTTACATTATCTCCAATTGGTACCGAGAAGCCATGATGATCCAACTGGTCTCCAGAAAGTCTTGAGTTCAGTATTCAGCTTGTATTATATTTACCTATTCTGAAATTTTCACCCATGTGATGCGTGAATGTAGCACGAATTCTGGTAAATATTTGGTTCCATATCAGCCAACTTCAAATTATTTTTTCACCTATTCCATTAAGTCTACCTGGAGAATCGGAAACACAGTTCCAAACGAATCGAACAGATTCAATTCCTATTCATTTTTCCTTTACCTTCGATTTTCTAATTTTCTATCTCAGGATTTTAGTGAGGTTAATTATATTTTTCTATCCATGTCAACATTTCATTAACCACCGGCCACAGCCTGACGGGATAATAAGCACAGGGACACGGATGCACAGGACAGGATTTCTCAAGGAAAAGAAGGAGAAGAAGAAGAACAGGCTTGTCAATGTCAGTCGCAAGTCAAAAATAATAATCTGCAATTTTGACGAATGAAAATATTGAAAATCATTAAATAAATTATTGGAACTATTCGGAACTGAAAACAATGACAACAGAGAAAGAAATATGAAATATGCAAACACAAAAAACCGTTTATTCGCAAATACCAAGTTCTTTATTATTTACACAGGTCGGGTGAGTATCGGTATGAAAAGCAACCGGAATGAAATAAATCAATAAACAGAATGAATAATCATGGTGAAAAATATGATAACAACTCACATGTGCAACAGGAAAACACTATACATTGATACTTTGCACTGGCTCTAAATGAAATATGAGAGCACTAAGAGATCAGCAAGAGAACCAAGATCTTGAAGAGCAGGTCGAGCAGGTAGTGCAGACTCGTAGAGAAGAGAAGAGATTCCTTAGCTCTTTTCAGTATTTATATTCCCCTCTTGACCTCGATACAAGGACAGCTCGATCCTAGGTTTTTATTGGTCTGAATCCTCAACGATGGCTGCAGGAACTATCATCCAAAAGCATTTGTTCTCAAATTCACAAAAATGCTGAAAAAATCATATTCAACCCTATATGGGCACAGGAACAGAATCTACTATACCCTTGCTAATGCTACTGAATGAATTTGACTGGAAAATATCCAATTACAAGAAAGTTATCACCAGGTGAACATCCATCATTTCAACTGATAAGTAATTTAATCAAATTTTATATCATAAGCAAAGGGTTGAAAAATATGGAAGTCTTCAGGGTTGAAATGATGTTCATCAGAGTGAACTATCAGAAAGAGCTTTGAGGAGTCAGGAATCAATGCATTACTCAGCTCTCTCAGGTTTTCAGGTTTCGAGCTTTCGAACAAGTGAAATTCAAGTATAAACAGTCTCAGGTTACTTAGATATCAATCAAAACTAGTCTAGTAATGAAGCTGGTCAAAAACAATCCATCAAAAGGGGTCAGGTTAGTCCTCTCCTTCATGCTATTCAACTCATTCTGCAACGACGTCTCAATGATAGTTACTACAGATGAATTGATGAAGCAGGATTTGTAGGCTTTATCGTGAACGAATCACGCTCATTCATCTATGTGTATTGATTCATTTCTAGTGTTGGATAAGCGTCTCTGAATATTTCAATAACCAGCATTTCCGATTTCAAAAAGTGTAATTGCAGACTCCTTTCGTATTGTTGAGGTAACTCAATAGCCATTAATAATGAACTGTGTTACTATTATTACCGAGCATTCATTCGCTATTATATTCTCTAGATCCTATAACAGGCATAAGACCTCTGTATTAAAATAATCAATGAAGTAAAGCTGTCTAGTGTTCATATGTGAATAATGTATCATCAAATAATTATCCAGAATGGAAAAACCTATAAAGCAAAATAATTTTTTGCTTCGAAATACTCTCGAAAACTGAATGAAAAAATAATTAAAATGCACTATTTTTCACTCATCGAAGCATTGTTGTTGAACGAAATATACTACATTCCTAATATGTTTGTTTTCGTTTTCTTTTTTTAATTCAATGGTACTGATAGTTTTTGATTACCTCATGATACACTTTTTACTAATTCGCTACGGAAAATTAATGAGTTTAATGGACGATATTTCATACTCATTTGATGAATTATTATTTGATTACCAATCTGACCTAGGTATGTAGGTAATGATAAATACTGCAAAAAAATTGAATGCTGTCATGAAATCATCAGGTAACTGAACTGAACTGTGTTGAACAAAGGCAATGGATAAACGCTAAAAAGAGCTTTTTTAATGATATACAAAAAAATATTGAAAATTCATCCTATATTCCTTCGAGTACCCATTCATTAGTTGATGATGAGATAACTTTTATATTTCATATTAGAATATCACCCCTCTAAACATCAGTTTTTCTCAACCTCCCCCGATCACCACTCAGAATGAGAACTCACAACCGTATTCAACAAAGGAAATAAAATGCAAGACGCACGAGGTGACATACCAAATAGACAGACTCGATGACTGTCACGAGGTATTTGTGACTCGGTGACGCCAATTCGCCCTTGTTCGTTCGTACTCGAGACACATCACACAAAGATCGTTGTTCATATCACATATAAGAATGATTTGATGATTATGTACGGTATAATATGATTGAAATCCACTCGTCGTCTGCGTTAATTATCATAGGTCCACACATTATTGTCATTACAGGAAGTCCAAAGAAGTTGAAATTGATATACATTCAATGAAACCTATCTAAATGTTGCAACTAGTCGTTGGCGCTTCATTTGATACCCCACTTGGGTGAATATAATTATTATTGGAATAACAGTCAACAACGCAGACATAACAAGTGAGGTACGTAGTTTTTGAAAGGTATCAGATTAGTATAGATGTAGTTTTCATTAGTTATTAGATTAGTATAGAGGTAAGATAATTTATACGACGCTATAAAAGCAGATGATATTTTATCATTGCTCATGTAAGATGGAAGTAGAGGCCATGGCACCATATCATGAGCATATTTTTACATTGAAACTATCATTGGGCACCAAAGATGTGTATACGACGCTTAGTGTAGTAAATTCAAGACCCTATCGTGTCGTTTTTTTTTTCTGACGTAGAACCAGGTCAGACATGGTAGGTTTTGTTGACAATATCACTAGGTATATGAAATCGTATTTTACGACATTTTTCTGTGGTCTGGAACTTTTCAACTCAGAAAAAACTGAAAAAAATGCACTTTAAACAAAATGTATTTTTTTTTTGTTTCCACCGTCATATCTTTGAAATCAATGAAGATATCGAAGTGTTTTTTTTTCTAGGTTGAACTAAACACAATAGCGCTTCTAACAGTACCGATGGATTTTACAAAATTTTCTTCTTTCATTTTTCAAAAATCAAGAGAGAGCATGGAATTCAAAATTTATTTATTACAATTTGCACCAATCGAAAAACTTTTTTATTTTTGGAAATTTTTGTATACATATAGCGAAACAAATAGAGCCCATATATGATAGAAGTTTTTGAGCTGATTATTTTTCCCCTATTTTGTATAGTTTAGCAACAATGAATTTTTTTATTGCTCGCTCAATATCGGCACGCGCCACCGAAAGACGAGGGTGGATTAGTTTGATGTAAACGGCATTCAGCGTAACATCTACATGCGCCGATATTTATAAGAAGTTCTCTGAGAAAATGGAGTGTATTATTTATGGAAATATTGTGCGGGATGATGACAAATCTGTGGTACAAAGACCTAGAATACAAGGATTGTTGTCACTAATAGCAAGTGCTGAGAGGAGACAAGACAATCGGTCAAAAGAAATTCTGTCGCAAAAAAATAGTTATTTATTATACAAGGGAAAAAAGTAGTAGATTTTAGCACCAGGTTGTATTGTCTCCCGACGCGTAGCGGAGGGAGACAACAAACCGTGTGCTAAAATCTAATATTTTTCCCGTGTATAATACACTATTTTTTTCTGTGACAGGAAGAAAGACGCTTTAATATTGAAAAGATATTACATAATATAATCAGAAAATTATTAATGTGAAATTTGTACTTCTTACACCTCCATTGTGGGCATCTTTGTTGCTATGTCATTCTATTGTCATATTCTGTCAATGTAATTCTGTGTTTTGATTTTTGATTTAAAAATCATTGCGAACTTATATAGTGATTTAGTAGTTATTTTGAATAATATTAAATGTCTGAATTCGAGATTCGAGTTTTCTCTTATTCCACCGGAGTTAGTTGAAGCAGCGAAAGCAGCGTCACAAAAATTATTGCCAGCTAAATCGCGAAAAATTTACGAAACCGCGTATTCAAGATTCATGGAATGGAGAATGAAAAAGTCATGCAGTTCTTTCTCGGAAACGGTGGTATTGGCCTATTTTTCCGAACTGGCTCAGCAACAAAAGCCATCAACAGTGTGGTAAAATTATTCAATGATTAAAATAATGTTACAATCCAATAATAATGTAGACATTTCAAAATATCCCAAACTAATTACATACCTGAAACAAAATGGGAAAGGTTACAAACCCAAGAAAGCAGCGATTTTTACGAGTACACAAATTGGCGAATTTTTAAACAATGCTCCTGATGAAGTTTCTTGTATTCGGGATTGCAGGAGCTTGTCAAATTTGTGAAATCAGCCAGGTAACATTAGATGATATTGAAGATTCAGGAACGATATTAATTGTGAAAGTCAAGCAAACAAAGAATAATGATGTGGACAGAAGATTTGTAGTTACTGAAGAATATATTAAATTTTACCAAACATACATAGCCCTGCGTCCAGCAACAGCAAAGGATCACCGCCTGTTTTATGCATATCGCAATGGAAAATGTATCAATCAAGTTGTGGATAAAAATCAGTTTCACAAGGTACCCGAAACAGTACCTAATTTTCTTAAACTTGAAAATGCTACCTCATATCGTTGATTGATATATTACGCTTACGCTGGGTCATTCATTTCAAAGATCATCTGCTACACTTTTAGTTGAATCTGGGGGAGATTTGCTGACACTGAAGAAACATGGCGGTTGGAAGTCATCAACGGTCGCTGAAGGATATGTTGATGAATCGGTATCACACAGAACAGAAATAGCTAATAAAGTATTCAGAACTTGTGGCATTGCCGAAATAACACCCCATTTGCAACCAGGTACATCAACGGCAGTTGTGTTCATGGCAGAAAGAAATATAATTTCAACACAAGAAAATTCTACTGTTGTTCCGAATACTCCAAGGAACGTGTCATTCATGCAATGCACATTCAATAATTGTACTTTTGATATGAAGGAAATGTAACTTTCGTTCAATAAAATATTCTGAATCAAATATCTACCATACTTATGAGTATCCGGGAAAAAAGTACTCACTTTTTTCCCACGGGAAAAAAGTAATTTTTGAAAAGTGACATTTTATAACCTGTCAACAGAGATGAAATGTCAAACTTTTTTCCCGTCACAGAAAAAAAAGAATTTTTAATTGTGACCTAAAAATAAAGTTTCACTCAGACTGCCAAAAATCGCACACAAGCTTTCAAAATATTAATAGTATTTTGCGAAATTACAGTGAGGCCGGACCCTCAAATTATTCTGAACCTCGGTTTGAATCACAAACATTTGATATCAGAAAAATGTGCCTTATCATCAGTAGTACTGGAACAAAAAAGAAGGGAAATTTGATATCTGTTGAATATTTTTTGTATCGTGTTAATTGTTGATGAGTCTCGAGGTTCATTTGCAAATAAATAATTTCTGATGATCTGAGGCATCTTATGCATTTGCAAATAATCTGGTTGGGACATGACTTGACTGTGGACTCCTGGGACAGAAATAAGTTCATTTTAGCCCACTTACCTATATCCAAAATCGTTTCGTTGAGTTGGTACAGGGCGTTAAAGTGCTCACCTTAGGTACTGAATATAGTTATCGCTATATTTGTAACACGAGAGTTCTTGTAAAGCCCGCGAGGACCAGCAACATATCAGTTTGTTTACAATAAGAATACATTGTAGCCATGATCCATAAACAGTCCGACTAATAAGATTAATTTTCAAAAATACGCGAGTTTCAACTTTTAACGATTTAGAGAGGACTTTTTTGACAGCTGTAATTAATGCTGGGCGCAGATGTCGAGCACTTCGAACAGTGGTAGTTTTTGACACCTACAATGAAAGTTCTGTTGAAGCTATAAGCACATTTTAACGTTATTGGTAGCCGAAAATTACAAAAATATCGACACTTTTTGAAATCTTATAAAATTAAACAGTCAGTTCTTATTTTTCCAAACAGAATACAAAACGCTTCAAAGTACTTGAACGAAAATGAAATATTGATGACAGCTAGGGGATTTAAAATGTCAGAAAAAGTAGTTTCAATGCATAAACATCATTCGGAAATTGTTTAGGCTCTATTTTTTAACAAACATGAAGAGCCAGATACAAGGATTATTTTGCATGCTATATACATGAAACTGAATTCAGCAGATTTTACTCATCCACTTTTTTTGTTGAAAGAAAGTAATTTATTTATGCATCTTGGACACGGTACTAGCAGAACGATTTATCTCAATTGAAAAAGTAGTGCAAAGTTCAGGACCTACAATATGTTCTTGTCTGTTGGCACTTCATTGTTCTACTGGTTGCGAAACAACTAGTAGTTTTTTCAAAATAGGAAAAAAATCGACGTTTGACGTTCTTAAAAAAACCGTCTGCAGAGCTTCCCCCAAGTGAAGGTGCCTTTTACCAGCACATCTCAAGGTGAACGTGAAAATTATATTCATTATTACATTATGAACATACTAAGTATGTTAATATAAGTCTGATATTTATATTAAAATAAGATGACAATATTTCAGTTGACTATTGAAATTGTAGGTGTATATATCAACTCAGAATATGGTTCAGCAGCAACATAGCAACACCGCTTATAAATACAGATGGTTCAGGATGGAATTTGAATAACAACGTTTGGATTTCAATATTTTCGAATGATAAACCAATTCCTGGTTCTGTTCGGCAATCATAAAGTATCTTTTGTTCGGATAAAAATTGTGATAGTCGAAAATGTGGTTGTTTCAAAGAATGCCTGTTACCGAAGATTCTGAGGAAGATATACGAGAAATTGACGAACTTGAATACTTTTGATGTACCTACCTAATCTATTGGAATAATTCAAAAAATAAAAGTTGTTTCATGCATACGTTTTTAGTTCCGGTCAAAAATGATTGAATAATCATTCTGGAGGAAAAGGAAAGAATTTAGTTTGAAACATTGATTGATGTATCATTTAGATAGTTCAATATTTTGAAATATAAACATTAAAATGTATTATCCCATCAGAAGTCCGACCATAACGTACGTACGAATCTGCTACCTATGTAGTCGACAGACATAAACTGGGTAATAAGAGAGCCGGGCGCGCCCGAGCGCAATTTTAGCCCGTTTTGTTAAAATCGCTGACTGTATACATACATACATACATGAAAAATTATCATTCCAAAAATTTTCTTCATACATTCTCCCCATTTTGTTCGCATAATGTATACACAAATTTCCAATAATAAACTTTTTTATCGATTGCTATGATTTACATCTACAAAAATATCGATGTCAAGTTTGTTATCATTTCAACAGATCGAATAAAAATATATCAAAATCACAAAGTAGGTGGTTAGAACCGCTATTAAATCTTCTTCAATTCAAAAAAATAATCAGCTCAAAACCACAATTACTTTGAGAGATATAATGGTGGAGACGTAAAAAAACATGTTTTACATATTAATCCATTTTTTCGAGTTTTTTGAAATTAAAAAGTTCACGACCACTAAAAAATGTCGTAAAAAGTGATTTCGTGTATACGACCACCTAATTGAAGAAATGGACCAGGTTTTACCTGGTTCTACGCCAGTTTTTTTTATCTCAGAAACTAAGCGACTTTGCTCTCGAAATTCGCTTGTCTAGCTATGAAAGTTCAGAGAACTGGAGATTTTTCCCACAAACTACGTATTCAGCCCACTCGACTGTCTTGGTTTTTCTACACAAACTATACGTACCTAGCCCACTCGAGTGCCAATAGGGACTAAAAAAACAAAAACAAAAGAAAGTTAAAACAATGCCAATATATTTTGGCGAAAAATAAAGACAGTCGAGTGAGCTAGGTACGTAGTTTATAGGAAAAAAATGAAAACAGTCGAGTGTGCTTCTTTTACTTTCTTTTGTTTTTTGATCCGTTTTCTATTGGCGAGTGATTATCTAGGAACTTGTAAATTTTTTCATCGTATCTCCCGAACTATTGAATTCAGAGAAAAATGTAATACTGATTTTTTGTAGATTCTATCAAAAGGAATAATTTTGGTTCTATAACATTCTCAGATATTCCCAGTTGTTTTCGAGATATTTGGAATCATCTGAGAATACAATTTTCAACACTTTTGTTCCATCTTCCAATCAACAAAAGGAAAAACTATTTCATGGTTCAGTGGAAGTCGATGATCTTCATCTATCGATAATCTTTTGTTTTTCAATATATCTTCATGGTACCCTATGGGTCGTTCAATTTTTTTTTTTCATATTTTTTACTTTATATCCTGTACTATTGGGTTTACAGAAAAAATTTTGGGTAATAATTTGTAGGAAATGTTCCAGTAGATAACTTTGCACTTCTGATAATTTTCGATTTTTCCATTTGTTTTCGATATATATTGAATTGAAAGGATTTCAAATTTTGATGTTTTTATTTTCATTCGTTTTTCCATTTTCTGATGGATGCAAGAAAAAATGGTGAAGTAATAATTTGTTGCGTCATCAAAGAGGCATACGGTGCATTTTTCAAATTAGGATTTAGTCTATTGGTTCAGGAGATACCTATGTCGTTTTAAAGCTAACCGTGTGTTTCGGAAAATCTCCTTGAAAAACCCACTTGGAATTTTCCGACCCTGCTCAATTTCAATAAGCTTCGTCTCTCCCTGATAGAGTTTTTTTTCACAGAAAATAAAATCGATCGGACCACTTTTGCGATTTGTAGAGTGGTCACAAGAAACTTCTGGTGAAAAGTCGAAAAAACCCGGAAAAATAACCTTAGAGTTTTCCGATTTCCTTCATATTTTAATGACATAATATTGTTTTGAGTGCAATGAGATGGCAAAATTTCAAGTCGATATGTCGAAGGGTTCCGGAGATATATCGATTTATGATTACCACAGAGTACAGACAGACAGACAGACAGACAGACAGACAGACAGACAGACAGACAGACAGACAGACAGACAGACAGACAGACAGACAGACAGACAGACAGACAGACAGACAGACAGACAGACAGACAGACAGACAGACAGACAGACAGACAGACAGACAGACAGACAGACAGACAGACAGACAGACAGACAGACAGACAGACAGACAGACAGACAGACAGACAGACAGACAGACAGACAGACAGACAGACAGACAGACAGACAGACAGACAGACAGACAGACAGACAGACAGACAGACAGACAGACAGACAGACAGACAGACAGACAGACAGACAGACAGACAGACAGACAGACAGACAGACAGACAGACAGACAGACAGACAGACAGACAGACAGACAGACAGACAGACAGACAGACAGACAGACAGACAGACAGACAGACAGACAGACAGACAGACAGACAGACAGACAGACAGACAGACAGACAGACAGACAGACAGACAGACAGACAGACAGACAGACAGACAGACAGACAGACAGACAGACAGACAGACAGACAGACAGACAGACAGACAGACAGACAGACAGACAGACAGACAGACAGACAGACAGACAGACAGACAGACAGACAGACAGACAGACAGACAGACAGACAGACAGACAGACAGACAGACAGACAGACAGACAGACAGACAGACAGACAGACAGACAGACAGACAGACAGACAGACAGACAGACAGACAGACAGACAGACAGACAGACAGACAGACAGACAGACAGACAGACAGACAGACAGACAGACAGACAGACAGACAGACAGACAGACAGACAGACAGACAGACAGACAGACAGACAGACAGACAGACAGACAGACAGACAGACAGACAGACAGACAGACAGACAGACAGACAGACAGACAGACAGACAGACAGACAGACAGACAGACAGACAGACAGACAGACAGACAGACAGACAGACAGACAGACAGACAGACAGACAGACAGACAGACAGACAGACAGACAGACAGACAGACAGACAGACAGACAGACAGACAGACAGACAGACAGACAGACAGACAGACAGACAGACAGACAGACAGACAGACAGACAGACAGACAGACAGACAGACAGACAGACAGACAGACAGACAGACAGACAGACAGACAGACAGACAGACAGACAGACAGACAGACAGACAGACAGACAGACAGACAGACAGACAGACAGACAGACAGACAGACAGACAGACAGACAGACAGACAGACAGACAGACAGACAGACAGACAGACAGACAGACAGACAGACAGACAGACAGACAGACAGACAGACAGACAGACAGACAGACAGACAGACAGACAGACAGACAGACAGACAGACAGACAGACAGACAGACAGACAGACAGACAGACAGACAGACAGACAGACAGACAGACAGACAGACAGACAGACAGACAGACAGACAGACAGACAGACAGACAGACAGACAGACAGACAGACAGACAGACAGACAGACAGACAGACAGACCATTTTAAATATTTATGTATCTCAATTTGATTCAAAATTCATGCATCGGTTGAAGTATATTATGATATCTAGATGGAATTAACTCGTATATCATTTCACGATACCGTACTCATCACTCTTCCACCAAATGGAAAGACACTCTGAATTGGAAATCGCTATATCGAATCACTATGAAGCTTTGATAAATTATAACTTCTTCTGTATCATACGTGATCATTCAAGTAGGATTCTGAAATGCGTAGGAGTCAGAAAGATACGGGCGGTAGGCTCAATGATCTAATGAAGAAGTCTAGTGATAAATATCCAAAGGGTTCTGAAACATGCACATCTCATGCACTCACTATGAAATATGTGAACAATGGGGAATTTTCCTATACAGAGGTTTTCATCCCACTGTAGAGTTTGTGAAAAAATTATATATACGTATTTCATCTTTTTTTCGTAAGGTCAAATTTCACTTCAGAAAAAATAAATAAAAGAGGAACTTAGCTCCCCCACCATTCCTATGACGTACTTTCTGTATCTCCACATTCACACATATTTAAGATACCATTCCATGTGCCAGTACAACGTTGCCGACATCAACATCATCAATATGTCTAGATTTCCGGAAATTGATCTTTTAATGCATGATGACTATATCATAACAGCAATGGGATATAATAGGTTCTCCAATCCTATTTTGCCAAGTATTATGAATAATTCCTATAGATCTCACATTGGCTCTCTCAGTCATTTTTTTGCTGATGAATGATGCTATTTTCTAGAGAAGTTGTAGATTATGTCTCGCAACAACGCCTCATACTTCGAGTCCGTCCACACCACTCAAAATACTGACAGGCACAACAAGAGGAAGGAGCCATGAATGTCGGATTCATTCTGTTCTGACCGATGGCAATATATTAGGAACGATAGTATCATTGAATTTAGCCGTTAGTGATTTATTGATTCAATGATATTTTTGTTCAGGATCAAGCTCTATTCGAGATATTCAAATACAGGAATAACATGACCATAACCTGTCAGAATGAAGCCAACCACCTTCTGCATATGTTTTCGTTTATCAGTTCTACTTCTTTTATATTTTCAATCGTGTTTCATTCGTTAGCTATTCGCTTGCTATATTCGTCACAATCAGATGTTTTCAGACTAGATTTAGAATGTACGTCACAGTTTACCGCTCCGAAAATTAGAAATTGCTTTAATTTGAAAATGAAAACGAATTGGACTTCATCGGTACAGCGTGGAGATGAAACTGGAGAGTTCCTAATTTATTTTATGAAAATTCATCTGAAGGAAACTTCCTCATTATGAGTGCAGTCGGGCCTTTGTTTATTATATGGAAATACATTTCACATGGAACTAGGTTGGTTGGTCCCAGCTATTTTGTATAAGTCGGACTATAATGACATTGATGACTTGATTTCGAATTTTCAATTGTTTTGGGTTCAAAAGGTGTATGTTCATACATTAAACCCTATACTTGATGGGTATTATGTACTAAGCGGACAACAAAGTTGTAAATTGAAACAAACACCGTTGTGAGCAATCACCTCTTTCGAATATTCAAGAGAATAACAGGGGTCATATTCAATAAGAATGAATTATAAGGGAGTTTCTCCTTCAGAGATAACATGCTCACGCAGTACCCCAGCTGGTTTTTTGAAATATGAAATAAAACTCCATTTATTGATCCAGATTTCGTGTCCTGTGATTCCAGACAAAATATCAATACCGTCTCATGTCACTGCTAACTCAAGTGGGGCGGAGGTTATTCTGATCATCCTAAAAAAAGAAAGATGCTACAACAATCAATCAACCTCAAAATGAGATTGAAGCCTCACATTCAATGTTCAAATGGATGGCAGAATTAAATATAGAAGATAACCAAACCAAGCTTCTGCAAGATTCAAATGAAGAGATGAAGCGATATACTTAATCTTATTAGAATTGATGACATTTTCAAACTTTTTGTGATTTATGTTTCCATCAGTTGAAAATGTATTTTTTCTAAGGTTATTGACGCTTTATTTCAAGTCGAGGTTCAAGATCAATATATTCTTGATTTTTCGAATATCTGAAACATTTTATTACCATTTCAAGGTTGTATGATACACATTCAGTGGAAATATTTTTTGTTACAGTGAGAATGTATGTTGTTTTTTTTCATCAAAAAATATATATTTCATGGTGAATAATTATTCTTTATATGTTTAATTCCTATTTATTTATTTATTTATTTATTTATTTATTTATTCATTTATTTATTTATTTATTTATTTATTTATTTATTTATTTATTTATTTATTTATTCATTTATTTATCCATTTATTTATTTATTTATTTATTTATTTATTTATTTATTTATTTATTTATTTATTTATTTATTTATTCATTTATTTATTTATTTATTTATTTATTTATTTATTTATTTATTTATTTATTTATTTATTTATTTATTTATTTATTTATTCATTTATTTATTTATTTATTTATTTATTTATTTATTCATTTATTTATTTATTTATTTATTTATTTATTTATTTATTTATTTATTTATTTATTTATTTATTCATTCATTCATTCATTTATTCATTTATTTATTTATTTATTTATTTATTCATTTATTTATTTATTTATTTATTTATTTATTTATTTATTTATTTATTTATTCATTTATTTATTTATTTATTTATTTATTTATTTATTTATTTATTTATTTATTTATTTATTTATTTATTTATTTATTTATTTATTTATTTATTTATTTATTTATTTATTTATTTATTTATTTATTTATTTATTTATTTATTTATTTATTTATTTATTTATTTATTTATTTATTTATTTATTTATTTATTTATTTATTTATTTATTTATTTATTTATTTATTTATTTATTTATTTATTTATTTATTTATTTATTTATTTATTTATTTATTTATTTATTTATTTATTTATTTATTTATTTATTTATTTATTTATTTATTTATTTATTTATTTATTTATTTATTTATTTATTTATTTATTTATTTATTTATTTATTTATTTATTTATTTATTTATTTATTTATTTATTTATTTATTTATTTATTTATTTATTTATTTATTTATTTATTCATTTATTTATTTATTTATTTATTTTTTTATTTATCTCAGCAATTGACATGTAAAAAATACAGGAAAATTGTGAAAATTGTCAACAGGTGAAAATATACAGGCAATATAACATATCCTATATATCAATACACTTTAGATTTAAACTTTCTGATGTACAGGACATAATCACATAAATATACACATATTTACAAATATAAATACACATTAATAACACGATAATAAGCACATACATGAGAAGCATGTTGACTATACCTATCACATTCATTATCATAAAGTTCTCTATAGGTAGTTGAAAAATTCTTCTATGGTGTAACAATTTTTGGAGACAGAATGAAGGCAGATACAAATATCTCGAGATAGAATATGAAAATGAATATTCAATTCTGAAGTTGAATATTTAGAATTCGCTCTTCCCATTTTGAGCAATGTGTTACTTGAAACCACGTTATATTGGGCCAGCGTACTGGTTAGCACTGTGTTTCCATTATGGTTTCTTTGGTCTCTTTGGTACATTTCATGAAACATTCGATATCCATGTTATATGGTAAAATAAGCACACTCAGTATATATCAAGTTACCAGATAACAGCTTCTCAGTATTTTCATATGGTGAGAAGCAGAATCAGCATTGATCATATTTCTATCTGCTTCCTACAATTTCTAGGATCAGCGCTGACACTGCAGATCCGATATTATAAAAGGACCCTGCGTGGCAACCTTGGTGAATAGTATAGTTAGAATTAGTCTAGTAGTCATATGGCAGAGAGCCATCAGAATTTTCAAGTAACCATTGTCTTTTGAATAAAGTAACTTGTTCAGTAGAAAAGTGTTTTTTAAAAAGTGAAATCTCAAAGTAGAGATATAACAATTGGCGCAGTCGGTAGGATCGGCAAACGTTATCAGAACAAGAAATTGGTCTAACTGATAGCGGTGGATTCCAATCCTTCAACAACGAAGAACCAACAACCCCGAGGAGTCACCACTTGAAGAAGACAGCGGAAGGAACACCTAGTGAAGCCCCTGGCTGGACGACTTCGAGAACACGACGAATCACAGATGAGAAGAACAATACTGTAAGTGATACCGAATCATCTCGTATTTTTTATTTGCACCTTTGAAATTTTGAAACTGTTCGATTATCTATACCCTGAACTTCCCTATACAAAATGGCAGAAAACGGTCTTGGTGAAAACGAAGATCATGAAGTCGAAGTAGAACCGTATAGACTATCAGAAATATTTTCAATCGTACCCGAATTTGAAGGAGATCAAATTTTCCTCAATACATTCCTGAACGCTTGTGACTGTGCGTATCGCATGGCCGCAGTGGATCAGAGACTATTCCTAGTGATTCACATAAAAAATAAGTTGCGTGGGAGAGCCGCACAACTTATAAGTTCAAGAAATCCAACTACCTATCATGAAATTAAACATCTGCTAAATTTGCACTTTGGAGATTCTCGTGACCTTACGTCGCTGATACAAGACCTCCAACGCATCAAACAACTACCGAGCGAAAGTGCTTTGACATTTTTCAACCGTTTGCAAGTGCTGAATGCAAAAATGCATTCTTGTGTACAAAAATCTATTCTCACTGCTGAACAAAAGCAAGCACAATCTCATTTAATCGAAACAATGGCACTTAATACATTGCTTACCGGACTCGAACCACGTTTAGGTCAAATAATTCGCGCTTCGAATCCAGCAGACTTGTTAGAAGCACATATTCGAATAAGACGAGAACTACAGTTGTCGTACTTTGAAAACCAAAAGAAAGAAACTCAAAGCATTTCACGTCCTCAACAAATGCCTAGGAGACCTCAAATGCTCACAACGACAAGAACTTGTCACTCTTGCGGTCGCGCTGGACATATATCTAGCGAATGTCGACTAAGACAACAACGAATGCTACCAAATAATAGTCAAAATTTCACCCAAAATCCTAACCCAAATTTCCAAAGACAACAAAATATCCAGCAACGTCCAAACCCTTTCCAACAAAACAGACCATCAACGAACGATCAGAATTTCAATAGACCTCAATATCAAAGTCAAAACCAACCTCGTCCTTCAGTTATTCATCAAAATCCAAATTTCCAAAATCGACCAAATCAACAAAGAGCACATGTCGTTAATTACCAAAATCAAGACTATCATACTGCTGATAGCTCCAATCAAATCTATCATACTGCTGATAGTGACACATATGAAGATTTCCAAAATCAATATCATGAAAATCAATACACAAATGACTATTATACCGATAATGGTCAAGAATATGATCAATTGCTTAACTTGAATGAAACTTCTGATTATCAGGATTTTCTTTCACTCCCGAATCAACACAACCCTCCTGGTCTCAATCCAACAACCCATCAAACACAACCAACCAATCCTATGACCCAATTAGAGACACAAATCCAATCATTGAACATCAACGAATTCAATCCCGATCTGAACTTCCCGGAACAAAACTTCATGTAAGTTCTTTACTGTCCGTAAATTCCAAGAATCTATATATTATATTAATGACAGTACGAATACATTCAAAATACTGATAGATACCGGAGCAGGCATATCAATATTCAAACGTAAAACTTGCGAAAAATATCCTCACAGATTTCCAGAAAATATAACAGTTCAAGGTATCACAGATCAAAAAGTCATAATAAACGAATCAACTCTCATTAATTTCAAACAAAATGACCCCCATAAAGTGTACGTCTATGATTTAGATATCGACTTTGACGGTTTATTAGGTTCAGATTTCCTAGAACACTACAATTGTGTTATAGACCTGAAAAACCGACAGCTAATAACTAACTTTAAGACTGTACCATTATTTAAAGTGACAGACAATAATGAACCTGACTACAAAATTCACAACCAAATTTCAATCGAACCTCGTACCGAGAAAATTTTCAAACTAAAATGTAGCCTCGCAAACACTGACGCTATACTGTTAGCGCAAGAAAAAGAAAAAGTTAGACTACCAAATGCCGTAGTACGAATCAACAATAACGGAGAATTTCTCACTTCAGTAATAAACGCTAATGCAATACCAAAAAAGATCGACTTTTCAGACTTTGAACTAGAACCTTTACCAACTAATGAAACAATTCTCAACCTCAACTCGGACTTCAGAAATTCAGACTCATTCCCGTGTGACAGAATCCAAGAAATCAAAAATCAATTAAGAACTGATCATTTAAATGACGAAGAAAATCAACTGATTACAGACTTATGTTTACAATACTCTGACATATTTTACCTCGAAGGTGACGATCTAACATTTACTAATGAAATAAAACACAGTATAGATACCAAAGATTCCAGGCCCGTATTCACAAAATCATACAGATATCCACAGATACATAAAAATGAAGTAAAATCGCAGATTTCAAAAATGTTACAACAAGGTATAATACAACCCTCTATTTCACCGTGGTCATCCCCTGTTTGGGTAGTCCCAAAAAAAATGGATGCCTCCGGCAAACAAAAATGGAGAGTGGTTATCGACTACCGTAAACTCAATGAGCTCACAGTAGACGACAAATACCCTTTGCCTAATATTTCTGACCTTCTTGATCAACTGGGTAAGTGTCAATATTTTACCACGCTTGACCTCGCGTCAGGATTTCACCAAATTGAAATTGACAAAAAAGATATTGCGAAAACAGCATTCTCTGTCGAAAATGGTCATTTCGAATTTGTTCGGATGCCATTTGGCCTCAAGAACGCCCCCTCCACGATTCAACGTGTGATGGACAATATTCTTTTAGGCATACAAAACGAACGATGCTTAGTCTACATGGACGACATCATAATATACTCACCTACAATACATGAACATATTTCGAGACTGACAGAAGTGTTTAAAAGACTTAGGAAAGCTAATCTGAAAATTCAGCCAGACAAATGCGAATTTTTAAGAAAAGAAGTCGCATATCTCGGACATGTAATTACTCAAGACGGAGTCAAACCAAATCCTTCAAAAATAGAATGCATTCAAAATTTTCCAGAACCAAAGAACCCAAAAGAAATCAAATCCTTTTTAGGCCTAGCTGGTTATTATAGACGCTTCATTCATAACTTTGCCAAATTATCAAAACCATTGACAAAATTACTCCAGAAAGATATAGTATTCAATTTTGACACCGAATGTAGGAATTCATTCAGCGAATTAAAAACAGCACTTATAACTAGTCCCATTTTGATATACCCAAATTTCGAGGAGCCATTCCTGCTAACTACTGATGCTAGCATGTTTGCAATTGGCGCTATATTATCACAAGGACACGTAGGTAAAGACCTTCCAATCGCCTACGCATCTCGTACGCTGTGCAATGCTGAAACTAAATACTCCACTATCGAACGAGAATTACTCGCAATTGTGTGGGCAGTGAAACATTTTCGCCCGTATCTTTTCGGTAGAAAATTCAAACTCATCACTGACCATAGACCACTTACTTGGCTCTTTTCAATCAAAGACCCAGGAAGTAGGCTAGCTCGTTGGCGATTAAAACTTGAAGAGTACGATTATCAAATTGAATATAAACCCGGAAAAATTAATAAGAACGCCGATTCTCTTTCAAGAATAAAAATCAATCATTTCCAGGAATGTGCGAATTTACAGTCAAAATTCTCAATTTTAGCTACAAATAATGACGAAATAATCGAAATCGAAGATTCAGATTCACCCGAACAAACTGAACAAACCACAGACGAACAAACTGAACAAACCACAGACGAACAAACTGAACAAACCGCAGACGAACAAACCGAACGAACGACAGACGAAAACCCCGAATTTTCAGTTGAAACAATCCAAGAAGAATTTGACAGATTTGAAGACTTATACCGAACCCAATCATTGATTGACTATTCCAAAATTGAATTCGACAATTCACAACTATTGGACAAATCAAACAAGAACATCATTGTTTTTCTATGGCAGAATAAACTCAAAGACTTTCATGTTACTATAAACGAAGACATTTTTGAAGAAAACACAGACTTTGACAGTGACATAATAAATGTATTCAGTAGCAAAACAGTCAAAGATCGAAAATATTTCATCATAGTACCCTATGATCTGGAAGTAGTTATCGATCGATTATTTTACATAATTTATAAAAATCAAAATCAACTCGATCTCTCTAAAACATATTATGTAGAAAATAATCTGGAATTACCAATTTTAGAAATTTTTTCATTCATATTCTCAGATAAAGATATTAAGCTCAAGATTTGCCAAAACATAACAAAAACACCTGACCCTGATCAAATCCCTATTATTTTAGACCACTGTCATGCAGGAAAGAATAACTTACATAGAGGAATCAATGAAACAGTGAGACGCGTAAAAGAAAAATACAATTGGCATGGATTAGTTAAAGATGTAGAAAATTATGTTAAAGCGTGTGACATCTGTAAAAAGGTTAAAATTTGTAGAAAAAATTTAAGTACACCGTTCGTAATAACTGAAACACCTAGATCACCGTTTGAGAGAATAAACATTGATATTTTCGAAATACCTACAAAATACTATGCACTCACAATCAGAGACGAATTGACCAAGTTTACACAAGCTTACCCTATAGAAAACGAATCAGCTAAATCAGTCGTAAATACGCTATTACTCTACTTTCAACACTACGGAACGCCTTTAAGAATTCATTGCGATCATGGACGAGAATTCACAAATCAACTAATGAAGGACCTTTGCATGCTTTATGACATAAAATTGACATATTCCAGTGTAAATCACCCTCAATCTAACGGCTCTTTAGAACGATTTCACGCAACACTCGCTGAAATGATCCGTGTACATATGGCCGAAAATCCCACAGAACACCCACTGAATATTCTTCCATACTCTATAATTTGTTATAATACTACCAAAAACAAAACTCACGGTTTCACGCCTTATGAACTCGTATTTGGCCATACAGCCAGTAGAGCTCCAGAAACCCTGTATAACGAAAAGAACCTTATTTCCAAATATGTACGAGATCTCAACAACAGAATCTCTTATTTTTACGGAATTGCACGAGCTAAGACGCAAGAACAAAAAGAAAAATCGAAAGTTAGATTCGATAGAAATATTGCCAAAAATATCCCCGAATATAAAATAGGTGACAAAGTATACGTGAAAGAATCACAAATAAAAAATAAACTTGAAAACAAATTTAATGGACCTTTCGAAATAGTCGAGATATTTCAGAACTCTGCTATGCTAGCTAATTGGAAAACGAAAAATAAAACAAAAGTCAATTTTGACAGACTATTGCCGTATCATGAGAATTAATTTATTTACAGGATCGCCCTGCTTCTCGCAGCCGCCAAATCGCAATACACAATCGAACCAATCCAAAGTTCAGTAGGCGTATATTTCCATGAAGAAGGCAACCTCAAAATATCAAACGACAAATGGACACTCCTGGTATACAAAGACTTGACATCAATCAAAGACGCTCTAGACAACAACGACATAATACTCGAAAATATGGTAGATCTATTTGAACAAAATAACCCTCGTATGATCTCATTCAAAGCACAAGTGAAGACACATATCAGTCTTTTGAAACAAATATCCGATTCGCTACAACTAAAATATAAAGAAATATTTGCCGATACAGAAAGTTATGATAGACGAACAAATCGCGGTTTAATTAATGGCGCAGGTACATTCTGGAAAGCAATAACAGGAAACCTTGATTCATCCGATGGTGAATATTTCACAGAA
Organism: Phaedon cochleariae; assembly: GCA_918026855.4. NCBI lineage: Eukaryota > Metazoa > Arthropoda > Insecta > Coleoptera > Chrysomelidae > Phaedon > Phaedon cochleariae. Next base: position 36,981,454 of record OU896710.1, read on the forward strand.
TGCATTAACGAGATAACTCATGATGAACACCAAATAGAGAACTTGTTGAAGAACCAAATCTCTGTTACCACCTCAGTTATCAAAAATTTCAATTCAACCATTCAAAAATTACAAGTCGATGAACAAACGATCAATAACGATATTAAGGAAATAGAAAAATCCATCTACAATATAGAAGATGACCTATCATTCTATCAGGCACAAGTAAAAATACTTGAAGTTTGCGAATCACTTATGGAAAGTTACTTATTTTTGGAAACTGCACTTGATGACACTATAAACTCAATCACATTCGCACGTTTGAAAATACTTCACAGTTCAATCATAACGTCAAAAGATCTTATTAGTTCATTGCAATCAATATCTCAATCTCTGAATAAAAATAATCTCCCACTACCTACCTATCTGTCTAGTGTAGCTCAATATTTAGAAATCATAGAACTACAGGCTTATCGAACCGATAATAAAATAGTATTTGTACTCAAAATCCCATTGGTAGAACCAGAAATATATACCCTTTTCCATCTTTACCCAACACCTATACTAGATAATCGAACAGGCCTCCATCATGTTCTATTGAAATTCCAAAAATACATTGCGCGAGACGATGATTCAGTATTGTATATTTCCCTTCAAAATCTGAACGATTGCAAAGTGATAAAGAACTTCGCAACAATATGCTCAGACGTACTACCATACCCAATAGATAGTGACTCAATTTGTGAAGCCCAACTATTTAGACAATTAAGTGAATTGCCAAAAACTTGCCAATCATCCTTGATTTATGCCAAAGACTATAGTGTTCTCGAAATTGACAAAAACCTGTGGCTCATAACACCCAGATAGCACACACTCGCCTAATGTCATCCTCAATGTGTCGCCAAACGCCTGGAGAGGACGTTCTATTTTCTACAACCTAAGAACATCATCAGGCGTAAATTTTGCGCTGTAATTGTCCTAAATGAGTTCTTTCAGTGACAGCCTGAGGATGTGAAGAATTTCGTGCCTACGGACGTCTTCAGATGACATTCCATGAAGTAACGTGTCATCGAAGACAAAAGGAAGAAAAAGAAGAACTAGAATTGAGGTTATGTCTCATGATAGTCATGATTTGTTCAAGATACATCATAATATATTAATGATTATATCAAAATTATTAGAGTATTCATTGAATACCTTCATCAAATTTCTATTTCACAAAATGATTGCGAGAAGAACTTATTGCACAGAATTAAAAGATAACAATAACGAAAGCATGATAATCTCTGTTGATGACATTTCTCTCAGGTAGCAAGAAACAATGGTGAGTAAATACTAAATAGAATCATTGATAGTACCGGACATGAAATATTGATACATTCATATACATTATTTATTGTTTCAGGAGGTTATTGAGAACACAAACTTGATGATATATATCATCATAGCAAACATGTTTTATTCCAAGATAGCTTTGCTTCTTCGGAATCTTTAAAATATTGTATGGAAGCTTGAACTTTCAGTATGAATTCAATAAAGGTAGGTACCTGAATCAAATCATTGATATAGTAGGTACTGGACATGAAATGTTAATAGGTTGATTATTTGTTCCAGATCATAGTTCCAGATGAAGTTATTGAGAACACAAGATTGATGATGTCATCAGAGCAGAGATGTTTCATTCCAAGATATTTTGGCTTCTTCGAAATCTATGTGAGATTGCATATGCATGTTTGCACTTTCAGTATATTCAATAAAGGTAGGTACCTAAATCAAATCATTGATATAGTAGGGACTGGAACATGAAATATTAATAGGTACATTATTTGTTTCAGGAGGTTATTGATAACACAAAATGATGATATCATCAGAGCAGAGATATTTTATTCCAAGATATTTTGGCTTCTTTGGAAATTATGAAAGATTGTACCTACATATGCAGACTTGAACTTTTAGTAGATTCAATAATGGTTGGTACCTATACCTACATAAATCATATCATTGATAGTAAGTACTGGACATGAAATATTAATACATTGTTTGTTTCAGAAGGTTATGCAAAACACAAACCTGATGATATTTTCATTCCAAGATAGTTTTGCTTCTTCAGAATCTATAAAATTTTGCATGAAGGCTTCAACTTCCAGTTGATTATTCTGCATCAGGAATGTCCAGAGTTCAGAAATCAAAAACAACATGGAGAAATATAACTATCAATAGGCAATAACTTCTAGTAGTGCTCAACAAGAAGCTGAAATACATTTCTTTGAAAAGGAAATTGAAATTTTTCAGAATATGTTATAAATAATAGAATGTAAGTTTTTCATTTGGTTTTTCATTTGAACCTATTATAAATAGAGGGAAATTTTGCAAATATCATGAGATCCATATTATTTTGAAGAAATTATCATTTGCATAATACAAGGTGAGTCAATAGTGTGTTATCCTTATTGTATATTAGCCAAACCATCAGATAAATAGAGAAAATTCAAGTACAACAGTAATAGGGTTTCATGGGAACTTTCACATTAAATTGTTTTTATATATATCTGTAGGGTGTTCGAATTCCAAGATATATTGACTGATGATTGTTTTTTCCAAATGGGACACCCTGTATACTATTGCATTTTTAGGTTCTCCCTGAAGAGCTGATTCCATCAATGTATCACACTTGGGGTCTAGCGGGAATGATTACAGAGATATAGGGTGTTCAAAAACAAGATTTTTCAATTTTAGGATTTTTTTGTGTGGAAACTATTCAATATTGGTCAAAACGGCTCACATATCCTTATAAACTTTCGATTTACTATCTACTGACATTCAATCGGAACAAATAGAGGGTGGGTTAACATTCAGAATACTGATCAGCTTATTGTATCTGTTCCAAATAAATATCAGTAGATAGCTAATCAAAAGTTATGACAGGAACATGTGAGCCGTTTTGGCCATTAATGAATAGTTTCCACACAAAAAATCCTACATTTGAAGAATCTCAATTGTCAACACCCTATATCTCTGTAATAATTTCCACTAGACACCAAGTGTGATGCATTGATGGAATCAACTCTTCAGGGAAAACTCAAAAATGCAATAATATACAAGGTGTTCCATTGAAAAAAACCAATCATCAACCGATATCTTGGAATTCGAACACCCTATAGATATGAAAACAACTTTAGGTGATTGTTCTTATGAAACCCTATTACTGTTGTACTTGAATTTTCATTTTATATATATCTGACGGTTTGGCTAATATCGGAGGAGAACACACTATAGTGACTCATTTTGTATACGAATAATATTCTCCCATAAATCTTGAACCTCCTTGAAACATCATCAAAAACCGCCTCAAGTTGTTACCATGATATCCTGAGGTTGTCTCAAAATATTTTATAGGGATGTTCTGAGACGTTATTAGTATGTAGAGAATGGTAACAGGAGGACGTCTTGAGAATTTCCTCAGGCTCGCTCTCGACGTCCTGAGGACATGATTGTGAACGCCTCAGAAGGGCCTCAAAAGGAATTTGTGCTATCTGGGCAGTGTCAGACCCTCTTCCTGTTACAATCAAATGCACAAACAAAGATGCAGCAACGAAGATAATCAATAGAAATTCGCTATTGAAACTCCAACCCGAATGCAACGCCTTCGTAGGAAGTACCAGAATACATTCCAAATATCTGTTTGATGAAACTAAGAACACCACGTACAGATATCATGCCGTTCGAATCCCATTCGAATGCTGTGGCCATCTTCCAGAAAAACACAGTCTACCCGAGTTGAAACCATTAAAACTCAACAATATTAATGTGGACGATTTGAATATTGCCGAACATAAATTAAGCCAATATTCAGATCAATTAGACAAGCTGATTAACGAACCATTTGTGAACAAACACATTTCGTGGTTCACGTACCTCACAATAGCCTTGATCATTTCATTGGTCATCCTGTATATCTTTTGCAAATGCAGACGCAAAAGACCAGTTAGAATAGGTATTACCACTTCCAACGATGGACCATCACCACCACCCTCAAGAAACAGGTTCGCACCAAGAACCCTGGCAAGATTCATCCCCAGAAGAAGACCGTCCATCCACCTGCAAGAACCAGTAGAAGAAGAAGAAATCGAATTGAATCCAAATTATAGTAAAGCCACTGTTTGAGTAAAAGTCGACGCAAAGCCTCAACTTTTTCAATAACAGGGGAGTTGTTATATGGTAAAATAAGCACACTCAGTATATATCAAGTTACCAGATAACAGCTTCTCAGTATTTTCATATGGTGAGAAGCAGAATCAGCATTGATCATATTTCTATCTGCTTCCTACAATTTCTAGGATCAGCGCTGACACTGCAGATCCGATATTATAAAAGGACCCTGCGTGGCAACCTTGGTGAATAGTATAGTTAGAATTAGTCTAGTAGTCATATGGCAGAGAGCCATCAGAATTTTCAAGTAACCATTGTCTTTTGAATAAAGTAACTTGTTCAGTAGAAAAGTGTTTTTTAAAAAGTGAAATCTCAAAGTAGAGATATAACATCCATTTATTATTCGAAAATATTGGTCTGGTAACAATGGACTATTGAATAGTATCTGGAAGTGGAATTCGTTCTGTATTATAATATCTGTGTAGCTGTTCTGAACTAGTTCTTCATAAACCTAAGCCCCTCGCCAAACGTTGCGATATATGAAGGGTTATTTCACGCCCTATTAATGAGAATAACTAGTACATTTTCTTCTGTATAGAGTGGCGTCTATATTAGTTGACACAATGATGAATGTTTTCTTATATGATTGATAATGCCAGCTTTGAAATGGAGTCAATAATATGAACCTACTTATTAAACTAGTCGTTCACAAGGTAAAGGATACATTATAATATAATACAAATTTCGATTACATTGATCCATAATATGGAACATTTCGATAGAACTATTGATAGGTACCTAGTGATATTGGTATCCAATTGGGTACCAATTTCATCATTTTTCATGTGTCCTCCACCTCAGAAAATATACCTTCCCCAAATGGCTTCTAATATCCACTGTGAACAGCGAGGTTGAGACAGGAAGAGTGAAAATACCATGAATTTCACTGTACATTGAAATTTGTCATTCACGATATGGAAATTGAATTGAATAGAACCTATTACACACCTCATTCAAGAATGTGTACAGTGGCATCGGTGAAAGTTTAAATTGAATTGTAATTGCAAACTTGTATTTCCTTATTTGCTCCTCCAGAATTTACCAGAATTCTTGACAAATAATTCACCTTGAGGAAATATATACAGTAAAATTTTGATGATCAATAATTAATGTCACTGAGAATAATGAGCCATAGTCAGATTTGACCGCATCATTTTTATACAGTGATCACGTGAAGCAAATTCGTTGAGAGTTTGATAATTGTTAAAGTAATGACGTCATTTTAATATTTTTCTCGAATGGCAAATCCCTATCCTAATACTGCTTTCAAGAAGAATGCATTTTTATGTGTATGGACGTCATATTTTCATATTTCATCATGTAACAAAACCCAATTTTTTGAAAATGTAAGAGATTTCATCCAAAATGATGTTATCAATGATGATGACATCATCAAAAATATAGGTATTTCAACAAATGCTCATCTGAAAAAAAAACGACGTGACTGAGCTTAATTTCAACAATAGTAACGAATTGCCCCATCCACTGCTTTGCAGATGATAGTACTCACGGCGCAGGCAGGTCAATGCTGTCAATGGAGACCTTGCTGGAATCACAGCCTGGGGTACCAACAACCTAGTTGAATTCAACGCCATCAAAACTTAAGCCTGTATTTTCTCTAGAAAGGTGGAACTCAGAGTATGCCCGATATTGAAATGTCTGACACCATCATCCCCACCAAGCCCACTATATCTATGCTCGGTATTATCATAAGCAACACTCTTTCATGGGATAATCATGTCAGATCGATCGCAAAAGCTGCTTCACAAAAACTCGGATTCTTGTTCCGTGCGGAAAGCTACTGTACACCTCAACACTTTCTCATGATCTACAAAGCGCAGATACGGCCTGTTCTAGAATACTGTTCCCACATATGGAGTTCAGCACCAAAACATACGCTGATGCTCTTAGATTCCATACAGAGAAGAGCCATTCGCCTGGTGGGTGACGCCACACTCACTCACTCTTTGACATCATTGGAACACAGTAGAAAGGTCGGCGACCTTTCACTTTTGTACCGAAAGTTCCACGGGAAATGTTCTTCGGAAATCTCTGCTATCATCCCTTCGCTAGCAATACCAGTCAGACGAACTAGACAAGCCCAGTCAGCACCTCCTCTCGTTGTCAACCTCGAAAGATGTCGAACAGCACTTTATCAAAACTCCTTCATCCATAGAACGGCTAGGCTCTGGAATTCATTGCCTGATGAAGTATTCCCAACAACATATAATCTCCAGAAATTAATAAACAAATCCAATACCTACCTCCTGTCCCTATCCTCCCTAGGAACGCACGATGTTCTTTGAACATTATAGGGATTTCCTTTCGTACGCTCCAAGCGTTAAAACAAAACTTTCACGTGCTTACTCTATGAACTGACTGAGATATCGGCAATACAGTATATAGTATAACATTGATGCATTTTGACTCCCTATATCTCCTTCAACCCACTTGAAGAGTTATGAACTGTTTTATTCCCTCACTATTCCAAAGAAAAAGACAAAAATTCCAAAGTCGCTCGACCACAAATAACTACTATCAGTATTGGTTCAAGATCAATCATCTATTCAATTTTTTGAATCGCCTCATATGAATAAAGAGAAGGACGTCTTTAATATATGCACCAATTTTTTCATAGGCAGGTTTCGATTTTGTTTTTAGCATTTTCGACCTTTGTCTGACTGGTTGATTGAGCCCCAGGCTGTCATAATCAGAATGTTGGAGATAATGTGCATAAAATTGAATACTTTCTCAGTGATTATACAAATTTTAATTGAGTTATAAATGGATAAATTGAAACACTTATCAGTTTTACGATGTAATGCAATGATCATTCCATCCACTTAACTACCTGAGATTTGAGTAAACGAGAATAACATGATCCACAGTATACACTGTGTTCCGCTTTTCATGAATACAACTGAGTTAATAATATTTTTTCATCTCTTGAGGTGGATGAAAGAATAGCTCTATAATTTTCGAAGGAAATATGTATTGAATTTTTTTTATGCTTGGGTATATAAGTTGTTGGGTATAGAGTTGTTCGTTCAATTCCAAAATGGAGGACGAAAATATGTGCTGTCTGGGCTTGTCAAGTTTGTCTGACTGGTATCGTAAGTAATGAAATGATAGCAGAGATTTCTGAAGAGCATTCCCCGTGAAAGTATCTATAAAAAAGTGAGAGGTCACTGACATTTCTACGGTGTTTCAATGATGTCAGAGAATAGGTGAGTGTGGCATCACGCACTAGGCAAATGATACTTCTCTGTATAAATTCTTGGAGTATCAGTGTATGTTTGGGTGCTGAACCCCATATGTGGAAAGATCATTCTGAAACAGTAATGAGAGGAATAATATATAGAGTTTGTCGTAATGCGATTCAAATCCATACGGAATGTAACCCTTTCATGCTTTCCTGGTATTATTACAACCACTAGTATTTATTATACAGAAAGCATTGAGTCCACGAAGTAATTAAATTGGCAAGTTTGGAAAAGGTTTGATCCTTTCAATTTTTCCAAATATGCTCCTAAGGTATTTTCTGTCCAGCTTTGATGAGTTTTTTAGGCCCAGGAGATGAGAGAAATATATAGTTCTATGAAAAAATAGATTTGAATTGGCTGGCGAATTTCATGAGCTTATATCAAGTAATAATTGACACCTCAAGACTAAAAAGACAGACATATTGGCCCTGACCTAAATGCTATCGGTCCTGGATTTGAACTCCACATACGCTTCAGGTTCAGCGAAGGTATCTGTCTGTCTTCTGAAACGAATCCCTCATATCATCGAAAAAAACTTTGTAACCAAATTAGTTTGATGTTATGTGGTCCCAACTGAATATCCTGAAACCGAGCCTGAAACAGACCAAATATCATTTCTATTTCAACTTTTCACCAAATGATCCATCCTTTGTAGAGCTCTGCGAGTTTCTTTGGCTTGAAACATGCTTTTATCCTGAGGATCCTTCACAGTTTGCCGCGAAAATATCCGGTATCATCACGCTTCGAATAGACACATGCAAATCTCATACTTTCAAGAGACTATCAGCCATGAAACTCTGGTTCAACCGGGTTCAACATGAACTGATCTGAAGTTGTTGCCTTAAACAAAGTAGCTAGCTAGCGCTAAAACCCGACTCTTGTGGCTAGACCAGAATATGTTGAAGCAAGGAATAACTGCAAAAAAATGCAATAAAAGGATCATACAATGTCTGAATGAAATCGGAACTCATAGATTATCCTCATGTCAACGCACTATCAGACGCATTCTGCTCGGCATCAAAACGAATGAGTCGAATGGTCCTGTATATCCACCCATTATTTTCAAGGAGTGTACACAAGGAATGACAACAATTCTCTGCGAGCTTTTCAACATCTCCTACAAGTTGGGTATTATAGCGAGAGTCCAACCAATTTCAGAAATAGAAAGCAAGAGTCTGCCCAACAATAACATCGGCCAATTGCCCCATTATACAGGGTGTCTGGAGATGAAACCGACGAAACTCATAGGGTTATGAAGAATGTCAATATGATTGCAAAATGCCATATACAAATGTCCAAAACCACTTCGTTACTGACATTCAGAGTGATTTAGGGGTTTTGACAGGAAATTCAATCCACCATATCAAATACAGGGATTACCCGATTGAGTTCAAATTTGGTTCATGAATTGAACTCGAAGGCTTCCACAAGTTTTCCTTCGGACTAAACCAATAACAGGACCAGAATGTTATTTTTCTCCTATGCTAAGGTATGGTGGGAATATTTCACCCTGTATAATAATTATCAAAAATCTGAGGTTATAGTATGAATCTACAAGGAAAATAATATAGGGCCTTTTTGAGGCAGTTTCTGGAAGGATATCAGTCATTCCGTGATAAAATATTATTCAATTTTTTTTCATCAATTGGCGGATAAAATATCGGCAAACATGGTATAATAAGTATTCATGAAACCATGAAGTTGATAGCAAAGCGTCGATACTTCCTAAAATATTCCGCTACCCTCTGAAGATAATATCCGATGAACCAGTGTGAAACTCGACATGTGGATTCGAATACTTGTGTGAGCACGACATGAGTTCAACACTGGTACATCCACAAAAATATTGACGCTCTGACACTTACTTAGATCAATTCTAATCGTAGCACGTTTGGATATTCGCATAGGGGACATTTTTCCCTCTCATTTTCTCTTTGCTTCAACCTGTTATCACGTGACGGAAGTATGTCCGTAATGATAGGAGCTCTGACTGAGGTGTGGCATAGGAAGGTTTTTGGGATCTACCATCCAATTGGTATCGGATGACATAATTCTCATCTCCGGGAAATCGAGTTTGAATTTCCGCACAGGAAAGTGCATTTCTTCATCATTCTGCTCAGGAAAGTGATTAGCACAGGTGCCGTTCGATAAACTATAATGGTTCAGCTTTCCTTTGGGACATATATCAGCCGGCTCTCCTACTATCAGGAATACATAAGTCAGGTGAGTCAATGTGATGATGAAAGTTACTGGTTTGTATATTCATCACTGATATATTCTTAATTTCAATGAAATGTCTGCAAAATGTCTTTCCAGGAGTACTGATTAACCACTGCCAGCATAAGTACTAGTTGTAAATATTCTCAGCGGATGTTCTGATATCCCTCTGTGGGGAAATAAACTGATGAAAGAACTCTCAGAGTGATAATCGACTGAAAGGCGTTCTTTCTTCAGACGTTATTTCAGGTATTTGGATATTGATAGCACGAAGGTGCGTGTGATCGAGTTTCATGCATGAAAACGAGCAATAAGACATACCTAACTGCGGCCTAGAGTGTACAGAATCTGTTCTCTATAACAATCGATGAACATTCTTGGTTCAAACATATTATATACATTGGAATTCGACATTCTCATATACCTATTGCGTGAAAATCGGTGTCCACAAATGTGTTGAAAGTAAAGAAATGAGATACTCAATGAAATGAATTTGTTCAATGGAAATATTACCATTTTTTGAATTGACTCGGCAGTTCCAGAAAATTCTCAAACACACGACATGTTTCGCTAACACAGTAGCTTCGTCAGGTGATATACTGGTACAATGAACTGAACTGACGTTGGCTTGTTTAACTTTTATACTAATGAAGTCTGGTGTACACGTTGATGAAGTCTCGATGAAGTCACTGAAGTCATGATGGAGTCAATGAAGTCACGATGAAGTCACTGAAGTATCGATGAAGTCAGTGAAGTCTCGATGAAGTCAGTGAAGTCTCGATGAAGTCAGTGAATTCATTATGAAGTCAGTGAAGTCATGATGAAGTCAGTGAAGTCTCGTTACTGAAAATCGTAATATAAATACGAACCAGTTTTGTCTGAATTTCAAGAAGAATCATATCATATACATACTATATTAGGAAAATATGTGTTATCAATACTATACATTCGATCATTAGTTCAAACAACGAACGCCAAAATAGGTCGAACAGGGTAAACAAATCGTGTAGTCGCAAATTTTTGTAAAGTGGTAGAGGGAAGTGTCATGAACAAGTCACCTGAAGTCCTGACCCATAGGGGATGACGAGGGGGATGAGCAGGGCGGTAGGCTCGGCGGTAGGGTAGCGTTTGAACGTCATTTTTTCAAGTTTTTCTTGAATAATTCGAAAATCGCAACCTCTAGTGAAAATTTGAAATTATACAAAATTGAACAAGATAAAATGTCCTATAAAGAAGTTTTCATTCGTGTTTTGTCTAGAATGAATAGTTTTTGGGATACCATTGATGAAAATATCGAGAAGTAACAAAAATAGAGTTCATATGAATACGAAATCAATGTTCAATGTCTCAATATTTCCTGGCGTTTCCTGAAATGAATACCTATGGGTTAGGTGAGTTTTTCTCTTGAATAAGAGGTTATCTATAAACAATGACTGAAAAGTGTTCAATTTGTGAGTGTGATATTGTCAGTAGTTGATATAACGTTGATAAAAAAGGGATACGTGGATTAGTGAATAATAAAGTGACTTTTTTGATCTACTGGATCGCACGGACGAGAATCTCTATAATGTTCGAAGAAAATATCCTTCGACCCAGGGAGGATAGGAAGAGGAGGTAAATATTGGAAATGTCTTTTTTGGCGATAAGGAGTTCCTAGTAGAATTTCCTTTGACGAAGAATTCCAAAGCTTTGCCGTTCTATAAACAAACGAGTTTTCGTATAAAGAGTTGTTCGACCTATTTCAAGGCTGAAGACGAAATAATGTGCTGACGGGACTTGTCGAGTTCGTTTGACTTGTATTGCTAGTGATTGAATGATAGAAGAGATTTCTGAGAAACATTGCCCTTGCAAGTATTAAAGTTGAAGGTTTCGAGAACAAAAAACAGTAACGGGATGGATCGCTCATCCCAGTGACAACGAATGATCCAATAGCACCTGGAGCGATACTGAACAGCATTTTTTGCCGATGTTCAACTGACTGTGGGGGACAATATGAAAAGCTGAAATTCCATGCTCCACTGTGTGCAGCATGTGCCACGATACGTATATATACGAATGTTGCACCGTTGCTGGATATGGAAAATGTGGACGAAGATGATGATTATAATTGTCAATTATTAAAACGTATACATTCAATGAGTTTGTTTTCAAGGAATAATGTATTTGTTTCTATTATCAGCCACGTTGAACACAAATTCCATGATGTGAGATATTGTACATGAATTTCAAACCATTAAACTCTTTTTTGATACTTCTCGATTTTTTCTCTTCCTCAGGAACTATTCATTGTAGAAGAAAAATTAATAGAGACGTTTTCATAGGCAATTCCATGTTGTTCAATTTTGTATACCTCCATTTTTTCGCTAGAGTTCGCAATTGTCGAATTATTCAAGAACAACTTGAGAAAATTACCTTCAAACGTTCCACTACTGCCCCGCTCATCCCCTAGTGGTCAGGACTTTTAGTATGTTGTTCATAGCACTTTCTTTTATCACTCTACGCGACTACGCGATTTTTTCCCCTATTTTTTGTTCGTTTAATGAACTAGATAATGACGTCACTTCTCAACGTAATATATCAATGAAAATCTTGAGAAGTATCAAGTAGTCTGTGGAATACCAAGAAATACATGTTCGAAGAAGTACGAATAAAGTCACTGAAGTCTCGATGACGTCAGTGAAGTCTTGATGAAGTCAGTGAAGTCACGATGAATTCACTGAAGTCTCGATGAAGTCAGTGAAATCATGATGAAGTCAGTGAAGTCATGAGGAAGTTAGTGAAGTCTCGATGAAGTCAGTGAAGTCTTAGGAGAATGTGAAGTCAGGTGTACAAATTTTTGTCTGCGGTTCGCCCCTCCCTTTTATATAATCTTACTTTCCCAACCTGAAGTATTAGTTAACTGTGGACAGGTACGATGAACCCCATTATCGGAAATTAGGCACAATATCTATATTAAAATATGGTATACCGGATTAACTTGAAAGAGTTGAGCAAATACATATTATTACATATAGCCCAGTCACCTTAGAAAAAATAGCGGGAATCGGAGCCAAAGTTTTGAAAATTGGTGTACGTGTTCCTTTTAGCATTACATCTTACCAAAAAAAAGTCACAACTCATACCTGTAGAGCTTGCGCCGCCATCTTGGAAAATAGGTGCAATATTTCAGTTTTTCACGTATATCTCGGTAACTGTCAACTTTATCGCGATAAAGGTGAAGAGGTAAAAAGAAGCTAACAAAATTTATTGTAAAAAAGTATTCATTGATTATTTCCAATATATGCAAGGTTTTGGACTTATGTCGCCACAACGATTTGGCAAAATATAAAATTCTACTGCAAACTAACTGGACATATAATTTAGTTGTATACGCTCATGGTGACCCGCAGAAAAGCTACTAGATCTCATAATCAAGAGTTTCAGGATGGACAGAGTTGCCCCAATTGTCAGCAGGAGCAAGACAGTACTGTTTCGACCCACCAGGTCTCATCAGCCGCTCTCGATCTGCTGACAACTGGGACAACTCTACGCTTCGGGTATATCACCCATTTCGAAGACGCAGGGTATAACATGGAGAATAAAGTATGTATTCTTCGTTATTTGAAAATACAACTATCGGGTCGGGTTCGTCCGGAACATCGTATTCATTACTTAGAAGAGATGAAACGGAAAAATCGAACTTCACCTCGGATTCCAGCGTTTCGGCGTTGTCCTGACAGTATTGTGCGTTGAGGCACGATGCTCCAGGGCAATATTCGCAACTAATCAAGCATTTAAGACCCGCTTTTCGGCATTCGCAGGCTGCCGTGCAACCTTTCTTGCAATCGCTAGAAATCATCTGGAGCAAAGAATCTGGAGCAGCAGGTAGGGTAGTTGGCACAGGAACCAGACCAACAGCACTCCTCTTTCACCCCCAAAGCTCAGAACATTTTTGATTACCCAACGACTCTTGTACCTGATGATTGACTCTGAAGGAGTGCTGCCTCGAAGCTGCTTCCGTCGGTGGCAGAGAAGCCAGATCTACTTTTTTTTTGTAGCAGATTTGGCTTACAGATTGTACCGTAGCTTCTTCAATGATGTTTTCGTTTTATGGGCATCATACAGAGCTAGAAAGAATCTTTCACATGTAGTAGATACTTCTTCACTCTTAGCTTCCAAGTTGTTGAAAGCCTTCGCAACTTCTCGTAATGATGGCCGGTCCTTCATGAGTTTGAAGCATTTCAACTTTCCTTTTTTAATCTTTGGAAGAAGTCCATGGTGACTCAAAGTGGAGTGGTGTAGTTCATAGATGAAAACCCAAAGTCATCTCCACAACTTTTAAAAGTTGTGGAGATGACTTTGGGTTTTCATCTATGTTTCATTTTTTAAATAAACATGATGTGGTATCACAACCCCCAAAGGTATGTAAGAAAAGGATAGTTCTCTGTTATTTAATATTGGTTTGTAGTTCGCGGGAACAGTATACCTTTTTGCCTTTATACATTGCCTTTTTTTGGTTTCACAAAGTAAATGTTGCGTTCTGCTGGAGCCAAAGCTATGAGTAGAATAAGTAGTTCTACATTTTATCCAACAACGGTGACTTCGGTAGAGGAAGACATTTCAATAGCTGTCTGTATTGTTAGCGAATCCGCATCGTCCACTGCTTGCTTTGTGATGAACCCTTCATTTTTTCTGATAATATAGCAATCAATCGCTTCTTGTTCTTCGGGTTAGCTAGTAATTTTTCTTGTGCGACAGTGACTGGCATGTTTACATCAAACAAAACATAATATGTCTGCACATGTATTTTTAATAGCACGTCTATGCTGTTCAGCCTTTTTAGTTCCATCAGCATCATCAGAGTACCCGTCGAAAACAATCACCGAATTAGAGCCGTAGTGTTTCCTGACGTAGGCAATGTAACTGGAGCAGATTGACAGGAACGTTTGATTTCACTGCCAAATCATACGATGTCAAAGAAAAAAAAACCATTAATATGTGGCACTTTATCAAGACTCCTTCATCCATAGAACGGCTAGGCTCTGGAATTCATTGCCTGTGGAAGTATTCCCAACAACATATAATCTCCAAAAGTTCAGAAAAATTCCAATACCTACCTCCTGTCCCTATCCTCCCTAGGAACGCGCGATGTTCTTTGAACATTATAGGGATACCCTTTCGTGCGCTCCAAGCAATAAAAAAACACTGGTATACTGTAATGGCCGATCGCTGTTTTGTGTTGCGAGGATCCTTGAATATGGCGCCGACTCTCTGACACTTACTTGTAGTTTGAATATATGTATATCAGAATAATTATGAGTAAGTTTCTCAAATATCGCATATTGTTTTACTATTTACTGATAAACCATGCACTGAACGAGTATTTATGTGGAGAACTTTTTTTTTCTAAATTCAATTTCCTTCATTTCACCTCAGTATATTGATATCGATGAAGTTAACAGATACTACAGGTGGTGACTTTTTTTTGGTTGAAAGTCATGCCAAAGAGAACATGTACACCAATTTTCAAAACTTTGGGTTCGATTCCCGCTATTCGTCAAATTTGATACTAAGGTGATTGGGCTAATATATTTATCCCTTGGGACAGGATCCACAGTTGAGTTTGTATACACCTGATTTTTCGAATTTAGAAGTTTTTTCTTTATTATTTTTGATAAACCGTCCCAACGTGTTATTTGATTTTTCAATTTTCCATAAACCACTGATATCACTATTCATAATGATTAAACACACCCTTACCAACATGAAATTGCAGCAAATAATAGTATGATACACATCAAAATTATAAAACTTCAACCTATTTCGGATCATCAACTGAAAAATTAGCTTCATTTCTACATAAACAGGACTTAAAAGTGGCATATAGAACAAATAACACGTTGGGACGGTTTATCAAGAATAAGAAAGACGAAACTCCTTAATTCGAGAAATCAGGGGTATACAAACTCAACTGTGGATCCTGTCCTAAGGTATATATCGGTCAGACAGGTCGTACGTTTAATCAGCGCATTCATGAACATAAGATGAATTCTATGAGAAAGAAAACAAATTCAACATACGCCAATCATAAATTAGAAGAAAACCATAGTTTTGATGATAATTTCGAAATTCTGCACGTGGAAAATGAAGGACTGAAACTCAATCATCTTGAGTCATTAGAAATCAACAAACTCAACAATTTTGAAATTTTACCTAATGATCAATTAGACCTCAATAGTTCACCACTGTTGAATTCGTTTTCTTAGTGAGTAATAATATGTATTTGCTATCAACTCTTTCAAGTTAATCCGGTATTATATCGTATTTTAATGTGGATATTGTGCCTGATTTCCAAGAATGGAGGTTTATCGTACCTGTCCACAGGTAACTAATCCTTCAGGTTGGTGAAGTTAGATATATAAAAGTTAAGCCAGCCAACGTTAGTTTAGTTCATTGTACCAGTATATCACCTGACGAAGCTACTGTGTTAGCGAAACATGTGTGTTTGAGAATTTTGTGGAAATCTCATTGTTTGTGAAGTTTTTACAAATATTATCATGTATTATCATATTATCAATGATGATCACAGATCACATCATAGTCATCAGTTACTTATATGGATAGTGAATTATTTATACACATCAACATATATTCGACCATCACAACAATAATTGGTGATAATTATTCACTGGGACTGACTGAGGAAATACTTATTCAAGCGAATTGCATGATATTCGTTATCACTACCTACTACTGTCTAATAACGTGGTTACTAAAGTAGCATTGCCATCAAACAAACTATGTTCAGTGATTGAACTACGTTACTTTTTTGATTTGTACACAATCAACAATTATTTGAAGCCTGCTAGAACCTGTTGGGAGTAGAAGATTGTACAATTAGGGGCTTCACTCCACCTACTGTGACAAACTGAGTTTGATGATGTTGAGGTGTATTGTGCCTCCAATTCTGAACAGGGCAGATAAATATAGTTTTTCTGCAACCGACACAAAAGTCGTCCATTTTGATACCAAAGTCAGCTCTCAAATTGACGTTTCTATAACTGACACAAAAATAGGTATGTTGCTAGGCAACATATTTAGTTCCTAGGAGCTAAAGTTGAATTTTAGTTCCTAGGAGCTAAAGTTGAACTTTAGCTCCTAGGAACTAAAAAGGATCTACTGGACGTCATCAAGAATTAATAACATTGTGACGGTTGGTTATTTGGGTTGAGACGCATACCTGATTTGTTTCCGATTTCAGCAGATTTGGCATTTCATACCCATGCTGGAGTTATAAATACACCTTTATTATAGTTTAGTATTGGAATTATAAACATATCAGTTAAGTATTTTTGTTTTGATCAAGGAAGCCTTCAAGATTCAAATACTTGCTTGATCTGTATTTCATTCGTTATTCTCGGGATGGATAACTTGTTTTTGAATAATCACGGCAAGCAACTCAAACAACGATATTGTTTAGCTTCATTTTGATCATCAAGTCAAACACAGTGTAGTATGGAGAGGAATAAATAATCACTATTTTCAGTGTTGATATGCTCACTTACCTAACATTTTCCACGTCTTGTTCCTATAGCTGGCACTGGCACGGTATTTGCCATTAAAGCACCTGGTCCATACACAAATATGTCACTCTGTGGTTGTATCAATATTGAAACTACAATTCGAACATCCTAGAAAACCTAACCTGCTGTTGATGCAGGTAAAATATTCTCACCACATGGATTATTTGTCAATATTTGTTACATTGCATACATATGGCACGGCATTGGTGGTTACTTCACATGTTTATTTGAGTTAATTGTTTTGGTTGCAGAAAAAACAGCATGTTTCATTCGGATCAAAAGTGACTTTGTTCGACTCGCAAATTTTGCTTTCGGCTTCGCTAAACGCTCCGCCTCGCAAATGCAAAATTCGCTTGTCCAACAGAATGTCACTTTTGATCCTAATAAAACAATCTACTATTTTTTTCAAGCGGCAGGAATAGTGACTTTTTCTTGCCGCTCAACAGGCAGGTATCGTGTACTTTCACTGCCCAGGCAGAAAAAGTTTGTTGCTATGAAACGTTCCAAGAAATTCTAATGAAATTAGTAATCATAATTGACACTGACATTGGGTGAACACAAAATGATGGAGTCTTCAATAAAAAAATTACACAAAATTGGTTTTCTATCATTTGGAGAAAAAAATGCTATGTCTCACGCGGCAGCAAATAAAGATTGACTGCCTTGGCTGAAAACCTAGCCTCGCTATGAACTATCAGCCGCGGCAGTCAATCTACTACTTTTTAGAATAGTAAAACAAATAACTATTTAGTAACACTAGCAATAAAACCCATCATCATTTACTCTATCTCAAAGTGCCAATTCATTCCAGAATAGTCACTTGTATTTCAGAGAGCGTCAATTGTTTTTCAGAATTGTAAATTCCGTATACCTGGCTGAGGCCTTGGGATATATAATCTTGGTCCCTGGGTGATATTAATATTCTTCACTACCTTGATGCATGAATAAAAATTCTTCACCACTATTTATAAAACATATAATTTTTCACTCTTCTACATGGCGTGAAGTTTTTTTTCTCAACCAAGACTGTTTTTGTGATTTTATGAATCACTATGTAGTTCATAAATACATTGCCGTATCTGTTAAGACCAACCAGAATTCACTGTTCTGCTGCGATATTTGCAAGAATGGCTATTTCGTAGTGACAATAGTGTCTTCATTTCAGTTTCACAAAACTTTAATCAATGAGATATAATATTTTGCTAGTGGTGGAAAATATTCATTCTTGGGACCTTATATCCTTTGGCTGAAGCCTCAAGATTCTTGGCTGGAACCTCGAGATTGAAATCTTGGTCCCTGACTGATAATGATATCCTTCATCACATTGGCTCAGTAACCATACTCGAGTCAAAATAACGTGCAAAATTCACCACAACGGTCGGTTGAAATGATGTTCAATAAAACGTTTAACGCAAAAGGTATCGTTAACATCCGAGTTGTTTTTAACCAGTACACAAATGTCTACTAATACCAAAGTGAATAACCATCAGAAGCAGGTAGAAATTGCCTGGTACCTGACCAAATTTCTCACATTGTCTTATGACGAATAACAAAAGTTGGTTGGAAACATATGTTTCACTTTCCTTTCCTTTCAACGGTGATGAAGTTATCTCAATGGAACGCTCGAGTACTGATCAGTTGAAGAGTGTATAAACAGAGCACCCTGTTTTTGAGTTTATCGCTTTTTTTTTCGAAGAAGTGACAATTGCAGATTATCGAAAATAAGCTATTTCTATGTGGAATGAAATTTCAAATGATTTGCAGTGATTCTATTTTCTCTCATCGTTAGATAGCCCACTTACGGACATATATGTAGAAAAAAATTCTTCATCATTTTTGAGTTATTTGGAAAAGTTGACCAGAATGAATGCCACTTCATCATGAAGAATGTTTCTTTCCTACTGATTGGTGTTATCACATTTGGAATCTGACGTTTTGTCATCAAGAAACCATCATCAACATTTTTTTTTGAACGAACTCGTATTTTTTATCCAATTATTTTTACTTTCGGATAGGACAAAAAGTTAGGATCTATCACAAATCTCCATCTTCCAATGTTACGTTCACAGAAATTCACAGTTTCTTATTGAGACTGGAGATGAGAAATATAATCTGTCAATTCTTATGAAAGAAACATTCGATGATTGAAATCGGTGACAGCTCATACCTTATGAGCTATCCAGCGGTTGTACAGGAATAATCAGAATCACTGCATATCACAAAAAATCTCAATTCACAAGAAAATGACGTATGTTCGATTGACTGCATTCGTCACTCCTTCTGAAAAAATCGATCAACTAAAAATGGAGTGTCCTATTGACATTAACTAAGTTTACGTCACTTATTCCTGAGGAATTGGAAGCTCGAAACCTTCAATTAAGAATGTGTGTTTCTTCATGAAAAGAATTTATTTTCCACTTGCTCATTACTGCTTTATAATACCTCGGTAACGGTTGCTATCAACATACCCATAACGCCCTAGGGCGTTATGGAGGACATTATGAATCAAAACACCCTCTTATGGTTTTTTTTTCTGTAATTCAATGAACTAATTATTCAGGAAAGTAACATTTATTATACATGAAAAGAGGGACTGATTATTTTTTTCTCAAATGGAAATTACAATAGTCAAATAATCCTGGAGAACTAGTACCAAGTTTGAAGTTCAGTGAGTTGATCGATGATGAACTCCTCAATGTACATTCGGTTTCGTTCAGAAAGTTAACTTTTATTTTTCGGTAACGGAACGGGCTATCATCGTAGCAATTCTGTTCTACGAGGAGATACTTTCTTCAATATTTCTATTCGCTACCGTATTATCTTTCTATTTTCCATGAAATTTCAGGGATTCAAAAAAAGCACCACCGTGAACAAGGAGCGTTGACGACGTTCGGCGTGGACAATCGGGTCGATTCTGTTTGCAAATAGCAATATGGTTGTAGAGAAGATATTGCTATCATAGCAAGATTCGAAAAAGTGGAATTCTAATCATCGATTTTTGGTAATATGATCTGTCAATTTCAACGACATCTGGTTAGCTTTCTTGCTATCTCGGTAACATCAATTTTGTGCTTGCTATCTGATAACAAGGTAGTGGATTCCTTGTTTTTGCACTACAAATTCTTCCAACTGTATGAAAATTCAGAAAATAGTGGATTGAAAACATAAGAGTTCAGTTGTGTCACTGACTACTCGAAAACATTTCCTCAAAGTTTCAATTCGTAGAAGAATTATTGAAAAACTTGGTGATAACAAACATATAGGATAGGTTCACTGCTGTGTACTGTGACCAACTACTTGAAAACCTCTTCTTGAAGTTCCAATTTGTAGAGGAAATATGAGACTACAATTTCGGCATATCAGAGAAATTTCAGTTGCCTGATCGATAGTTTATAAAGCTATTTTGCTAGAATATTAAAAAAAAATCACGATTTGTTTCATCCGACTCTTAGTTGTTTTTCCATTTCGGAGACATGATTGATTACTTGCACCAGTCGCACAACGACGACCAGATTCAGCAAATACAAAATCTCTCGATTTGAACAATATAATTTTGTAAAATGTCAGTGCAGGTCGCAGGACTGACTAATTTGAGAGGTTAGATAATCATGAACTCTTCTTCTTCATGAAATAATGGAAAAATCGATACTTAACACTTGAACAATTAGTTGAAAACAGTGTTGTCAGCTCAAAAATTCTCAATTTTTCAACAATATTGCTATCCTTTGAACTTATAACCAGTCTTGCAGTTACTCTGCAAACAGAATACAAAACTTTATAGCAATATTGTTATATGTTATGATCATAACAATATTATTATCTTAGCAATGTTATAACAATATCCGAACAGAATCGACCCGAATGTCTGGTGTGGCCTTTCGTATTTTCCTGATTGAGGTATTTGGCTATGATAGAAGGAAAACTCCTTTTAGTATTGTTACCTTCAGGTGAATCATTGCATTCATTCCTGTAGGTTAAAAAAAATTACGTTGTTGAAATCCTCTCGTTCGTAGTGCAATGTACTTTTTCGCTTTCTTCAACAATGGTAAAGTTTTTGGCGATGCATTTTTTAATTTTTGGTATCTCGATCAGTAAAACGGCTCCTCTGTCTCCAATGTCATCAATAATTGTCATCACGTCTAAAGCCTCCAAATATACCCATCACCAGAACAACTTTATATAGCAGAAAAGGATCATCTGGAGCTAGGAAAGTAATACTTGTCCACCTCCAAACACCTATGATTCTTCAGGAATGTATATTTCTGATTCAACTCCTAGGAAGGTCATCAGTTGACCAAATGCTGATGCCTATAATAATATTTTTTCAACCAATCAATGTTAATTTCAGCTGTGAGTCTATAATTCATGGAGAATTTGCACTATATTTTTCAGACTGAAATTATGTTAAATGAATGAAGATCTCAATATTTTTCATGAGATGAACTCATCGGGCACCATTCATCCCTCGGGCCAAATACCCTCGGGTGAATTTCACCCTACGAGCGATTGGATCTATATTATACGCACTTAGTACATTAATAACTATATCTGCTCTGCTGATAATCACTTTGAACATTCACTTATTCATTCTTCATTTAGTATGATGGTCTCTTCCATCGTTCTACACAGTTGTGAATGGATCATCGTGATAATCCCGACTTTCATTCGAACACCCTTTTTTTCACATAGTGATGATTCGAATATGAACTTGATGACAAATTTCTATAATTTTATAAAGAAATAATATCGAATATCAGTTCGAATGATTATTCTGGCAGGACAGCTACATTATTTGTTTAATTTTCATAAGAATATCACTTGTCATGTTCGACCACTTTTGTTCAATGTATTTTCTCAATTTAATCGTCATCTTTCCATTTTGTTCCATAATTATCACGCTCGAATTTCCGAAAATAAGATGCCGTCTGATTATCAGTTTGTAGAATCATCGAATGCAGAGACCGTATTGCGGTTATGTGATGTTAGCGGTTATTGCTAAATTAACATGTCATTTGCATGATAATGTACACTCGTCTTCAGTGAACATGGACGGTATGAGCGTTCTTATTGCAGCGGTGATCAAGGGAGTTGACACCGTCCATGTGCCACATGATCTCTGAAGACGAGTGTACGTACGATCACGGCTGATATAACGCATCGTTCATTCCCCAAAATTGATCATTCGTCATCACAAGCTTCATCTCGAGGGAATGATGACGAGTAGATAGATATTTTCAGTTTCCAAATATACGATGACTTCGCTGTTACCTAAAAGCAACGTGACTGAGGAAGTTTCAGAGGAAGTTATACCTTCGCAATTTACGAATCCTCGAGAGATCTTCACATCAAATACTGATTTACTGTTCAATTTCTGTTTCCAATGCTGAGCAAACGATCTGATATTATATAACGATAGAGATAGTTAATGGTGTGCAATATGGTGATTGGAACGGGAACATTTTAGCTCAGGAAATCGTCTCCGTACACTTGATATACAGGGGGACAGCGAAAGCCATTTGGCTAAGCTGCACTCAATTTTTCTAAAGAAAATAGCATCATTTCATCAACGACACTGTAGTAGTGAACCACAACGATGAGGTATTAGTGTGTATGGTCCTGTCAAAAAATATTATAATGCTGCTTGTGGTAGATGGATGGTGAATCATCCTGGCAGATCCATGTCTATATATGATGTAGCAAGTTCAGTAAGATAAGTATTCTTACAGGCTTCTACTCCATAAAATATTTGTAGTAGTTCTGAAGCCAGTGAAAAAAAAAAACATTCAATGACCAGCAAATGACTTTTTATCTGCTCTTGTTATAGACAGGCCAGACCCTACTGTGGTGCGGCTTCCTCCAGGAGAATGTATGGTTAATATCCGAATTCCGAAATTTCACCATTCACAATGTTAAATGGTATATTTCACAAATAATTCTAAGTGGCACACAACAATGTTTCTCTGAATAATGTAACAATTAATCACTTATTATTTCATGAATAAAATAAATTCATTTTACTTGGTTCTTTGGAATTTTCTCTCCTCGTTTCTATAAAATAAAAGTATTCGTATTATTTCAAAGAGGGACAAATCAGATGATTTGCCCCAAAATGTCACTGCGTTTAACAAATTTTTCTATCAGGGAGTCTAAAAGAAAAATCCAGTGACATTTTGGGGCAAACCATCTGATTTGTCCCTCTACAAATATATTGAAATAATACGAATACTTTTATTTTATAGAAACGAGGAGAAAAAATCCCAAAGAACCAAGTAAAACGAATGTACCACCTCCTCGATTAACCTACAGACAGTATTTAATAAAATAAATGTTTATATCTATCATTACGATGTTCACGATCTCTCCACTAATTCACAAATCCACAATTTCCACAAACCTGTCAAAACTGAATCATTTCACCCCGCTTTACCCTATGTATGTATGTATGTGTGTGGGCGGTCCGGGACCTGACGCACTTAGGCCTCCCTTTACGGGCCCATTGTGCACCCACATTCCTGGGATCGCAAGTCAGCCATGGAGAGGCCGATCTCGCGAGCAAAAGAGACCAACTTTCTAGGCCAAATCTTTTCAACATCCTCTGGGTCCAGGATACTGCTACCAAAATGGATATCCCTTGCTGCCACTATTGCCGGGCATTCAGTGAGGATGTGAGTAGAAGTCTCTTCATCCTCTAGGCACCATCTGCATTCAGGATCCTCCACAATCCCGATCATGCTGAGATGTTTGTTCAGGAGACAGTGCCCTGTCAGAAGGCCCACCACCAGTTGCAGCTCCTTCCTGTTCAAAGCCAAGAGGGCATTGGTCTGTCTTCGTGACGGGTTTTCTATATGGAGTTTGGACTGCCTCTTTCGAGGAGCCTTTCTCCAGCTGTCCTGAAACCTTTCTGTCAGGATTTCCTTCATCTGGAATTTGCTCCAGGATCGAGTGACTCCTAAGATTGGCTCTGGGCCAATCACTGAACCCTCCGCCCCCTTTCTGGCCAGACCATCGGCCATTTCGTTACCCGCTTTACCCTACGTTCAGAAAGAAATCGTTTTGGAGAATGCAATCGTCCATTTATTTCATGCATACTGAAAAGTTTCTTCTATATAAAAATGTTGTCTAGCTGGATTTCAATTATTAATTATGTCGCTGCTCCAGAATTATGATGGCGCAAATGCAAAAAAGTTGATTTTACAGGAGAAGGAAAAAACGAATTCAAAATATTAATTTCTCGATTTCCAAATAGGCGATTCATTCTATGAGTTCGAATCTTCGATATATTGGGAGTATATCCTCATACTTCAATGTAGTATGTTCGAAGAGACGATATTTTGTAACTAAAAGTAACTAATAAATATCTTTTATGTAGTGGTATTAGGATTGTGTTGAATGTTACTCCCCTGATATTTATGTTTACCACTACGTATTAGTGCGTACGGTATTATCAATAGGTTTACTTTTTGTGATGTACAAATCTACCACATCAGAGAGTAATATGCCGAAATCACGAAGCCGATCGTCCACGTTCGTTATCTTTAATGCATGCAATGGCGTCGGCGTGGTCGTTCAATCTGTTCATAGTTCATCTTCTGTTGTGTTCGTCTCGTGAATAATGGGTGAAATTAATTTCATTGGCCCATTGAATTCTCATTTGCAGTGCATGTGTATAGTGTAAGTACCTACTTAACTACAAACTGTGGTACTGTGAAGTGTGAACTGTACCTGATAGTGTAACTCGAAGAGTTGTTACCGGAGTTCAACAGTAAGTAAAATACCTATTCGTTTCATCTTGGAACTGAAATGGCTGGTGAATATTGCATGTTTTATTGAGGAGGACGAGAAAATCTCAATTTTGTTGCACACAAAAATCAAATTTACACAATAATTCGATTTTTCTCTCATTTTCAGCTTTATTCATATACTCAAATAACTATCTCTATTACCTACCTAATTATCATAACATACCTGCAAATTATTGAGATTCTGTGACATTATTCAGTTTTTTCTCTAAATAAGTATGTCCCTGACGGTGGTAGAAAAATATCGATCCATAGATTGAACAGACAGAATTGAACAGACAAAAATGAACGAATCTATAAGTGGAAATCACTAGTTTGTAGTGGTAAATATAAATTGAATAAGTAGAGTATAAATTTATTGTTTGTAGTGGTAAATACGAACCGACGAGCTGAATAGTATTATTTACTCATTTTTAGTGGTGAATAATAACCGTACAGGTAGGATCCCTAATAACTGGTGCTTCAGTATGTCATATTGACTCAATCATTCTATTCTGTAGTATTCATATTTGATGAATGTAGTGACTGGCTCCTATTCAACCACAACGCTTGGTATGGTATAGTGAACTCTAGGTATTTACAACGGATAATTTCTCGCAGTGTAAGTAAATGAGAAACTGAACATTTGTAATTCGGAAATGATATTTGTTTCAACCAAAGATTTACAACCCTCTGATATCAGAGATTCAAGTTTGAGGGTAAGTGTATAATCTTAGAACGTCTTCATCTTTTCACGGCTCTGAACTTACATACCAAAATACGAGCTAAAATAGCTTCTCATTTCACAAATCTTTGCGCCTAATTTTCAGTTGCCACAGTAAAAACTGGAAATGATTTATCTGTCTGATTCACAGCTACAATTGTATAGATGAGGAGTCATGAAAAACAAAATAAATGAGAGATCTATGAATCATTCAAATATTGTGAAAAAAAGTTGTTTCATGATACCAGTTCCAAGCCGCCGTATGTTCTCGACCTGGAAGAATGTCAATATCTTAATCTTTTCCATCGATATTATGAATCAGTTTGGATTTTATATGTGAAGATTCAAACAAAGAATTCATAATAATACAAGGATGACCAATTACTATGAAAAAGTTACAATTTCATTCAGAATATGTTTCATTGTTATTTTTATATCGCATTGATAACAGATGGAAGATTGGAATTTATTCGTCCCAAAGATCAATCCTATGTAATATAGACGCAAAGTGCAATTATTTCTTGCATATTGAGAAATAAAAAATGACTCCAAACGTACACGACTCCTGGGTGGATATTTCCCCAAAATAATGTATTGAACATCACATCTTATACTCTCCAGATACATTTAGGACATTTTTGTACTGAAAAAAATAACTCGCCTCAACTTTTTATAGAAAACTTCTCACAAATGACCGTTCCGACAGTTTTCTTCCAGTGAAATAGTGCCAATTGATACAAAATATGACATTATCTTATCATATAGATTCGACCTTCCTCTATCTTCTGGTGGCTATAACTCATTATACGAAAATGTTGCAGTTACGTCATTATTATTCTGGAACGGCGATGTGCAATCTCATCTGAAAGGTTCGATTTTTTTTTTTTTTTTTTTATTTTACAGAAACAGGTTGCCTAACAGATTTTACAATAATCCTATTATAAGGCAACACTAAAGTACATTAAATAATAATACATTTTCGAGTAAACTCACAGTAAACTAATCCATCTTAAACTAAATATCTAACCAACCCTGGAAAATTTATTTTATGATGTACAAGTGTATGAATTATCATTATTATCCAAATTAGAAATACCATTCTTTGGTAAGGTCATATTACTTGAAACTAAAATATTTCAACATACAAAATTACTGGTGATATATACATAAATACAAATCAAAGTGGAATCTATGTGAGATTCAGTTTCCGGTTATTCTGCTATTTAACATAAGTTTAAATGATCTGAAGCATAATCGATAGATATCAACTTCGTAATCGTTGGACATGGAAATATTGTTATAGGAGAGGGCACATCTACACAAAGGTGCGTTTTGCATATAATTAGATCTATACGTTTTTATAGCAAAAGTATTTCTTCTGCGATGAATGTAAGGATTACAGTTTATGTTAAAGAATTGAAGGCAGTATTCAGAGTCAACAAGGTTGTTGAAGACTTTGAAGACAAAACAAATATCATAATATGTTCTACGGTCAGCTATTGAGGACAAGTTATAAAATTTAAGATTGGATGTATAAGAATATTGGTGGCGTTGTCGGTTGAACTTATAGTTAATGAAGTTAATTAGCTTTTTCTGAACTCGCTCAATGCGCGTTGTATACTTCAAATAAAACGGGTTCCATACTACTGAGGAAAATTCAATAATTGGTCTGACTGTTATGTTGAATAATTTAATGATTGATGAGAGATTTTTGAATTCTCTTGTTGTCCTAAAAATGAAACCCAAATTTCTCATGGCTTTTCGAGTAATGAGCTCTACATGCTCGTCGAAAGATAACTTTGAATCCATTTGAATACCGAGGTCTTTAACCGTATTGGTTAACTCAATTCTATCATTGTTCAGCAACAGATCCTTGTAGACTGGAGATAAGGATCTGGAAAAAACGATTGAGTTACATTTCGCGGGGTTGACCAAAAATTTATGCGCTTGACAATAGCAATAAAACCGATTGAGATCGGATTGAATAAGATCATAGTCGTCCACGGAGGTTATTCTCCTGTATATTTTAAGATCATCTGCATAGAGAGTGTGACTGGTGTGCTGAAAGCAGGAACCGATATTGTTTAGAAAAATACTAAATAGAAGGGGACCGAGATGGGATCCTTGTGGCACCCCAGATGTTACTTTTATGGGACGTGATTTCAGATTATTGAACGTAACGTGTTGGATTCTGTCCGTAACATATGACGAGAGTAACCCCAGCAGCGACCCGTGTACACCGAAATTCTCGAGCTTCATAATGAGAGTTGGCAAGTGAACCCTATCGAAGGCCTTCGAGAAATCGGTGTACACCGCGCATACGGAGGCGCCCTCGTCAAAAGATTCAAGGATATCCTGAGCATATGGGGCCATGTTGGTTACCACAGATCGTTTTTTGAAAAATCCATGCTGTTGTGGCGAGATTAGTTGTCTGGTAATAAAGAAGAGCTCTTGGGTTAAGATTGCCTCAAAAATTTTTCCAAAATGATCCAATAGGGATATTGGTCGATAATTTGGGATTTTGTGTTTATCACCAGCTTTAAAGACAGGGATAATATTCGCACATTTCCATATTTCCGGATAACTACCGGATTTCAGGATTTTGTTATATAAAATATACAAAGGTTCGATCAAGGTCTCTGAACAATTTTTTATAAAAATTGAGGGAATTCCGTCTGGACCAGGTCCTTTTTTTGGATCAAGTGTGTGTAAGGCATTTTTGATCTGTTGACAAGAAATGTGTTCAATAATTATTGATTTATGATTATAATTCGTCCCAGAGTTCGCTTGAATTACACAGGGAGTTGAATTTGACACATACACGCTTCCAAAATAGTCTGCAAAAAGGTTACAAATGGTTACTTTGTCGGATGATTTTACTTCATTTAAGGACATCTGTTGTGGAAAAGATTTGTTTGTTTTCTTATTCGCAAGGAATGACCAGAAGGTTTTAGTATCATTTTGCAAATTTGATTCTGTTTTTTCAATGTATGCCTG
Organism: Phaedon cochleariae; assembly: GCA_918026855.4. Taxonomy (NCBI): domain Eukaryota; kingdom Metazoa; phylum Arthropoda; class Insecta; order Coleoptera; family Chrysomelidae; genus Phaedon; species Phaedon cochleariae. The sequence goes on from OU896710.1 coordinate 37,010,183, forward strand.
ATAATCCTCTTTTACACGGCGCTTCACCTCTCTGCGCAGATGCGAGAACTGATCATAGTCTGAAATATTATGATATGTTTTCCACTTTCTGTGATATCTATCTTTTGTCTTTAGTGCAGAAATTGTATTTGGAGAAAACCATAGTGGATGTTTCTTTTTGTTTATGGATTTGGTTCGCACGTGAGTTTGGATAATATCCTCAATCTCTCTATAGAAATTTTCAACGCACACATTAATATCCTCATGTTGAAGAATAGATTGCCAGTCTCGAGTACTAATGCTTTCATTTATCAAGTTATAGTCAGCCTGTGTGTATTTACGTATGAAGTATGGCTCTTTCGAACTTAGTTTAAGGCATTTGGAGGTTAAGGTTGCCTCAATAGCTGGATGTGCAGAATCCTCAATGACGAGTGGGTAGTTGCTATGAATAACACCTTCAATTATAGAGGAGTTTGACAAAATCAAATCTAAAATATTGTTGTTGATGTTTTGAATATTGACAAATTGTTTCAGATTACATAAGTTTATGCTATCAACAAAACAAGAGCTTATTGGGCCCCTAGCATTGGATGGTTCGAAAGTATTTATTTCATCTATGGAACCCTCCCATTTAATTTCGGGAAGATTAAAATCACCGACTAATAAAAACTGATGGTCTCCATTTTCTGAAATAATTGTTTCTAACTTATTGAAAAATGTAATAAAATCTTGCAAACTGGCACTAGGAGGAGCGTAGATACAGCATATAAAAATTCGCTTACCACCTTCCAATGTTAGGGACACCCAAACGTGTTCAATCAAACTTTCAGGGGCGTGCCACTGGGGCATACAACGCGACGTTAAAACACTTTTCACTGCGATTAGGACACCACCACCATCTTCTTTTCCAGTGAGCACTAAATCACGATCCATTCTGTAGACTTCATAAAGGGCATCCGGAAAGAGTTCATTGCTTGAAATAGTGTCGTTGAGCCAGGATTCAGTTATGCAAATTATGTTGTAGTCGAAAGAGCAGACCGATTTGAGAAAATCATTAGTTTTGGTCCTAAGACCTCTTACATTTCGTTATACCTCAAATTGAAATGCAGCACATTATTAACGAAGAAACATATCGAATAATTGAAGTGAAGATACGATGATCTCAGTCGTTTTCTCCTATGAAACCCGACTTTCAATTCATCTGTTATATCCTATTATCCCCTTGACAACACTAAATCATAAACTGGCCAGCCTACTGTAATGATGAATAATCCTCTTGAGAGGATGTTTCATTATTATTCTGTATAGCAAATATTTAGCAAGCCTTATTTGATGGAGAAGCAGATTATAAATTTTCAGTCCATGAATAAATGGGAGAGCACTCAATAATATTCATTTAACAAACAGCTCAAACAGAGTATGATTGAAACGAAAATGAAAATTGTTCAGAGTATTAAAATTCATTCATATAGAAATACGGTAGAAATGAGAAAGATATTATACAGTGATAGGGTCACCAGATTTCGAGATTTAAAAAAAATGTCCTTCAACCTTTGAATCAACTACCCTCTGCTACCAATATCATGATCAAAGAATTGAAAATAAACAATAAAGTTGAAAACTTATTTCATTCAGTGAATATGTTAACTAAACAAAAGAAACAAATCAGGCACATACCTACATTTATAAATACTGTGAAAAAATTCGATCTCAAAACACGAACAAAAAAGGGAAGTGACATACTGATATCACTAACACATAGGGTACAGAGTCATTGACATAGAGCAGGAAAAACAGAAACTCAACTTCAAAGAATCAGAAAACATCGAATGACATCAGTTCACCAGGCATCTATCGAATTTCTCTCTTTCGTGATCTCATATTCAGTGTTTCCATTTTCCTTATCAACCTCATTATCAAATTTTGACTATCCGATTAACCGACGGGTCCTATTTAAAAAAAGTGTACATTTACCTCTCAAATGAAAAAGATAGACTACGAGCTTCAAAGAAGAGTACTTGTACTATAAAATGAGTACGTCGGGTCGCCCCATACAGTGAGGACGTAAAAAGTCCTTTCCCTCCTTCAACTTTCGCTCAGTAACACCAAGCAGAGTCGGATAAAATTCAGGTTAAAATATTTCTCTGTTCATATCTACTATTTGGCTTTGAAGTGATTGTGGTCACGTGACCTAGTATCAAGTAAGCATCATCAACTTGTATCACTAGATGTAAAGAGGTGTCATGTGGTTTATCATTTCGAAGGCTTCTCAATTCTCTATCCAACACCTCATGTTTCGACTCGTTTTCAGATGCAATATATTCAGATGAAGTGATGTTCAGAAAGTAAAGTTGATGTGTTATTCGCTACAAGAAAATAAGCATCGATGAGGAAAGGGAAAAGGCCCAGTTACAAAAACCAATATCTTTGGTTGATCGCCATATATTGGTTTATTTGATAATATTCTTATAGAAAGATCTGAATTGATTGACCGTAACAGTTGAATATTTCATTATCAATAAAATCATTGACATACCACAACTATGATAACTTTCAAAACTCAATACATATGATTCACAATATAATCAGATTACGTATTCAACACTCCCCCGCGATCTGATACACTTATATATCTTGAACATATTGTAAGAATTTCTGACTATTTATCTTCCTAGCTTCAAAGTCTGCTATCATTTCCCCAGTTGGCAAATATTTGAGTACAATTCGCTTACCTTCAATGACCTGCCTTCATATAGTCTATGCTGATGTGTAGCTTCTTTGTTCGTTGTTTTTTCTTCCTCAAGGAATTTCTGCTTCGGCTGATATTGATACAAATCCAGTATATAATTCTTCATCTCTGGCATCTCTTTTCCAATCAGCATCGACGAATCCTATTATATCCATATCATCGTTTCTAATTTGTAGACCATGATCGATTGTTTCTTTGGTATATCTCAGTATTCTATCAGCTAATTTCTGATGTGTTTCTGGATACTTAGTATTATATTGACTCAATATTTTGACATAGTGAGATATATCAAGACGACAACATACAGCCTGGTACTTCAAGGAACCAATCAAACTCTGATATTGCTAATTGCAAATTCTCATCAATTTCATCATTCTCAGGTTGTGAAATCTTCAAGTTAGCTTCCATTAGAGATTTCACAGGTTTGCATGCTCACATTTCAGAATTCCTCAGAATTCATTCAGAATACTTCCTCTGATCAATAAAAATTGCACCATCATCTTTATCTCTTCAACTGTCATACCTTAACATTCTTTGACTCATCCAAGATCTTTCATCCTGCATTTTTGACAAAAATTCTCCTTCAGATTCTTCTTCCATTCATTGTTATTGGAGGAAACTAGAAAATCATCGACGTAGAGAGCAATATTAGAGATCCAATCTCCATACAGCTTCAAATATATACAGGACTCAAATCTCAATCTCTGATAACCAATTCCAAGCAAAACTTGATTGACCTTCAGAATCTCAGCTCTAGCCGAATGCTAAAGACCGTCATATGCTTTCTTCAAACGACAAACTTCCGATTCACATTCATCAGCAATGAAACCATCGGTTTAGGACATATATACCTCTTCGTCTAGTGACCCATTGAGGAAAGCTATCACTACATCCAGGTGATCTAGATCTACATTAGTATCAGTTCTCTCAAACAGGTATCTACATGTATTGGTCGACGGAGTTCCATCTGAATCTCTTATCATTAATGCTGGTGTTCCGCAAGGATCAATTCTAGCACCAACACTATTTCTACTCCATATCAGCGATTTGTTGAAAGCAACTCCATGTCTGGTACACAGCTTCATTGCGGATGATAGTACCCTCCATACCGCCTTTTTTCCAGAGCTCCAATACCAGCCAGGCAAATCAGAAACAAACGAGGGAGAAACAATGACAACATAGATATAGACTTGGCAACAATTCTCGAATGGGGATTCAATAACTTGGTAGAATTCAATGCAAAAAAAAAACACAAGCATGCCTTGTCTCTAGAAATGCCGATTTCAGTGTGCCCAACATAAGCTTTTCAGGAATATCCATACCTTTGAAGATATCCATTTCGATGCTTGGTATCACTATCAGCAATAACCTTTCTTGGGATAATCACGTGAGATCAATTGCTGAAAGTTCATCCCAAAAACTTGGTTTTATGTTTCGAGCCAGGACCTATTTCACTTCTAGTCAGCTGCTTAAGATCTATGAGGCACAGATTCAACCTGTCCTGGAATAGTGTTCTTATATTTGGATTGCAGCACCCAAACATACACTGAAACTGTCGGATTCTGTCCATAATGGGCAATTCATGTCGTGGGTGATGCCTCGCTCCCAAACTCAGTCACTTCTCTGGAACACCGTAGAAAAGTTGACGATCTGGATCTATTCCATGAATATTTTTATGGACGATGCTCTTCTAAACTATCTACAATTTTTCCTTCCTTGTCAGTCCCCGCGAGATTAACCCGTCGAGTTGAGGCTTCCCATCTCTTCGTGGTCACTATGGAGACCTGCAGAACATCTCTTCCCAAAGACTCGTTCATCCAACGAACAGCGGGACTTTGGAACACATTGCCAAGGAAGGTGTTCCTCGAGACATATAACCTATAAAAATTTAAGAGGTACACCAATTTCTACCCCATCCTCCTTGATTCTCATGATGTTCAATGAACATTACAGGATATCCCTTTTCGTGAGAACCAGAACATAAAAAAAAACGTTCAAAGTAGCTGAAAATGCTGTCTCACAACAGGACAATTTTTTTTTCCGTAATCAACTCCATATTGCTGTGTGAAGCCTTTTGCCACTAGACGACCATTATATCGAATACTCTCACCCGCAGATGATTTCTGCTTGAAGACCAGTTTATTATCAACCAGTTTTTTATCATCTGTCAGATACACCAAATCGAAGACATCTCTTTTCATCAGGGACTCATACTCTTCTTGAATTGCAATGATCCATTTCTGCTTATTCGTTTTAGATGAAGCATCTTTCACTGATATTTGATCGTCACCAGTACATGTTGATGAATACAATATTGTATCATGAAAGCTATCGATACTTCTGCCTGATTCATCATCAGTACTTGAAGTGTGATACAACTGGAAGTCTGCGAATACTTTTGGCTTCCAATTTCTGAGTGAATATCTTCTTTCTTCTTTTCCTTAAGCTCTGCCTTGGCCTTCATGAGCATCTTCTTCATTGTATCTTTCTTCATCTTCTGAAATTTCCTGTACATTGACTGTCTGGATAGCTGGAACGATAAATAGTATCAGCTGTCATTTCATTACTAGTCAGTGCCAATGGAAAAATGTAACATTTCTTCGTATTATTAATTCCCAATTTCAAATTCATTTTCAATGAAGAGAACATCCTTCGCTCTGATTATCTTCATAGGGTTCATCATATCTAGCAGAAGATAGCCTTTCGTGTCTTCAGAATATAGCCCAAAAAAGTATTTTTGTTTTGGACACCCATTTGGTTCGAAGCTCCTTGGGGATGTGCTTGTAAGCAATACAATCAGAAACTCGTGAGTGGCTGAGATCGCCTCTTTCTGGCCACAGTTTCAAGTTCAGGAATTTGGAACTGGACAGCACTATGTGAAGATTGATTTTTTAAATATACTGCTGTATTCCACGCTGCGGCCCACATTCTGTTAGAGCAGTTCGAATCCTTCAGCATAGTTCTGGCGATCTTACGAATCTTTCAGTTCGCTATCTCCACTACACCATTCCGTTGGGATGTATAGGGAACAATGGTTTGGTGTCCTATGCCTATCTGCTTGAGGTGAGACTATAAGTTATTGTTGACATATTCTGTTTCATTATCAGTCCGGAGACTTTTCACCCGCAATCCAGTTTGATTTTCAACAGGAGCACTAAAGTTGATGAAAATGTCCTTGTTTTCTTCTTCACATCTCCAGGAATATACGAGTATTCTCCTGATGAAGTCATCTATAAAGGTTGTTCCTCCATAGGATTGGTCTGACATCGGCCCACAAACATCAGGATGAACTAGTTTTAGCTCCTGCTGAACTCTTCTTCTGATTGATTTCTTGAAATGCTGACGACACTGCTTATCATCGATACAGGATACACATGGTTTATCATCTTGATGTTCAAATGCCACGATAGAAACTGGACCGTCTCAGAGCAGATCAATTGATTTTCTGTTCGAATGACCAAGTTTTCTATGCCACATTTTATGAGAATCGTCTGCTATTGACAGTGTAGCAAAAACTTTATTCTCTGAGACATTAAATTTGGAAACTCAGATCACATTATGCTTCTTACAACATATATCACGTGATATACTATTACTTACTACCAATATGTGATGTGGAACATCACGACACTGATTTTAGTATCGAAATGAGATCCTTTTCCACACTAGGGCGGTGAAATGAGAAAAATATATCTTCAAATTTCATTTATACTATAAAAAAAGAACCGAAAACCAATTCATCATGAATATAGACATACTATAATCTAGTGATAATCTACAATTATAATATTCAATATCTACAAAAATTTAACCTCATTTGTAGTTATTGGTAATCGAGGAAATTAAACAAGAATTGATTATAATTATAGACATAATAGGTACAAATGATACAAATTTCCATACATATTGATTCAAAAAAAAAGAATGCATCAGAACATAGCTATCAAAATCGAGCATCATTCATTATAAACATTGAACACGACACCTTTACAAGTCCAGCAGACGTGGAGGCAAATAATAAATTGCAATCTTCAATTCCTATCGAATTTCTGGTTGAAAAAATTTCTCCCTCCATTATTTTTGTATCTATATTTTCTTGCTCTTCAAGGAAGTCTCTACATAATTATCCTTCAGCAGCACTACCGGACTTCTATCCATCATGTCTCTTCAAAGCGTGCATATCAGCACCAGCATCAGCAAGTAGGAATGCGAAGATCTTCTAAAACATTGACCTGTATATCGTTAAGGATTTGGTAGTTCCAGGAAGGTGGTAATTTCTTCTGGAATGGCCCGAATGTATTTATACCTACTGCTCGAGAAGAACATTCTCCTGTTCAATAGAGAATGAAAAAATGATCATGGACTGAATTTTGTGGTCGAAGTGGAAATTATTTTCGGACAAAACCAACAATGTTTCCAGTAGTGATTGCAAATCTTATTTGGATTTTAGATTTCGTATTGGGTATTTTGATAGTTATGAACGTTACTTCATCAACTACATCACCTATTTCCGAACCCTTCTCTACGGCAACCACGTAAACCACTCACAATTAGCGGAAGCTACACAAAATACTATGCCGAATGCCAAATGAATCATATATAATTGATGTATGATAATGTAACCTTCATCCATGAACACGAAAACACGATCATCATCAGCATCTTTTCCTTTGAGGATATACATTTTTCTTCATAGGAATGGTTGTTCTCAACAAAAACTGTAGTGTGTTCATAATGTGGATGGCTTTTCTCCTTCAGCTTCAGCAGCAAAATATGCCAATAAATTTTTTTCTGATATACCACGATCAGGGACTTGTTTTGAGCATTTCAAATTTCCTTTATTCATTTCTCTACCTGTCCTGGGAATTAGCATGTACTGAAGTTTCATTCTGCATTCGCCGCAATTTCTATATTGGAATCTAAAATTTCTTGATCCGAATTCATGCCGATGAATTTGTTTTCGAATTGAAATCAACGCTACAAAGTCGACAGTTCGCCAAATGAGTGACAAGCGAGAACACAATAGATTCATGACAACCATACGCCCAACCCTTGCAATGCTTGCTTGTTACATATTCCTATTAAATCGTCAGTTCAAGGAAAATTGAATATTTCTGATTGAATCATTAGCTTCTTGGTAGTAGGTGGAATATTGTACTATATAGTCACGATAAAATAGATGATTGATCCATCCACATCGATTTATAGGGGGTGAAGCTTGGCTTAATAGTTTGCGAGAGGTAATATTCTAATAGGCACTAATAGTTTAGAAGTAGCTAAAAGTATGAGACTATATACAAACATAACAATATTCATTATAGCATGAAACATTATAGGTAGCGATGACAATAGGAATGAACAACAATGAATATGAATACCTAATATCAACTTACATTATAATGACCATTACGGCGAGTTATTGTCAAGTCAAGAGTAGCCCCAGACCATACTAACTTTGGAACCCTCACATCCGATATGTATATACATCATTTCAATAGACTTGCACGGTACTCATGAGAGTTCCTTGGTCAGTTTTCATAGTTCAATGTCAACGGATGACTTCAAAATTACTAATATACCGTATATTCTACTCGTGAGATGACCCATGTCTCCGAGAAAACTGGACCCCAGTTTTGAAATCACTACCTTCCTAAAGATATGGAGAAGAACATATACCTAGAATACCTGAATGACAAAAAACAATACGTCTTAGAAATGGAGTCCACACACTCGAAAGTTTAGTTGCTACAATGCACACTCACACTTTTACCTAGTCCGGCACTGGCTTTTCAACTGAAGCATTTCTTATTGGTGGGACTTTTGGTAGCTCGGGAGTAGATAATGACAATTTGACATGGCATTCTCCAATCGTTATGGAAATTTTGGCAGGATCCTTACGGGCTCGAAGGTATTCTTGTCCTGGACATTGGGATGAAATCTCCTCCGATGTAGTTGGCAGGTGAACGAAGAAAACTGCTGGCTTCTTGAGATAGCAAATTACGACTGATGGGCCTCCTTCAATCATCGTGAGAATTTTGGCAAGATCCTTTTTGAGCTCGAAAGGTATTCTCGTCCTGGGCATAAGGGTAGAATCTTTTTGGGCTGAAGAGATAATCGGGCTCCCTTCGTTTCGGGCTGGAACTTTGAAGTAGGAATCCTTCGGGCTTCAAGATATCCTGGCTTCGAGTAGTGGCCAGCTGAGTGAGAAGAATTGCCAGCTATCTCAGCAGTTGCTGTGATAATTGGTTGACGACTTGGTCTATGGGAGGAACGATGATTTTCCGTCATATGAGAGGCTAATGAGGCATCTCGTGGAACGAGTTTATTGGTCTTCCATCGTCGAACTTCTAGAAGGTAGCTATTCACAACTTGTGACAACTTGTAGCATTCCTTCTCTCTTCTTCTTCGTTACCGGGCTTCCCATCAGATTCGATCGACTCATGCTTTCAATAAATGTTAAACCTATATTACGATCCGCTATCTACCTCTTTCAAACATCATGAACTTCCTATTGCATTTGTGTTAGTATACCATATTGATTCCTAATGTTTCCAAATTCATAGACTATGGTTCTAGAGTTGATCTGTGAATTTTGTGCGTGATAGTTAATCATAAATTCAATTGAAAAAAATCTTTCTATCCAATTTCCTAAAATTACCATCATTCTATATTAGGGTGAGAATATATCAACATGCTTTCTCGAATTTCTCATAGCATGATTCATCATTGAACCTATGATTGAATTGGAAAATATTATATCAACACAAAGTAACGTGAACATAGTGTCAAGTTCATGATCATTTTCTTTATAATAGCGAGTTCGTCATCACTAATAAGCAACATGAAAATGTATTAATATTGCAGAAGAATTATCGTTCATTTTTCACGATGAAAAGATGGTTAGTATTGTTAACTCATATCACGATAATCGATGGGTTATCGAACTTAACCTTCGTCCTCGTTTTGCAAAATTTCCATCTGATATCGTGATATGAGTCTTTACGATACTCCTATCGTGAATATCTATCATTTAAAACCATATATGTAATGATGTCATTACTAACGTCATTGGAGGTTGGGAAATGTTACATTACACACCTCTACTTCCTGCCCTCACTTCCCGCCCCTCACTTATGTAATATTTTAGGTATGTTCAGGACGAAACTGAGATTCCTTAACTTTGATCGGAATATGATGGTTGTATATGAAATAGTATACAAACCTCGGTAGGATGTTTCATTCCTGTCTCGAAATTCTAGCTAACCTCGACGCTTTGCGACTCGGTTAACTAACTAATCTCACGACAGGAATGAATCACTTTCCACCTCGGTGTGTGATATACTATTGCCGCTGTTTTTTTATTAATCTATTCAAAGTTCTCGCATCAATTGATTCAAGCATGATAACAAGGTATGAAATATTTTTCCAACTACGTCTAAGACACAAACATTTTCTTCATCAACTATTCTTGTCACAAGTCTGAGGTTCCTTGTATAACCCCAAGTAGCACACATATATTGGGACAATATCGGTGCAATATTACGAAAATATCGGCAAAATATTGTGAAAGTAATATTGGCGAGAAAAAAAATTTGAACATTCGGCGATATTGGTACAATATCAGTTTCCAAATATGGGTAGAATATTCTCATATTAATATTGGTTGAATATTCGTAGAGTTATATCGGACACAAAATGTAATATCAATATTGGCGAGAAATTAATGGTGAACATTCGGCAATATTGGTGTAATATATGAAAATATCGGTGAATCATTGAAAATCATCATGAAGGTATGTTGTCTCCGAAATATTGGTAGATTATTCTCAGACCAGTATTGCTGGAATATTCGTGAAATTATATTGGTCACAAAATGTGATATCAATATTGCTGATAAATGGACAGTGAACATTTGACAATACTGGTGCAATATTGGTTGGAAATATTGGTACATTATTGAAAATCATTATGTAGCTATGTTGTCTTCAAAATATTGGTGGAATATTTTCATACCAATATCTGCGAGTTATTCGCATCAGGAATAATCACAAAGGTCAGCCCAGCCGGAGTGCCTACTCCAGGTTATAATACTTTACAATCGTCTAGAGCCAATATTTATATTCTCTCGTCTGATCGGCAATGGGAGTACGTTACCAATCATTTATAGCGCCATCTATCGACATCGGTTTAGGAGTGCGTAATATGGAATAAATATCGAAATTTCGATATCGATATGTATTCTCAAAACAATATGTGAACAATATTGCTCACATGATATAGTGAATCACATATCAGCCAATATGAGATGATATTATTTTCTGAATATGGCTAGAAAACTATTCACCCGATATGCAATTGAACTTGAAAATACAATAATGTTTTTCTCTTCTATGTCCGATATAAGATATATATTGAATTGCCGTTATTGAATCAGTGAAAACCCCTTCAGAATCGAAATGGGGAGAATGTTCAAATTGCGATATTGGTTATGATTGTTGGAAACAATATGTGTACGATATTTTCCGCATTATATCAATCTATATAGGTAAATTCGATGTTCCAAATATTGTTGAAACAGTATTCATCCAATTTGCTGTCGAATCCGATTACACAATATTGTATATCCGCTTCAGAATCGACATGGGGAGAATGTTTGAATTGCGATATTGGTTATAGTTGTTGGAAACAATATGTGTGCGATATCTTCCGCATGATATAGTTGGAATGATATCAGTCAATATAGGTAAATTCTTTGTTCCAAATATCGTTTAAACAATATTCTACCAATATGCCGCCGAACTCGAACATACAATATTTCATAACCGCCTCAGAATTGAGATGAGGAGAATATTCAAATTGCTATATTGGTTCTAATTGTTGCAAACAATATGCGTATACGATATCTTCCGCATGATATGGATAGAATGATATTAATCAAGATAGGTGAATATGATATTTCGAATATTGTTTAAACAATATTCAACCAATATGCCGTCGAACTCAAATATACAATATTGCACAACCACTTCAGAATCAACATGGGGACAATATTCAAATCGCGATATTGGTTATAAATGTAAGAAGCAAATTGTATACGATATCTTCCGCATAATATAGATAGAATGATATCAATCAAGATGGGTGAATATAATGTTACAAATATTGTTAAAACAATATCCAACCGATATGCCGTTTAACTTGAATATACAATATTGCATAACCGCTTCAGAATCGACATGGGGAGAATGTTCAAATTGCAATATTGGTTGTAAATGTGGGGAACAATATGTATACGATGTTGTTGTATCGACATTCGTAAAACAATATTATATAACATTCATAGATATGTTTTCCAACACATTGTTAACGAATTTTACAACCAATATTGCTCCAATATTGTAGCTGACAATCCATATTCAGCTCAGGTTGAACCAATATTCCACCAATATTATCATTTCAATATTGTTTGTCCAATATACTCTCATATTGGACCTATATTATTTTTCACATGTACGATATATCTATATCGGCCCAATATGAAATCGGGTTCCAGCCAATATGAAGTGCTACCTGGGACAATATCATCATTCCTCCACATGATTGAACAGAGATTTTATATCGTTATCTTTCGCGCAATGATGTCTATAGCAACTGTCAGAGATCAACGAGATCCAATTGCTTGACAATATAACGTGTCTACAGGACGATCGGTATAACCTCGATTCGAAATGATCAAGTTCAAGATTCCTGTGACAGATTCTTTTATAGTATTTTATCAATTCGATTCATTAGGAGGATAGGTATTATATAATACAACATAATTTTCAACACATCACGATCTCACTAACTCACTGAAAATTATAGACAGGAGTACCACGCGCAACTTCGATGTTTGTGGTTCGCTTTACCTCAATTTTTCAGTGATAGATCACATCGTTATTATAATATCTGATCAATTTACCTACCTATTGTTACTGTCGACCTATTCTTCTTGGTGAATTAACATTATTTTCAATTCTGTTATTATTTAAAGAACAAATTGTTCTTTTTGAGACAATTCCACTACCTTTATACAAGCGTTCTTTCCATGTCTCAGCCAATGAACTCAATATAAACACCGGGAAGGGATTCTCTGTGAACGACGAGTGGGGCAAAAATATTTTTCAGGCAATCCGCAGTGGTTACGGATACCAATCTCTTTCTAACTCATGATGGCTAATGGGAAGCGCTCGCATTATTTGGAATATTTTCTGGTTTTTTGCTTTTATTCAAGAGTATATGTGATTGAATTTAAATATCTATTCACGAAAGAGGATTATGTTGCTATCAATTATCATTTGGAAATAATTATCAATTTTTTTATCGACTCAAAAGTGAAGTTTCAGTTTTATTCTCACAGGATATATAAGGAAGGCGAATGAATACAAAATTGAAATAAAATTATACCCATTCGAATTTCTCGATACATTGTACAGGGTGAGCAAAGCTCCATGTCTCAGCACTATCAGAAGAAAGAAGAAGTTGTGAGCTTATCAATGTTCATATCATAAAGAAAATTGTCCTTGAAATCAAGGTATGAACATTCACAGACACATCCTGAGAATGAATTGCTACAGTTTTTCTAAGAATCTGAAAAATGTTCAACTTACCCATAGAGGACAGTTTCTGTTCCTCTTGCCTGTTTGGCATTCAAAGTAAACACAATATAAATAACTATTGTTTATCAATCCAAAATCACAAATCTTTTCAACAATAATCAATTCATAGCAACAAATTCAGTCCTTTTGAAGCACGTTTCAAAGAGACAAAACACGCCAAATTCTTCGATATTTCACATAACAAAATACATTGAAGTTTTGTCTTCACTTCTTCGCCTGTTGAAAAAAGATCTCAAGTACCCCAATCATTGAATGGAAGAAAATGCATACACCAATCCGCCATTAAACAACACGACTGTAAAAGAGACAGGTAACCATAACACAAGCAATCTTTTTTGCAGCTGCCCCTGACACAATCTATTCGAGAAACCGGCAGTCTCACTTCCAGGTGTTTATATTGAGTTCATTGGTCTCACTAGGTGACAAGATGTTCTTGATAGATTTGTGGTTACTGTGGCGACGTGGTCTGACTGACTAGAAAGAAAGGAGCTGATCGGTTTTCATGTCACAAGAGATGACAGTTTCGTAAGTAACATGGAATTGTTGCTTGTCTTCATCAAAACTGATTTTGTACTATATTTCCTGTTACACGGTTTTGCAGACTAGTGTCTCTACTGTTGATGAAAATCAATTGCATGCGAATGTGGTGTGCTGGGTGACATTCAGAAATAAGAACAGTTCGAATTATTCGTGCATCTGTTTCATAGATCATATCACTCAATAAAATCCTTATCTGATATCGCATTGATGTATAATCTTCCAAACATAAATATTGAGATTCATTCATTGTTTACCATCAGAATATGATATTTCTGAATTTTGAAATTCGTTCTTGTCGCATATGTGAAATGTTCCACATGAAAATTATGCTCTTTCAGGAATTTTCATTCAGTAAAACCTGAGGCAGTTATAATGTTTCTCATCATTCTCCATTTATTTATTGCAATATTATGGTATTTGAATGCCCTAAACGTATACTTCAAGTTCTCAATTCGAGACGATTCATAATGTTTTTCCCCAATTGGGATTGAGGAGAAAATTCCTTCAGCATTTCTTCTGAAGTATTATTCAGAAGGATGCGATACAAGAATTCTTCTCAAGTGAAAATAAACTTGGAAAGAGAATTTGTTTCTTTATGAAGTAGATAATTAAATTTATGGGGCATTTATTTTTATTCGGGATTGAGATTGGAACGGTGGATACAAAATCCCTTATGGATCCACAGATTCGTTCGGTTGGAGAATTATTTTATGTGGTCATTATTCGAGATTAGCCATCATGAAAGATGGTTTATTTTCTTCTGGAGTTCAGTCATAAAAAACACGACGAAAAATCTTTATTGCCATCAAACCTGAATTCATTGATTGTCATCCTTTTCGTTATCAACTACAGTTGCTGATTTTCATTGCCAAAAATAGTTGTGATGTTTGTTGTTACGAGCTCCGTGATGTTGCAAAACAATATTCACGCCAAATTGACTTACTTCTTCATCCATCATTTCATCAGGTGATTCAATGAGGGTGACGAGATAGGTGTATGATATACAATGTGTCTGAGAAAAAAAAAAGAATGAGGGAGCAATATTTTTGATCATTATAGTTCTTCACTAAAAAAAAAAAAAGATGAATTCTAAATCAGAATCACTTGAAACATACCTGTACTCACCGATTTGCATCATCATGGAATACAGGGTGTCCGAAAAGAGGAATAGACATTTTGAATACCTATCCAACAAAAAAAAAGTGTTCAGATAATAAACATTCCCCATTTGGGTGAGTTCTCACCTCAGTAGTTCATTGTCTGTTTTCAATTATTCAATCTTCACAGGTATATTCATGTATCTGTAGATTGCCGTTGAGCCAATACTAGTCAACTAGATTTGTTAATATGATTTATGTGGTCGACTGACTTCGTGTCTTACAAGCAGATTCTGCACTTGCGTTACCTTCACTATGATAATAAAGGTAAGTAGATTGAAAGAAGACCCCAAACTACTTCATATTGGTGGACAGGCTATACCCGAAACATAGATGCCGTGCCATATGTATGCAATTCAACAAATAATCCGTGTGGTGAGAATATTCTATCTGATTTCTCAGATCAGGTTTATTAAATTCTCAACGATGTTTGAATTGTAGTCACGATATAATTACAACTAAAAAGCGACCCATTTGTATATTATATTAAATCGATAAATCGATGAATTCTTTTGGACCAGTTGTCAGCCCTGATAGCAAATAACGCACCAGTACCAGGTTCAGGAAAAAGAAGTAGCTAATGTTAGGTGAGTTAGCATATAAACAATATTCGAAGCGATATAATCCATCTCTCAACATCTTCCACTGTGTTTGACTTGGTAATTAATATGTTTGAGTGAGACAAAAGAGTATTGCTGGCCGTGATTATTCAAAACCAAGTGATTAAAAGAATGAATGAAATACAAAACAAGCAAGTGTGTGAATTTCGAAAGCTTTCCTGATCAGAACAAAAAAACTTCACCATGATATGGTGTATTTATATCTCCAGCATAGGTATGAAATGCCGAATCTGCCGTAAACAGGAACAGAACAGGTATGCGTCCCAACCCAGATAACCAACCATAAGAATGTTGTTTATTCTTGATGATCTAGTACATCATTTTCAGTTCCTAGGGGCCAAAGTCGAATGTTAGATCCAAGGAACTGAAAGAGTTACCTAGCAACATACGTATGTTTGTGTCTGTGTAGACGGAGTTTCAGTGACTCTAATTCTAAGAATTTCGAAAATTCTTTAATTCATGAGGACTGGAATTTTTTATATAGTATAGATGACTGTGATGAAGCTTTTGAATATTTTTATGATATATTTATGTTTCATTTCGAAAATAATTTTCAGAAAAGAAAATATTATGACAATAACTCTCATGACAAAAAGTGGGTAAATGACTCTATCATTGCATCTAGTTCTTCCCTCAAGGAATTAGCTAGTCTTAAAAATGTTCACCCTTCTCTGAAAGACTCTTATAGAATTGCAAAAAAAGAACATATATCACTAATGAATAAAACTAAAAAAGATTATTACCAAAACATAATCAATAGAGCTGATAATAAGTCGAAGGCATCCTGGGATGTAATCTCTGAATTAACTAATAGAAAAAAATGTTTTAAAAATATAGTCCTAAATAAAGATGGTGCATCAATTGAAGATCCTAATTTGATTGCAGAAGAGTTCGATAGCTTCTTTTTGAATGAACCAGTAAATTTAATCAAGCAAATAGATCATGATAATATCTCTCCTCAATCTGACATTCCTAACTATTTCAACCCATACTCGTTATTTTTTCATCCTTTTAGTGAACAAGAATTATATAATATTTTAAAAAGAAGACTCAAAAATAAAAAGTCCGCTGGTCCAGATGAGGTTCCAGTCTTTCTACTGAAAAAAATGCTTCATGTCATAATAGAACCTATAACATTTTTAATCAACTTGTCTTTCACTCAAGGTAATTTTCCCAGAGCGATCAAAATGGGAAAAGTTGTTCCAATACATAAAAAAGATGATCCACAGATGTTGAAAAACTATAGACCCGTAACTGTTCCGTACTCATTTTCGAAAGTATTTGAATATGCATTTTTAGATCGACTTATGGTTTTCATTGAAAAACATTATATTCTGAGTGTAAATCAACATGGTTTCCGAGCTGGAAAATCTACTAGTTCAGTGCTACTTTCTCTATTCAACGTACTTATTGAATCTATAGAAGCAGGCGAATGCCCTGCTGTCATATTTTGTGATTTGAGCAGGGCATTCGACTGTGTCAATCATACAAAATTATTGTCATCTCTTGAAAACTATGGCATAAGGGGCTTATCCTCTAATTGGATCTCCTCTTTTCCAAGAAATCGTGAACAATTCGTCTCCGTTCAACATTCTAATCATGATGGAATACAAAGGATTACCTCCAAACCTATCTCTGTTGATATGGGAGTTCCGCAAGGGTCCATTTTAGGACCTATCTTATTCATACTCTATGTCAATCAAATTGATTCCGTTCTTAATAAAATTAATTACACTGCTTACGCAGATGATTTTTCTCTGATTGTATCGGCACCTGATTCGCTATCTGTGGTCGAAAAATGTAGTAATTCTGTAAGTCTAGCATCTGCTTATTTCAATGATAATGACCTATTTTTTAATGTTGAAAAGACACAAATCATCAGATTTCATCATCGTCAGAATAAGATAGATCAACTTGTATTCGACCATAATAACTATATTTTGAAAAACACTAATGATCCAGTAAAATTTTTAGGGATAAATTTCGATGAGTGTTTGGATTGGAAATCTCAATGTTCACAGCTGGTTTCGAAATTGTATTCTCTGGCATATCTTTTTATGAATTTACGTTTCGTGCTTGATGAAAATCAGTTGCTGAGTTTATATCATGCTCAGGTGGGATCTAGACTGAGGTATGGTGTCTGCCTTTGGGGTCATTCTACAATGGCCAAAAATGTGTTTATTGTACAAAAACGTATTGTTAGGTGTATTGGTAGAGTATCGAGAAGAAACACATGCAAGGATTTGTTTCTTCAGTTTCATATTCTGACATTGCCTTGTATTCTCATATTTGAAACATGTGTACATGTATTTAAAAACAAACAAAATTTTGTAGTAAATAGCGCTATTCATCAAATTGATACAAGACGCAAAAATCTTTTTCATGTACCATATGCTTAATTTAAACTAACTTCTGTTGCTCCAAACTATATTGGGCCCAAAATGTTCAATCATTTACCTGACATAATAAAAAATAGTGATTCTATATCTTTATTCAAACGTAGGCTTAGAATGTTTTCAATAGATAAATGTTTTTACAGTGTAGGAGAATTTTTCTCATTATGAATCTTCGATTCTGACAATTATTGACTATTCCTATATAATATTGGTATTATCAAAAGGAAAATAAATGATTTATTATTATTATTATGTTATAGAAACTTTAATTCAAGAGCTATTATTGGTATCAAAATGGACGACTTTTGTGTCGCTTGCAGAAAAACTTATAATGTTAGCTCCCATTGGCAAAGAAGAATAATTGAGTCAACTTAAAAATCAAGTGGAAGAAGTAATTTGTGTAGTAGAATGTTGTTTCCACAGCGGTGAAAGGGAGTGTCATACAACATACTGAAAACTTCAACCCCTGATAAATGAGCAGTGACGTAAGGGAACAATCAGACATAATATTCACATGATGTTCCTCATAGGAACTGAAAAACCACAACATCTATACAAGAGTCTTCACAGGAACTTAACACATTCTCCTCAGACCAAAACAATTCGAAACAAGCAAACCCTCAGTACAAAATTGTTCAGTTAGGGCGCTAGACGACTCTGAAGATAAATTTTCCAAATCGTTCATAACATTAACATATAACAGCCCATGTAATTTCACTCAGATTTGGTACGTTGGCGAAGCTTCATTGAGCAATGAAACCTATATCATGATATGATGGCTTGTATCATTTTCTTTTGTCGTATATATCTTTGTATGAGTACGTGAAAATGATTTTGAATTCAAAAAATTTTCATGACCTCTTGTCATATCATGAGAGTAACCAAAT
Source organism: Phaedon cochleariae (assembly GCA_918026855.4). Classification (NCBI taxonomy): domain Eukaryota; kingdom Metazoa; phylum Arthropoda; class Insecta; order Coleoptera; family Chrysomelidae; genus Phaedon; species Phaedon cochleariae. Next base: position 37,029,169 of record OU896710.1, read on the forward strand.
TTGAGCAAGATCCTCTTTTTGTAGTCATAATCGGAATTTCATATTCAATTTTTTTTCTTTCTGATGGCGTAAACGTTTGAGATCTTCTTTCAGTAAGAAAATCAAGTTCTCCGACAATGAAACGATATTTATCATAATCATAATATGGGTTTCATTGCTCATTCCAACTATGCCAACGTACCAAATTCAGGTGATATCACATGATCCGTTCCAAAAGTGAGATTTTGTAATGACCTCTTAAGGATAAACTGTAAAGCATAAAAGTATCTCCTGAGGTTGGTAGAACTGATGATGATATGAATTGAGGGAGGTTATCTCGATGGGAAGAAGAAAGGGTGGGTAGAATGGTTAATCAGGGACGTCATCGCATCGTGGTTTCGAGTTACTTGATAGGTATACGTGAAATACTCTCAATTGCACATCTACCATCTTGCCCATCTGCATCGATCAGACTTCATTGTATGTTGTTCACAAAACTTTCATTCTGCCACTGCATAAAAAATTGCAATATCACAATTTTTTTCCTGTCCAACCCCTCCTCTTTTGCGTGGATTGAAATATCATGTCATTGAACACAGACGAAAAGGATTTCTTGATCGACTGCGGAACAGCATTGATTCAACCATATTATGGCGCTCTGAGGTCCAACCCGATATTTGTTTGATTTTTACACAGAACTTTCTTGACCTATTCATAGAAGATAGAATTGATTTGAATTGATATTTTTTTATTATCACAATATTCAGTTCGAAATAAGAAACTTTTTCTATTGTCAAGTCGATCTCCCATCATATTTGATGATAATAATAGCAATAATAATAATAAATCGTCTCCATTCATCAATTGCAGAAGAAAAAATCGCACAAATAAAAATCGAAAGACAAGTTAATTTGCCATACCTTATATACCTATCTGCAATGGTGAATAGGCGGAGTATCAGCAGAAAGCTGTTTTCGTTCTGGAATCAAGAAATCTTGAGCTTGTTATTAATCTCATTATGAGAAGTGAAAATGTTTTAAGAAGATCCTCGTTTTCTTGTGTCAAAACATTATCATTTTGAAGAAAACTTAAATAAAGCTTACTATCAGAGTATTGAGTATTGAATATAATGAATTCTTACATTTGCTAAACAAGAGGCTTCATCATCAAAACTTGGTTATCATATTAGAACAAACTCTACAAAAATTTAAATATATATATTTATTTATCTAGTTCTATGTGATTTGCTGTCGTCCTCTTCCCCAGAATATCACTGTGCTCAGAATGAGTTGGATGTTGAACCGCGAAAACAAAGAGAAAAAAGTGGAATCATCATTCAAAAAATGTTTTGCGTGTTTTGCACAGTGGCTCGCTGAATGGAAATCATTATCTGTAAAACTGTAGAGCTTGCTTCAGAAGAAACATTTCCATTCAACAGTGCCAGGCATTGTCGGAAACAAACGAAATTTCAAGAAAACAAGATATTTTCTGGTTACAAGAAATTCTGCATCTAACCAAAGGGCATGTATACAAAGTTGTTATAGGTATGTGAAAACACGAAGGAAGGAGACATATTGATTGATTCTATCATACCAATCAGGAATCGAGTAAAAATATACAAAGAATAGACAATAACCTACCTATACCTATGAGGAAGGTCATAGAATGAATGGGACTGGTCAAATCGTCACTGCTCAACAAATGTGTTATGCAGGATATACAAATATGGCTATATGCGTTGACAGTAATGTGTATATAATTGATATCACCTCAGTAGATACAACTACTATGTTACAAAAATATGCAAAGTTCTCACCCCCGCAGATTGTCTTCAAATATGGTATGTCGCATTGTTGTGGAGATGATACCACACCACTATCATGTTTGACCCAGTATACTTGATGAATATTTTGATAGAATAAGGTTTATTGCACCGTCTTCAGTTGGAACAACTGCGGCAATGACGAATGGTGACTTACGACTGGGGAGTCGAATGGGTGCAGGAGTTCAGTTGTCCCCCACCGTTGTATATACGTCACTCCAAAAGTTCAAAAAAAATTCCAATACCTACCTCCTGTCCCTATCCTCCCTAGGAACGCACGATGTTCTCTGAACATTATAGGGATTCCCTTTCGTGCGCTCCAAGCGATAAAAAAAAGTCTTTTAAACAAGCAGAGATTTTCTTGAACCAATATAAATTGGAATTCATGTCACTCGTAGTCGTGGTTTTCTTGAATGGAGGAATAAAGTTGAGCAAATTCGTATCAAGAAATTTCAAGAAACAAGGCAAGCAAGCCGATTGATCTGAGACAAGAGTATTTTGCTCTATTCAGATGAATAATTCTTGTATAAAGCATTTAAATTTGAGAAAATGGATTTGTTTGATTGCATAAATACATTTTATCTATGTATTCGATGTAGGTAGATCATCATTAATATAAGAAGAAACATTATTCACTATTATAGAGACCTCTAGTTGGATAGCTCCACTTTGTCGGTGTTGAAATGTTTTGGACTTGTCACATTAATGATTATTGTGTTGCATGAACTGTTTCATTCTTATCGTATTCTAGCAGCCAGACCCACAAAAATAGTTAATCCAATTCAAACAACACAATACAATATCGGACAATTTGATTAATGACGGTTGGATACTTTGGACAGTTAGGTGGTAATGGCTTTGACCCTTTTCACGAATTATTGAAAGAACAGGTTGAAACGTCTGATATCGCCTCATGAACATTTTATAGTTGGGCCGTGGGTCAACCACAAAATAAACGAATTCATTAACGAGCAATTTATTATATCTAATTTATCATTGTATTATTTCGATGATCTCATAATGATAACTGTCGATCGACTATGAGAATGAATTTTAAGGAAATCGCAGTCAAGGAATGCATATGTGATCTTAATTCTAAGGTGGATGTCTCGGAGTGTAACTGTTGCAGTTAGAGGGGTCCGGAAGGAGAAACCGAATAGTAAAAACCATTTCTCAGGTGATTATACAATATTCTGATCATTTAGCAGCAATACAACCGAATACCAGGGACGTGGCGACGTCACATGAAAAATCTCAGTTCCAAAAAGTTATTGGTACTATACCGTCTTGGTATTATTACTTCACAAGGTTTATGCAGTGATTCCACTGGATTTTTGAGCCAGTGATGAATTTTTCTGTTGATTATTCTCACTTTTCAACATTACATAATGATTTCACCATGAATTTAAATCATTCACAATCATTTCACAGTATATTCACATTTCATAGATAGATAGATAGATAGATTCATTTCTCAATACAGTGGGTGCAAACAAAAATACATTCTTTTACAAGAGAAATTGATAATGTATACAAATCGAAATTGATAGTTGGCAATACTTTACAAATTCAGTGGACGTTTAATCTTCGACAGAAATTATCATTATCAATAGATGTTTCGGTATTGGCTTTTGTAAATTCAATGAAATAGTTATTGATAGAAATAAACATCAATATTGAAGTTGAAAATACTATTGACTATTGTTTGAGAAGAATTCTTGTAAGTTATGATATATGTTTGACAGTAAATATTGTTTGAGTGATTTCTTGAAGCGATTCAGTAAGCAAATTTTTGTGAGTGAGTTCGATAGGTGACTAAAAATTTTGATACCTATATATAATGGTCCTTTTCTGTTAGCCTCATAGATGAACATTGGTTCCAAAATCAATCTGTTATTACGGGTATCATGGATATATATGTCTGATAATTTTTTGAAATTATGTTTTCTCTTGAATGCTTCGATTGTTACTCGGTGAATATAAAGGTTGGTGAGAGTGAACATCCCGAAGTTGACAAAGTGCTCGCGACAACAGTCTTGTCTATTTAAACCTGACATGGATAGCTTATTTTCGTAATGTAAATGTGGAATTTGAGTGGACTGAGTTGCCCCAGAATTCAACTCCGTAGTTCAGAATACTATAAAAATAAAATAAACTGTTTGGGCAGCAGCGGTGCCGATATTAATTCTAATTGTTAAAATTGCATAAACGGCGCTTGCCTGTTCATTGTTGATATGAGATATATGAGATTTTTCGTATCCAATTCATCATCGATGATGAAGCCCAAGAACTTTGTATGCGTCACGAAGATTATGATTTCATCAATAGTTGTAATTAATTTGTAATGGTTCGTTGTGTTTATTCGAGAGTATGATCATATTTGATGTTTTTTCTAGGTTAATTAATTATAAGCTCATTGGCTCTGAACCAGTCAGCTATATTATTGAGGCTGAGTTGGGTTTCTGGTTTCAGTTGTACAATATCTGGACTACTATTCAAAATGCTGGTATCATCCGCAAATAAAAAGAAATGTGACGACGGAGAGTTTGAGACCAGGTCATTCATATAAATAAGAAATAGTGTTGGTCCTACTATCGAACCTTGAGGTACCCCGCATGTGAGCGTGTCCACACGAGATCGTACATTTGAGATTTCACCGTTTGAAGAAAATGGTACTACTACTTGTATCGATCTATTTCCCAAGTATGACTTCATCCATTGGAACGGAATATACCCCTAGAGCCGTGGTAGTATGATTCACTCAATAAAATACCGTGATCAACATAGTCAAAAAACTTTGTTGAGTCGCAAAAAATGGCTAATGGAATAGACTTTTTCCGATAATGATATTGATTTGTTCTCAAAGATCATATGCTGCATATCCCGTGTTTTTGCCTTTGCGAAATCCATATTGTTGATCAATAAATATATTGAATTTTTTCACAAAATTGAGTATTTGTTCCTCCACTAGTAGTAGGTACCTACTGGAAATCTTGGAATAACTGAGAGTAGGGAAATCACACGATAGTTAGCTTTCACATTAACATCACCTTTTTTGGAGAGTGGTTTGATTATTGTTACTTTCAGATTATCAGGAGAAACGCCATTGCTTGAGGTAAGATTTTTTTATCGCTTGGAGCGCACGGAAGGAGATCCCTATGACGTTCAAAGAACATCGTGCGTTTCAAGGGAGGATAGGGACAGGAGGTAGGTATTGGAATTTTTTTGAACTCCTGGAGATTATATGTTGTTGGGAATACTTCCTCAGGCAATGAATGCCAGAACCTAGCCGTTCTATGGATGGAGGAGTTTTGATAAAGTTTTGCTCGACATCTTTCGAGGTTGAGAACGAAAGGATGTGCTGACTGGGCTTGTCTAGTTCGTCTGACTGAAAGTGGAGGGATGATAGCAGAGATTTCCAAAGAAAATTTTCCGTGGAAGTATCGATAGAAAAGTGAAAGGTCGCCGACCTTTCTATGGTGTTCCAATGATGTCAAAGAGTGAGTGAGTGTGATGTCAAAAACCAGGCGAATGGCTCCTCTCTTAATAATCTAAGAGCATCAGCGTATGTTTTGGTGCTGAACCACATATGTGGAAACATTATTCTAGAACAGGCCGTATCTGAGCTCTGTGAATCATGAGAAGCTGTTGAGGTGTTGAGTAGCTTTTCGCACGGAACAAGAATCCGAGTTTTTGTGAAGCAGCTTTTGCGATGGATCTGACATGATTATCCCATGAAAAAGTGTTGCTGATGAAAATACCGAGCATAGATATGGTGGGCTTGGTGCGGACGGTGGTGCCATATATACATTACAATATCGAGCATACTGAGTTCGGCCTTTGTAGAGAAAACACAGACTTGCGTTTTGGTGACGTTGAATTCAACTAGGTTGTTGATTCTCCAGGCTGTGACTTCAGCAAGGTCTTCAATGACAGCATTGACCTGCCTGCGCCGTGAGTTCTAAGTTTCCTGGGAAGAAATGGGAATTCTGGAAGAGAACGCAGTATGGAGGGTACTATCATCTGCAAAGCTATGGATGGGGCAAGTTGATACTCCTGACAGATCATCGATATAAAGAAGGAATGATGTTGGTACCAAAATTGATCCTTGTGGAACGCCAGAATTGATGCCAATGGTATCAGACGATACACCATCCACCATCACGTGAAGCGATCTGCCTGAAAAAAAACTCGATAAGAGATGACATAGCTGAGGTGGTAAGCCGTATGATGGTAGTTTGTGGAGGAGTCCTTCGTACCAAACACGGTCGAATGCTTTCGATATGTCCAACGCGACAGCTAAAGATTCCCCGTGTTTTTCTGAAGAAGCTTGCCATAAATGAGTGACGTAGGCAAGTAGATCTCCAGTAGATCTCCAGAGGCTAAAGCCGTATTGTCTATCATTGATAGTTCCTGAGCTCTCCAGATATTCGTTACGCTCAATATTGATGGCTTTCTCACTTTGGAAATTACTGATAACAGGGCAATGGGCTTGTAGTTGTTGGGCAGGTTCTTGTTCTGTTTTATGGGGATTGGTTGGAATCTAGCTGTCGTTCAGCATGATGGAAGAATACCCCACCTGTACGAGACGGTAAACAACTTTCCGAGAATCGGTGTTAATTCTGGTGCACATTTTCTGAGGATGATGGGTGGAATTCCATCAGGACCGTTAGCCTTATTCGTTTTGAGACCAAGCAAAATTCGTCTGATAGTGCGTTGACGGAAGACGATTTCAGGCATTCGACTCTCAACGGGTGGAATGTCTGGCGGCACTTTTCTTTGAGTTCGCTGCGAACATCTCTGCAGAAATATTTGCTTTCTCCTGCGATGTTGTTGCCAATGTGCCATCGGATTTGGACAGTGGTGGAAATGAACTATTAGTGAAATTTCTTCTGACAAGGGACCAAAACGAACGGGAGCCATTGGGACAATCTACGAGTTTCGATCTTATCTTGGCATTGTATGTTTTTTTCGAAGCATCTATTGTTTGGCTGCAGTTATTCCTGGCATCAACGTATTCTGCTCTAGTCGCGAGGTCAGGGTTTTTGCGCCAGCGATGGTATGCTGTTTGTTCCGAAGCAACAGTTCTAGAACAGTTTTTGTTGAACCAGGGTTTCGATGGTGATGATCTATTCGAAGATTGAGGTATGTATGTGCCCATTCCGATTATGATGATCTTGGATATTCTTGCAGCATACTGTGGAGGGTCCTCAGAGTCAAAGCATACTGTATGCCAAGAAAACAAGAAAAACATGCGGAGACCGTCCCAATCTCCTGAATTGTAATGCCTTATAAGACGTGGGGGTGCCGGAGCAGTTGATGGAATGAAAAATGGGCAGGTTGTGAGGATGAGTGTGTGGTCAGAATTGCCAAGTGGAGCTCTTACATCTATGGTGTTGGGTGCTGAATTATTAGTGAGGATTAAGTCGAGTTCAGTATATTAGCTGAATGGTTATTGGCATCGGCAATTCGTGTGGGTTCTTTGATAAGCTGCCCTAAGCCGTGAGTGATGGCGAAAGTTTCGGCTTGTCGCCCAGCTCCATCCGTTCTGTTAGAGTGTACGAGCCAAGCAGTGTTGTGTACATTGAAATCGCCCATGATGATGATTTCTGTTGCTGGATGGTTCTGTATAATTTGGTCAAGCTTCAGGGACAAGAATTCGAAGAGCTCCCCATAGGATGGATCATTTGGTGATGAGTAGAGACAACGAAGGTATTTGGTCTGTTTCTGACTATCGAGTTTGAACCACATGACATCAAACTTATTTGGTTCCAAAGTTTTTTGTCGTTGACATGATGAATTCGTTTTGGAGTAGAGGCAGAGACCTCCTTCGAATCTGAAACGTGTGTGAAGTTCGTACCCAGAACAGAACAAAAAGATTAATTATTAGTGAAGTCAATATGGATTCGAGGTTTTCCAGGCTCTTTTTCATAACAATGATGGGAATTTCATCTTGTCTGGTGGAATTTTCATTTTTCACTTTTCAAATGCTTTTTATAATAATAATAATAATAATACGTCTTTATTCACCAAAGTACATACAAACAAGGATCCAAGTGGAGATTAGATATTACAATAATTATTGGTGAAAGGGCGGAGTGTCAGCCTAAGCTGTTTTTAAACTCAACCGTTGTACACAAGATGATAGCACAAAAAAGAAAAAAAAAAGAAGTGGTATACTTAGTATATAGTGGTTAGTCAGGAATATGGACAGTCGACAATCCTTAATGAGTGGCTAAGGTTCGGTATTAGGTGATTATGGCGTCTAACTGAATTAGGTATAGCTTCAGCCTTTTCTTGAAATTATCAATTGTATATGATCTAAATTCACTGGGGAGTAGGTTATAATGTTTAGGTGCCATGTACGAGAAGCTGCGAGTGAATATTGCAGTCTTGTGTTTGGGAATGACTAGAATAGATTTGTTACGAGTTGCAAATCTATTTATATCTGAAAATGATATCAGTTTTTTTGAAAGGTACTCTGGCGTGCTTGTCGTCAGTACATTATGGGTGATGTTCAACAGGTGCAGAGTTCTGAGTTTCTCAAGCTTGAGCCAACCTGATTCCTTCATTGCTGATGAGATGTGATCATATTTTCGGACACCGATAGAAAACCGTAGACAACTATTTTGGATGCGTTGCAGGCGCAAAGAGTCAGATTGCCGCAAGGCAGGTCCATAAATACTATCACAGTATGAAACTTTAGAGATGATAAGTGACTCACACAGTTTGAGTTTGAGTTTCGAGCTGAGTAGATCCCGATTTGGATACAATTGTCTGAGTATATTGAAGGTAGTTTGACTAAGGAGGTTCACATGCTTTGTGAAACGAAGCTCAGAATCGAGCCACAGGCCTAGATTTATCATTTCGGAAACTACAGGTAGTATATCATCGTTAATTCGAATGTCCAACAAATTTTGAGTTTCATTTCTAATTTTTTTCGGTCCAAATAACATTACTGCGGATTTTTTCGAGTTGAGTTTCAACTTATGTGCTGAAGAAATATCGAATAACGCTTGGAGATCGCGATTGATGGCAAGTTGGGCAGAGTCAAAATCCTGCAAACGGAAAGAAAAATATAACTGGGTATCGTCTGCGTAGTGGTGAATATTACTCTTTTTGATTGATTGGTGAAAATCGCATATGTAGAGACTAAAGAGTAACGGTCCAAGGATTGAGCCCTGTGGGACGCCCTTGGAGAGAGGTAAATCTTCTGAGAAGATACCATCGATTAGGACCCTCTGTGACCTGTTCGAAAGATAATTCCTCACGAGTGTTACTGCGTCTACAGAGAAGCCGTAGAAACTAAGTTTATTGCATAAAATTTCATGATCGAGAGTGTCGAAGGCTTTACTGTAGTCCAGTAAAACCAAGCACGTCAGACTACCTTCATCAGCTGCTCTGAAGAGATCATCAGTTATGGACAAGAGAGCAGTTGTTGTGCTGTGTTGAGCTCTAAAGCCAGATTGCACAGATGTGATAATATCACGTTGATTTACAAACGAGACTATCTGATCCATCAATATCATTTCTACAACTTTCGATAGGCAAGGCAAAATGGTGATGGGTCTGAGGTCAGAGAAGTCAGAAGGTGAATTGCATTTAGCTAGAGGGATGACAACGCCATTTTTCCAGCAGTTGGGAAACTGACCACTTTCAATTATAGCATTGATGAGGAAGGTAAAATGATTAAGTATGAGAGAATCGATTAGATGAACCATTCGGATTGAGATATTATCAGATCCAATAGCGTTGCTGCGTAGTAAATAGGTTTGTACTATTTGGGTTGTAACAACTGAGAAATTAAAGTGAACTTCCGGAGGAGGTAAGTTATGGGGATTGCAATAATGTTCCAATAATGCCACTTCAGAGGTAGTACTGGCGGGCTGGGAGACTGTGATAAAATGTTCGTTTATCCGATTGACATCTTTCAGGTTGCTAGGGATATCTGGATTAATCTTTTTTCTCAGGATATCGAGGGTGCGTAAAGTGTTCCATGTAGTTCTAGAGTTTTTGTTGGTAAGGACAAAGTCGAGATATGCTTTTTTCTCTCTGCGGATTGCACCAGTAGTGTAGTTTCTCAGTTCCCTATAACTATTCCAGTGTGGAACGGAGAGTGTGTTCTTATACTTCCTGAATGCACGATCTCTGAGGGATATCATCTCTTTTATATTATGAGTCAGCCAGGGGGCAGGAGGTTTACTCAATCTTTTTTTGAAAAAAGGGGCATGTCTATCGAAGACATTTAATATATTGGTATTCAGAAATGATATCATTTCATCAACATCATCAATCGAATACATAAAGTCCCAGTCGATTGTTTGACAATCAGAAAGGAATAGATCGGCATCGAAGTTGCGATAGTCACGTAAGTAAATAGTCTTAACATTGTGAGATGATTGCATAATATCAATTTTACAAGTTATAGCCAAATGATCTGGAATGCCCTGAATGTCATGAACATTTGTAGATAGCACATTTTCTCTATCAGAAACAAACAACACATCCAAGAGGGTCTGTGAGTGAGGAGTGATGCGGGTAGGACTTTCCACCAACTGGCTAAAATTGAAAGAATTGAAAAAGTCGACTAGAAGTTGACTTCTTCGGTCATTTATCATTAAATTTATATTGAGATCGCCAGCTGCTAGAAAAAAATCACTTAAAGGAAACAGGTTGGCAACAGTGTCCTCCAATTCGTTAATACATTGAGTGATATCGCCTGAGGGAGGGCGGTATAGAACACCGAATGTGAATTTTTTTCCGCGATATGTAGTTGAGATCCATAGCTGTTCAAGATGAGGGGATATTTGCGAAAGAATAGTTTTGAATTGGAAGATATTTTTGATGAAAAACGCCACTCCCCCACCCCGACCATCTCGGTCTGCTCGTAGTAGCTGATAAGTGTCGATCTTGACTGTATTACTATCTATAGCAGGTGTAAGCCACGTCTCAGTGAGGCCGAGAATATCAGTTTTTTCATTTGAGATGTGTTGTGATAGTAAGTCAAACCCAGTAAAGATAGATCTCACATTCAAGTGACAAAAGGTGAACGACTTTGCCATTATTGAATTGAATAATTGAATGCTACGAAAAAGAAGCTAAAACTGATCAAGTGTTAGTACGGGGAGAGGTATACGAAAAATAATATTACAGAATTGAGATCAAAAGCTGAAAATACAAATATGGTTAGGTGAAAATATAAACCAAAAGAATCAGAAGTATTAATTATATATGTTCATAGAGAATGATAAATTAGGTTATGAAACGGTAGGAGCTCTTGATCTCAGAGCTCTTATCAAATCAGATTTTGTAATAGGACGTAAGAAAAATAAGTTCGAGGGATTTTTTTCAATACTTGAGAGATATTCCTCGGCAGTATTTTTGCTTACTATATTTTCATTAAGATCATTGGCAACGTTGAAAAAAAAATGTCAAGAATTCATCAGGCACATCTTTTGGATGTTCGAGAATAGCTTCTCCGCTAGTAAGTGACATAATATCAGGACTTTCTCTGGTATTTTTATGTTTGATATCATTATTCATTATCTCCCAAGTGGATTTTATTTTGTTACCAGAATTATTCATTATATTCTCGAAATAATGTTCTTTGGAATATTCAATGACTTCATTGAGAATTCTACAATGATTTCGAATATATGACAGTATATTTCTGCCCGTGGTGTATTTTTTGATGAACAATAAAGATATATTTTTAGGAGATGTTCAGATTCCTGACGTTATCCAGCCATTTTCCGTGACTCGATGCTCAATCCTGCGTTTTTTCAGGAGAAGCTCATTCAAAACAGGTATTGAAAATATTGTAGAAAATTTTAAAGGCTCTATTTGTGTCGATTTTGTCAAACAGTGAAGTTCAGTCAACTTTGGATAATGCTGCTTTGAAACAGTTGATATTTGGTATATTACTACTACTACTTTGTAATATTACTAATATTATTGTTATCAATATCAGAGAATATGTTATCCAATGTTGAAACACTCGTTGATGTGATTCGAGTTGGAGAATCAGTATGAGGATATAAGTTGAAAACTTTCATCATCACTAAAAAACCATCTCTAATTTATATTCAGTTTCGAAATATATGTTGAAATCCCCACTAAGTATCAAATTGTATCCCTTGAAATGATTAGTTGAGGATAGTAGAACATCATATAGTTTATGAAAAGAAGGATCTATCTTACCAGTCGGTGATCGATATACAGGGTGAGTCATGACTAACCAGCCATAGCCCAATGGCGGATAGAGGAGGTCGAGGTGAGTTAAAATATGTTTTGCCTATTCTTTACAGAAATACAGGGCATTATTTGAATTCGGGGCAAAACTCCAATGAACGATATTTCAGGAAATAAAAACTTCCAGATCCGAGCTTGAAAAACTCATTTTATCTTTAGATGTAAAAATTTTGACCTTCTGGATCGGATTTTTCGAAAAGTTTCATCAGAATCAGAAAGATCAGGAAAAATATCACAAGTATGGCTTTTCAATTCGTACGGCACACTTCAATCGTTTTGGTAAAGAAATATCAAACAAAATACCCATGAATTTTTCTTTGATTTCGTCCGGACATATCACTGTCTGAATTCGACTTAAAGTAATTTAATCAAATTTTTACCAGGAATGATTCAACAGCAGACTTGAGAAAAGGTATAATTCAATAAAAAATCCAGGACCGGACTTGATTTTGAATAATAACAATTATAATTTCCGAAAAAGATTTGTCTGGATCTTAATATAGACAAAAAATATTTGTTTACATATATATCAACTCACCTTGACCTCTGTTATCCTCCATTAGGCTATGGCTGGTTATTCATGACTCACCCTGTATACACATCATTATCTTTTTCAAGTTTTTGCTCACTGCTGTACAATATTCGAAATCTTCTTCAATATTTTCCATCCCCAAGCCAATAATTTCTTTGAAATCTGAGTCATTTCTAGCAAAGATAATTACTCCACCATGAATATTCCTAGTTCGACGAAAATTAGGAACTGTATAAAAATTATCAATTATAATGGTTCAAACTCCCTGTTTTTTACACCAGCTGTCTGAAATACATTCAATATAAATTTTCACTTTAGAGTCTTCGTTCAAAAATATATTGAATGAATCTACTTTGTTACCAATGCCTTGGCTGTTCTGATATATCACAGTGAATTCTTGGGTCCTCTTGAATTGCTACTTTCTATTCTGGCTTCTGAGAGATCGTGATTGAGATGGGTTCAAACTTTGGCTGGATTGTGGATGAGATGGTTGTATATTCCTATCCATATCCCCAATTGTTGAATTTTCAGATCAATCGAATTTGAAATTGATATCCACTGCCCTTGATTATTTTTCATTAATAACAATCAACTGAATGTTCATCAGACAGTACGCCAATAGAATGACTGAAACTCGTGAACATATAAATCTTGAAAGTTCACGTGAAAAAAATCATTCCATGTTGTAGAACTCGTATAGAAATAATAGAGTATGTCCCAGATGAAAATTGACACCTTCTTATTCCGAAGTAGCTAAACAACTTGGAAATCGCTCAGACCGGTCGATTTCGATTTTCCGGAGATAAGAGGGGTGACAAGTTCTGGTTGGGACACATAATATATTGTTCCAAATTTTTAAACATTATTTGTGAAAATGTGTTGGAGAAATCAGTTATGTAATATGTACTGTATATGAAACAAGAGACTGTTTATTCGAGTTGCTAATGAATAACGTTCATCCCGAGTTGTACTTTCCATATCAGAAGATATATTTTAGATTTTTCTATAATTTTAGCAATCCTGAAACTTTCTGCTAATAGTTATGGGCCAGTGCACTAGACCGGATATTGCATTCGCCGTAGGAAAGCTAGCCAGATTTAGTAACAATCCCGGGAAAGTTCACTGGACCGCTGTTAAGCGTATTATGAGGTACTTGAAGGAAACCTCTTCATTGAAGTTGAGCTTCTGCGGATCGAATCAAGAACTTCATGGTTATGGCGATTTCGATTGGGCTGGAGATTCCGAAGACCGAAAGTCTACAGCCGGTTACCAATTTGTACTCTCAGGAGCAGCAGTGAGTTGGAGTTCTAAAAAGCAGGCAACTGTTGCACCCTCAATAACAGAAGCCGAATATATGGCTTCAACCCTAGCCACCCAAGAAGCTATATTCGTCAGAAACTTGTTGAATGGGATTTGCCCAGAGAGTTCCAAGACAATCACAATTTTTTGTGATAATAAGGGCGCAGTGGACCTCAGCAAGAATGCGGGATATCGACCACGAAGCAAGCATATAGATATCAAGCACCACTTCGTCCGTGAAAGGCAAAAGCTAGGAGGTATCAAGGTCGAAATAATCGGCACCGAAGATATGCTTGCAGATTGTTTAACCAAGGGACTTGTTGGCAAGAAACTATCTTCCAATTGTAATAAATTAGGATTAAAGTAATATTACATTTAGTGGGGGTATTGCCGTGATCAGTTATGTAATTTGTTCTGTATATAAAACAAGAGACTGTTTATTTTATGTTCTAGATATATTCCTGGGTATTTCTAGGCCCATAACCTGTTAGCAATCCTGAAACACTCTGCTAACAAAATGCCACAAATATAATAGGTTTTTTTGCTAGAAATTGTTAACTCCAATCGTATTCACATATTTATTCAGTTATTATTCGAATTGTTCGTATTCGTAATCTGGATATACCCACTCGGTAAGATTGTTGCCATCATCTGTTTCAAATCTGGGATTAAAACACGATAAAGAGGAATACATTTGTGAATCTGTGTTTGGAAAGAACTTGAATTCATTGATTGATCATTGTTTTGGATCATTCGACTATAATGACCTGGTTTATGTCTTGATCAGTTAGATTAGTTATCGATTCATCAGATAATCCTTACTTCTCGATCTTGCTTTCCATTTCTTTTCATTCCTATTTCACCGAATACAACTTGTTATTGGCTGAGTTATTGGTTCGGTGATTCATTGTACGTATGTTTATAATGATAATTGAATTGTTTATATCCAAGTCGAATAAATCTCATTTCACTTCATGAAATTGATTAAAACTCATGAATAGTTTATTGGATAAAAATGAAATACAATTATTCATACAATGAATTGGTGGTACGATGAAGCATATTATATACCGAATTTGAATGAATACTCTTTTGTAAAATGATAAAAATTGGATCTCATGGGATTGTTCTCGGCGGTATAATGCCTCCTTGGCACTTGATCAAGAAGAAAATACGACAGTAGTCATATTTTGTCAAATTAAATTTCAACTCAGAATTCCATGGAAAACCTGAATATAAGGTGAATCATTTGGAACAGGACTATATATGACACCCACGGTGGACTCACTAGCCAATATGTAACAGATAACTAATGAGGTTGAATATTGTAGTCCGAGGTACAGCCGAGGATTATAACAAACCGAATCAAGACTTTTCGTAATCCTGGTGAAATATTACTATTAGATTTCAGGAAAAGAACAAACCACGTACTCCGCAATTTTACAAAAAAAATTCAACATCGTGCTGTTATGGAATAGTTAACGGCCGCCGGCCGACAAAATTTCAACTGATGGAGGCTATTTTTAATTGTCATCCGAATGCCTTCGAATCAAAATAACAGTATGGGATTATGGAAATTGGATGAATTTTGATGTAACAACAACAAAATATAACTTCTAATTGAATTATAGTCAAGACGTTAGTCGTGGTTTTTGTCTATTTACCCATACGTCGAATATAGCCACGGGATTAGTGTGATTTATAATTCAATAGTATCTTTAGTATGCTGAAGTATATCCAATACACCGGGGATCAATATCTGTTCAGAATTTAACAGTTTCACATAGTTGGGGCCATGTTTGACTCCACGAAGTTCAACCCACTTCGCAAGATTGTTGCCTTCATTTGTTGATTTTGGATCAAAATACACTGAGGACTTAATATTTCAACCTGTATTTCGAAGGAACTAGAATTCATTAATTAATTTTTGTGATGAATTATTCATCTAGGATGACCTCGTTTATTAGTGGATCAGTCAGATTGGGTCAATGAAATTACTTATATAGATTCATCAGATCAATCTTACTCATCTTGATTTCCTTAAATTCTCTCTGTTTTTTTTTTTATCTCTATTACATCGAATATAATGTGAAGTTTTTGGTTTGGTCAAACACACAGTAAAAAAAAAATGAAGTGAAATTCAACACTATACATGTTCCCAGGAGGACCACTAAGCTTTAGAGTGAATGATTTAACTCTATAGTTTAGTATATTATAGTGTGATTTTATCAATTCAATCAGTGTAAATTTTCAATGCAAGCACATTGAAACTTACTCTATTTATTTCTCTAAATATATTGAATAAACACAAAAATAGAGTTGAAAGAAACAATTCCGAGAGTGAATATTCCACTCAGGGCCCAAGATAGTGTCAATATCATCACTTTAGAGTGAAATTCAATAACCGAATATTACATAGTCACAAAAGTTTAGAGTTGTAATATAATAGTAGAGAGTAGATTCCACACTATTAACAGTGTCGGATCCACCGGAAATTGATTGAATCATTTACTCTATATACGTGGATGTCAAATTGCTCCTGCATTATTCAAATTGACACTACCAAAGATTACTGAATTCTATATAGAAGATAGTTCACTTAGTGGAATCCGTTTGTCGGTACAGCCCAACATTGCATTTTTTGCTTTTCTATAAATCATTGCACCGCCAAACGGTTGCGGTCGGTTGACAGCTAATTAGATTGCGAGTTCAAAGGCCCCGGCAGTCGTTAGCCGGCAGAATCCAGCGGTCGGCTAGGTGGCGGCGAGATCTCTTAGAAGTCGAAAAATGAACGAGTGAACTGTCTTATAGTTTATCTTCTGTAGTCTATGACACTACTCAGGTGCTAAAGAAGAGTTATCATTTATTCATCATTTTAGATTGAAATAGAACACTAGTTGAGTAAACTCGTCACTACTTCCTGTTGAGATTTCATCCAAGTTGAATTAACCATTCTTTCACATGTCACAGTATTTATAGGCCCCCGACAGACGTTCAGTGGTGAAGTCTCCGCAGCGCCACCTTTATACAGTAGCGAGAATTGACGGATGAGAAGTAGTGTGATATTTTAATCGTTTGATATCTGAAAAATGACTCGACTCCCACTAGACTACTTAGTTAACCTATATCTGTTTCATAAATCGTTCGAAATAATAATTCGAAACGGAAAAAACGGAAAATAACTGACATAGCTATAGGGAAATACGTTCATAACTCAATGTTGAAAAAAATTTTTCACTACGCGGGTATACTAAAAAAGCTACTTGAAGCTAATATCATGATCATTATATCATCGACACCATAATATGTATTACTTATTTCATTGTCTAGGAGACTGAACGATCTGAAACTGTATAGATTGATATTTCATCGTATAAAGATTGAATTGAACAATGATAGAGTGTCAATTTAATCGACAAGAGAGAAATATTCAAGTTCACTAGTGTCAGTAAACACTAGTATGAATTCAATTTAAATTTTTTTTCGAATTGAGTTATCTGAATTGATATTTTATTGAAATTTCAGGAATATAGAGTGAATTCAATACGAGAATAGTGAAAATTCAATCTAGAATTAGTTTCAAAGGAGATAATCTGCGAGAAGTGTAGTAATAGAGTTGATTGCAGTATCAGAGTGAGTTTGTCAGAGTTTTTTAACTCTAAAAACATACTCTACGGATTTCACTCGAAGCGGTTTTTCACTGTGCATTGTTCATAATATGTTTGTACAAAAGTACATATTATGTATGTACATGATGATTATTGTATTGTTCACATTCAATATGGGTTAATGTCAGCCCACTTCATGAAATGAATTTTCACATCATTTCTCCTCCATCTCCTCCAGAATGGGGATATTTCAAGGTATACCAACGAATCTTCTCGACAACACTTGCAATGTTCACAAAGAATTGTTTCACAGTACAGGAAACCAAAATCAACGTGACGCATGTATACATTCATGAAAATCCACTGAAATTCACAAAAAAAACACTGAGATTCACGGAAATTTATGAAAACTTATGGAATTTTTTTTTAGTGTACATCATAAGAATTCACAATTCTCTAATCTCTACTTCTCGGTCATAACTCACCATGTCTATGTAATTCTTAAAATGAAAATCAGAATAGACCTGTTTCAGGATGTTCCTCAGAGTTGAATATTCTGGCTCAACATGAATTTAGTCAGTACTTCATGTATTATAACGAAAAAGGTACCTACGGTAATAAGTGAGTTGCCAGAGCATATCATTCGGAAAAAGATCATCACGTAATATGTTTTTGCTGTCTTTATTATTCGCCATTGATATAACCACTATACTGATTCGCACAGTAACTATTCGGTTTTCTTGATGAGACAATCTTGCATACCTCCATTATCATTTCGTACTATCGAGCAGTCAGGATTATAGTATTGTATTCTTTACATGAGACGAAATGAGAAAAATAAACTCTTGAGATTCCTCACCCAAGAGATGATTTCCGAACGTTATACGGATTCCGACTCTTCCGTGTTCTTAAGAAATCCTCCCAACGATTGTGATATTTTTCTCCGATATTCATTATGATGAGTGCATAGAGCAGTTTTCGACATCAATTATTAGACTTATTGCTCACTGCTCATGCTCAATCTGTCGTGACATTCCACATGCTTCACACTTCATGGGAAAATAGTTCAATCACACTCAGTTCCAAGAAAAGTGACGCACTTGATATTTGACCTATCTTTTAAAAAAAAAAAGAAATAGTAGTCCAATTTAATTTTTTTTTTCCATTTGTTGGTAGGTGATGCATAGGTTTTTGATGAAAAATAAAGATGTGAAAATGTTTTCAAAGCCTCCTTGATGTTGGTGGAATAACTCGAACCATGATTTATTCTTAATTTTTGACTCACCCTGTGTGTTGATTGAGTAATGGCATAGAAAGTGCCTACACCTCATACGAAAGAGGATTCTTTTGCGAGCATTTTGTTTCATTATTCATTGATTCATCTCTAAAATTTTCTACAGCTTTTATTGCTGAATCCTTGGAGATTACCAACTTTCTGAATTTATCGAGAAACAATTTTCTAATGAAATAAACTGATACCAATAATTTTATGAAACATTTTCATGAAACACAAAAGTATAAATTGAGATGACTGTTCAATATCGTGTATTGCCTCTTCTAGCAACTCTAAGAACTTCTAATCTACGAGGCATACAGGAAATTGGGTTGCTTATCGTTTCCATTGGTATACGATCCAATTCTTCCACTAATGCATCTGCCATTTCTGCGAGACTTTCCGGAGACCTCTCGCAACCTCTCGCAGACCTACAGCAAATTAGTTGCTATGGCAACGGCATCTGTTTTTTTGAAGACAATGTGATCCTACCAGAGTACAACCCAATCAATTTTGAGTACTCTGGTCCTTCAATAAATTCAATTTGTGGGAAAAGCGTAAGGTATAAGCAAAAAAGCTGTAAATCGAATAATTTTAGGGATAAATAAATGAATAAGAAAACAAAATGCTCGCAAAAAAAGCCTGTGCCGTAAAGTGTGTGAGCACTTTGTATACCATCACTCAATTAACACACAGGGTGGGTCAAAAATTAAGAATAAATCATGGTTCGAGTTATTGAGGAGGAGGAGAAGGAGGCCTTGAAAAAATTTTCACCTCTTTATTTTTTTTTTTTCGAAGACAAATGTATCACCTACCAACAAATAAAACAGAATCGGCTCACTATTTTTTGCTTTTTTTTAAGAAGATAGGCCAAATATCAAGTGCGTCACTTTTTTTGGAACTGAGTGTGGGTACCTATTTTTGAATATTTCTGAAGATTCATTGAATTGGAAAAAAATTATTTATTGATGAGCAGCGTGTGGTTTTGTACATTTGCAGTAAGTACCTTGTTTTCTCGAAATGAAGAGAGGAATATGTTATCCAAGTTCGTCGGATATATTTTTAACCCATGCCATATATTATAAGGATTTTAAAATTCTGGATTTCCAAGACATAAATGAGAATTCTGGAACTATCTACATATATTGTTTCTAAAGAAAATATTGTATGATTTCAACCTTGCGATGCATTTAATGCGGAACTAATGATGATTGCTCAAATCTCGAGACAATGTTGTCTAAGTCTGATGTTTTTCTAATGAATCCGATGTATATATGATATACTTAATCGATTTGGCGAATGTATATATCGTTCATTATATTGTTTTTGCTTTTGCATGGCAGAAGCCAATTAATTCGTCATTATTATCATAAACCAATTAGTTATCGTAATTATCATTTCAGAATATCTACCATTCCATCGTTGTGATGATCATTATCCATGAAAAAATAAATTGAAAACTTTTCAACCCAAAATATAAAATGAGTTTATATTTTATAAAAACATCATCACTGCAAGTGATTGATCCCAATTTATGACCATTTTTAATTCTGAATATGAATGATGATTGTCGTCATTGAAAAACATACAAAGGTGCTCAATTTATTTCCTGACTTGTTTAAAACCCGAGACTCCAATCATATTCCACAATCGTATTGAAAAAATCAAAAGAATAGCATCAAAACGTCTGCATTCGTATAATTGTACCAAACATTATCAGAACCATTAAGGCATCTCATGATTTGTTTCAAATTTTCAAGAAAAATAAAAATCCACTTCACCGATGCCACAACAACAGAAGATGTGGAACAACCGGGGCGGTTTCCCAAACATTTTAACGAACTTCAGCTCCAGGCCACGACTTCAGGAAAATTATCAACGTTAAAGAATCAGGAACAGCTTCGCACGTCTACATTAAGAGATACATGGTGAAATCATCACATCAACCGCCATAAGAAAGTCTCTTTACCGCCATGAATACAAAAGATACATATTTCAATGTGAACAAATGTTTCTGTCTCTATCGACAGGTTATTGGAACCAGTATTTCTTCTAGCCGATGATGGTGAACTTTCATGCATCCATCTGAGACAAACACGTTTTAATAAAACGGTGCATCTCTACGATCGATCAAAGATATTTCAAACTCATCGTGACTTCCAAAGTTGAATCTGACAAGCTACCATGTCCAAGTTACTGCAGAAGAAGTCATGTACAATCTATGGTAACCTATTGTTCAAATGGGAATGATCATAACAGGATAGTTATTGTAATCAAATCCAATTCAGATTATATTCTAATAATTGTCCACAATGAATTATCATTTCAATTTACTGTTTTATATATTAATATATAATATATATATATATAATTATATAGGTAGAGGAGAGGATTAGACGACTGTCTAAGTTAAGGATGCAACTGTTGATTTCCTTCGGGTATGCAGTCAAAAATATATTATCAGAAATTCCAAACCTTCAAATTGCCTTCAAAAATCAAATCACTCTTAATAACATATTTTCAAAATTAAAAGATAAAGATGAACTAATGGAACAGTCCAATGTAGTTTATTGCATTCCATGTTCGCAATGTAACAAGAAATATATAGGCCAAACAAAAAGAAAAATCAAAGACCGCATCATATCCCACAAAAGTGACATTAGATTGTCCAAATTAACTTATTCCTTAGCACATCATGTGAATACCTATGATCACAGACCAGATTATGATAATGTGACAATATTAGAACATGAATCAAACTTGAAAAAGAGAACCTTTTTAGAAATGACACATATTTTCAAATCAACGAACACTATTAATACTAGAACTGACATAGACAATTTGAGCATAATTTACTCTCACCTTTTAAGTTTACCAACTAATCGCAATAACATAACAATCATTGAAGAATTCTAAATTTCTTGGTAAAAACGAACAGTTGGCAATACCATCATTGGAATGTCCATCTCTTCTTCTATTTTTATTCACTTTAATGAATTACCGTTATCTCTGAATTTTGAATTTTGACAATTGACTCATGACAGATGAAATTTTGATCATTACATAATTCATTCAGACAGGTGTCCATGTTACTGTTCTGCTTCTGTTTGTCAGCCATGTTGTAATATTTGCCGCAGCAAAAATGCTTTGCAAGTTTTCTCGACTAAAATCAAATATAATGTGATAATTTTTATCTACTTTCAAAAATATTGATGTTTTCATGTTGTGAATGTTCTTTTACACATGTATTATTCCCCACTTAATGGAAGCCAGCTTCAACAAAACCTCATTTTCCGTAAGTGTTTTATAATCGATAACAAGGATTTAATTTCCATATCAATTTTAATTGTTTTATAGAGTTCCTGATGAAGAGCCAATAAAGACTCGAAAGCTTGAACAGAAACAAGAGTACACTTTGTTTTTCTCTTTGACTGCATACCCGAAGGAAATCAACAGTTTCATCCTATAATTATATATATATATATATATTTGTCCAGAGACATCCAGAAGATTCGTTGTATCACAAAAACCTCAATTTCGGATCTTGAGAAGTGTAGGATACACCTTTCATTTTCGAAAAATTCTTTGCCTTTTTTGAAATTGTTCTGAAGTTGTTCTAAAATTGTTCCATTCGTCATTCGGTTGCTCCCTACGAGCAACCCTCAGAAGTCTTCGAAATTCTTGTGCGTGCAAGGAATGACGGGGGCCTTACCTTTTAACGTGTGATCCCAAACACTTTCTTGGGCCATCAGAAAAATGTCTGCAGTCGATGGAAATCGAACCCACGAACGGCAAGCGAATGCGAATTAGAATATAGACACTCTGTCCGCACGGCTACCTGGCCATTCTTTTCGTGATTATATTCGAATTGCTCCAGATTCATCAATCTCCCATTCCAGGCAATCAGGCAAAATGCGTCCAAAGGGTGTGTCATAATATAACAAACCATCAATAGTCTAATGGCAAGTGGAGAAAGTCAATGTGGGTTGATATAAATTCGAGATAAAACTGTGTTTGGACTAATTTCAGTAAATCAATCAATTTAATCTGATACCGCCACTACTGAGATTGATTCAGGTTGACTGAATAATCAGACATCATGAGATAATAACCATAATAATGTATTGATATGGTAATGGAAAGCATGTCTTACGATCCTGTGAAATAGTATTTTCATAGTCGAATTTGGGTTATAGTCACGATAGGACGATAGATTCTCATGTGTATGTTATTCAAACTGTATATTTGATACACACTCTATAACTTCGATACTTATCAGTCATTGAATCATCGCAGTAATAATATCTTTGGAAAAAAGCCTATCGAACAGCTATTGTTGGAATTGTTCAACATCTGCTGTACAACGAATACCATTGCTAGTGGAAAACAATAATTATAATAATTATTCATTATCACATATTCGAATGAGAAACACTATCACAAGTCATGTATAGCTTTCCACTTATGACTATTACAGGTCTAGAACGCAATTATGGAGTCCGCGTATAATAGTAGGCCGGTCATTATCAAAAATGGAAAAAGTTTTCAAACTCGTTAGATAGTAGGTAATATCAAATAGTGACTATCGATCTCAATGAATGAAATATATAATATTTATAATACAGGGTGGCCCAATGAAAACGATTCGAAGGCGATTTGACATAGTTTACTTATCGTTCTCAGAAAAAAAGAACGCTCGATACGGTCGATTTTCATTTCGATGGGGAAATATTTCGCACATGTTTTCAACTTTTATCTACAACCATATATGTAATGTTGTCATTACTAATGTCATTGACGGTTGGGAAGTGTCACATTACACACCTCTACTTCCCGCCCTCATTTACCGCCCTCACTCATGTAATAATTCAGGTATGTTCGAAACGAAACATAGATTCATTGATTTAGATCGCAATATGATGATTGTGGATACAATAGTATACAAACCTCGGTAGGGAGTTCCATTCTTGTCTCGAGATTATAGCTAGCTAATCCTACGACAGGAATGAATCACTTTCCACCTCGGTGTGTAATACACTATTTCACTCTGAACCCCTCGAAAGGGTGAGCTTCGATCCTTGAATCTCCGACGGGATACGGGGTCGAGTAATACATCATTTTGAAGGTGATCTAAATCTCTTACTGACGATTCTTTGTTTCTGGAAATCAATACAGTAGTTCTCGAGGAAACAGGTTTATGAAAATAATTGGCTAGTGATAAAAAGTAACGCTTCCTTCTTCTTCATCATTATTTCTCATTCTGTAGTTAGAACAATGTTCATCCAAAAAGTTCCTCATGTGTTTTTCTTTCCTATCCAACATCACATAAAGAATCATTTATTTCAATGTCAGTTCCTTGATCTCTCAGTAGAATGCATAAATAGGAATCCGTTAGTTGGACAGATAGTATAATATCTGAAATTGAAAATCAACTATAAAAAGAGCAGTAATTCATCATCTTTCAGAAGTGGAATCGGTGTATTCAAATTCAGTTTCACCAAATCTAGTATCTCGCAGGATTTTGTCTGTGTCTATTTCAAATTTGTTCTAGTCCAAAATGGTTTACTCAACTGTGCACAGAGTATCGATAATTGAACTTTATTATGAAGATGATGGGTGCGCCAATATTACTGCACAGTTAATCAATGAACAAAATTCAGATAAAAATGTTAATTGAAGATACATCATTGAATTAGTAGCCAAATTCAGGGAGACAGGATTAGTGGCAAATCGAGAACGAATCGCTATATGAATCGAATTGTGGAAAATAAAGCAATTGAAGTTGCTGTTGTGGGCCACGTGAGTGTATGACAAGCTAAGTACTATAGATGATGACAAATAGTTCCTGGGGTATGCCGTACAAGCGTTCAGAGAATTGATGAATCTCATAAATTCCATCCCTAAAAATTCCATCTTACGCAAAAATTGAATGAAGGTGACTTCGATAGACGGCTGGAATTTTGTGAAAAAAAAAAGATTGAACGGATAATAAATAACCCGAATTGGTTAATCAACATTTGTTTCTCAGATGAGTGTTCGTTTTTTGTGAATGGGACTGTAAATCGTCACAATTGTCGGTATTGGTCTGGTGAAAACCCACATTTATTTCATGAATTTCACAATCGATACTCCCAAAAATTTTACGTTTGGGAAGAAATGTATGACTATTGAATTGTTAACAGACTCTGTCGATCCCGCATTGACAGAAGTTATCGAACATAATGACAGGATGTCAATGATATGACATTTCAACAAGATGGTGCACCTCCTCGCTATACGTTTGTAATCTGTCAATATTTGAATTAAAAATTTCCTGGTAGATGGATCGGCCGAAGAGGACCAGTGGAGTGGTCTGCAAGGTCACCAGATTAGACCTCATTAGACTTTTTCCTGTGGGGTCACTAGAAGAGTAAAATTTATGGAACTTTACCAGAATCTTCACATGATTTGCGTCCACGGATCGTAGTTGAATGTTGAAGTTTCACGCCTGATGTGCTTCAGATCGTTCGGAACCGTTTTGAACTTAACCTCCATTATTGCATGAGAGCAAGAGGCCAACATTTTGAACAATTGTTGAGATATAAAGTTTGTCTTATATAACGCACATTTTTCATGCAGTATTTTCATTAATCCCACCCCTTTGTATGTTAATCAACCTAAAGCTGAAAACATCTCACTTCTTGGAATATGGCGTCGGAAAAATGCAAGTTGAAGGTTGATGGAGTATTCCAATGTTCACCTAAATAATTGGTATTGATTGAAAACTGTATTATATGTATACAGGGTGAGTCATGAGGAACTGTACATACTCCTACCACGAACAGAGAACCCCGAGGGATTGATTGATTGATTGATATGCTTTATTGTCCAAAGAGTATAATATCTTATTGACAAAGTTACAATTTCCTAAAACTACAAATATATAATATCTATGTATTTCTTTAAACACAGTGTCACACATCCATATACACAATAAAAAATTATAATTATTATCACAGTGAAGAAAATAAAATAAAAGATACATCATCAATATCACAGATTAAAAACATTCTCCAAAAAATTCTTGCAGACTATAATACGGTCTTTCACTGAGGAATTCTTTCACGGCCTTTCTGAAATGAGCATTATCCGTGGTTTTCAGATAATTTGGTAGGTGATTATACATTTTTAGACCATTGTATATGACTGAGTCCTTAACGAGGGTTGAGGTGGGTATAGGCAGTTTGAGGTGATTTGTTTGGCGGGTAATATAATGAGAATTTGAACTCGAAAATGTATTTTTATGTTTATTGATAAGGCAAACCGTTTCTAATATGAAAATGGCATAAAGCGTCAGGATTTTATCTTTAATGAATAAAGGTTTGCAAGAGACTCGTGGTTTGACCTTATTTAAGTATCTTATCGCTCTCTTTTGTAAAATAAAAACTGGCTTCAAATGAGTATCAGCACAAACTCCCCAGAAAGGTATTCCATATCTCAAGTGTGATTCTATCAATGAAAAATATACAGTTTTTGCTGCAGAAGATCCGAGGGGAATATCTAATGGCAATCAGAAAGTCTCTTCTCCTCTCCTTCACTAATATATAGGGTGAATTATGGAATTTGGCAAAAACATCTTTTGGTTATAACTATCCAACAGCTTCTTCGATTTTTCTGATTTTTTTATGGAATATTCTTCTACTACTCTCTAATCGAATAATTTATTCAGAATCAAAAAAATCCAGGACCGTTCTTGAAAAATTTTGCTAGTTCAGCTTATATCAAAAAGTTCACCCTGTATTTGGTTCTCGTGATCTGTGATATGGAATTTTCGAAGGTCACAAACATGCTTCAAAAATGGAATATTCAAAATGTTCCTCACACTTTCACTGAATTTTTAAAAAAATGATGAATTTTGAGCAAAAACGAAAGTTTGACAAAAAATGTATTTATTTGAAAATAAACACTTGGCAATGCATAAATTCCACATATACAAGCAAGACTTACATTTTCAATGATTCAGATCGATGGAAATCAACAATTTTCTCTTATTTCTAGTTCTGGATTTCGTCATTTTATTTTTTTGTGGAGGGTAATAATCACCCTGTGGATCTCTTTCGAATCACTGGATGGGGTATCTATATGGATGTAAATGGCCATTGATCTGAATAATTCAAGATAGTCGAACAGAAAATGGAGGTTTATTCACAATTTCACAAAAGCTATAGGTACTAACAAAGAAAGGATGATTCTGTACGGGGAATAAGTGACCAAAAAAACTGAATGAAACAAATCTAATAGATAAAACTGAGAATTAATAATCATAAAACATTTTCGAAATGGAATCCTCCTGCGTCTATACACTTTTCTTGCCGGACTGTCAAATGCCTGATTGACTTCCTGATTGTTATGGGATCATATCTAATAATGTTGCAACAATGAATAATTCTGTCAATTAGTTCCTGCCGTGTGTTGAAATTTTCGTCATAGATCATTTCTTTCAATCGGCCCCAAATGAAATAGTCAATGGGGTTGAAGTCAGGAGACCTCGGTGGCCATGGAATTGGACCTCCGCGTCCTATCCACCTGTTTCCAAAGGTGGCATGCAGGTGTTGGCGTACAGCCACCAAAAAATGGGGTGATGCACCGTCGTGCTGAAAGTACATTCCTCTGATACCTACGTTGGCTAGCAGATTGGGCAGAATATTCTGCAGAAAGTTCAAGTAAACTGCTCCTGTTAATGGACCATCGAAAAAATGAGGACCTATCAGCTGGTCATTCACTACTGCAATCCATACATTCACAGAAAACCTGTACTGCGAGCGACATTCGCGAATAGCATGAGGATTTTCTTCGGCCCAGATATGTGAGTTCCGAGAATTATTTATTCCATCTCTCGTAAACTGCGCTTCGTCACTGAACAAAGTTCTATACAATAAAAGATCATTATTAGCAACCCATGTTGCAAATTGTAAACGTTGTATTTCATCTCCAGGGTGTAACCTTTGCACTTGTTGGATGTGGTATGGGTGTAATTTGTTCTTCCGTAAAACTCTACTCACTCTTGATTGGGAAACATCTAATTGTAAGCTTACTTTTCTGGTACTTATTTTAGGATTTTCTTCGACAGCATGGAGTATGTTCTCTTCTTCTACGAAATCCACATTCCTTTCTGATTTTGATTTTGGAAATGTCCCGTTTTCTTTCAAATAATTGAAAACAGATCCGAACGTTTGATGATTGGAAACTCGACGTGCGGGAAATCTTCTTCGGTATTCTCTAACCGATGCTCTACCATTACCATCACATAATCCATATACAAAAATAATATCGGCATATTCTGCTGTTGAAAATTGATTCGGCATTTTCAATTTGTCACATGCAGTAAAAAAACTCAACTGACACCTGATATGTATAATCTCAGAGTTAACTAGTGAACACAAGCAGGGAAAACTTATGGCATACACATTACTTGACATTAGGTAAATAGATTCAAACAATGAAACTGTCAAATTGTCATAGACTCCTTCGACCGGTTCTAATTTTCAAGTGTATTAGGTAACCTGATGGTGAAGATAATTTGACATTTTTTAGTGTATTTTGGGTCAATGATCTCTCCAGATACCATTTATGATTCGAAAAATATCTACAGGGTGATTATTACCCTCCACAAAAAAATTGAATGACGAAATCCAGAACTAGAAATAAGAGAAAATTGTTGATTTCCATCGAGCTGAATCATTGAAAATGTAAGTCTTGCTTGTATATGTGGAATTTATGCATTGCCAAGTGTTTATTTTCAAATAAATAAATTTTTTGTCAAACTTTCGTTTTTGCTCAAAATTCATCATTTTTTTAAAAATTCAGTGAAAGTGTGAGGAACATTTTGAATATTTCATTTTTGAAGCATGTTTGTGACCTTCGAAAATTCCATATCACAGTTTACGAGAACCAAATACAGGGTGAACTTTTTGATATAAGCTGAACTAGCAAAATTTTTCAAGAACGGTCCTGGATTTTTCTGATTCTGAATAAGTTATTCGATTAGAGAGTAGTAGAAGAATATTACATGATAAAATCAGAAAAATCGAAGAAGCTGTTGGATAGTTATAACCAAAAGATGTTTTTGCCAAATTCCATGATTCACCCTATATATTAGTGAAGAAGAGGAGAAGACACTTTCTGATGGCCATTAGATATTCCCCTCGGGGTCCTCTGTTCGTGGTAGGAGTATGTACAGTTCCTCATGACTCACCCTGTATATATAATAAGAAAGCGTTAGGGGGATAATTGAAAAACCTTCAGATTGAGGTTTCACTCGACCCTTCTTGCCAGTTGAGATTTGAGGGGTTACAGCTCATCCCTTCAAGGGGTTTGAAGTGATTAAGTTGAAAACATGGGGGACATATCACCTTCTCGAAATAAAAATCGACAAGTTCTGGCGTTTTTTTTTCTGAGAACGAATACTATGTCAAATCGGCCTTATTTCGTCTATATTTGGCCACCCTGTATATACTCAATATTTGGTACAACGATGAATTCGATATATCTGTGTGAGCGGGTTATGGGGCTATTACCCTCTCCGTTCGTGAGGAATGAGACCACAAAGACTAAAGAATAAAACAAAATACAATGTCGTTCGTGGTATATTATTCATTAGTTCATCGAATTTCAATGTATTCTGAAATGAAACGCTCGAATCTTTGATGTTGCCTATGAAATAGTTGAACAGTTATACCTACACAGAACCAAAATCATAGTGAAATATATTATGAGTATCGAACTCTTTCCAATGAAGTGCGTCGATTAAAGCTCAAAGCACAAGTCATAGTGAGAAGTTAGATTCGATTATAGACATTCTTTATAGTGCATATTGCTAAACAATCATAGCACAATGAATAATAGTTCATCCAAAAACAATTGCAGAATTTTGTGACGAACCTCAACTTCAAAGGAAACTTCAAACACGCCGACGCCGCACAGTGCGGGATATTCTGCAATTAATATTGGATATACTTTACCATTTTGCATTGGTGAGAAAATGCATATGGATTGTGCAAGAATTTACTTCAGATCAGAGCAGAATTTTCCTAACAGGGACTCACAAAATCTACTATGAGAATATGCTAGAGGCTACTACATTATTCCAGTAAGAATTATTGTATAATTATAGTAATGGAAATTCTTACTGTTGAAGTGAATTCCACATTATTATTATATAAGGAACTTCTGCATAATTATAGTAAAAAATTAATCAAATTCTGGAAAATATCAGAATATATACTTCATAATTCTGATCAATTTCGATAACAACTCCAAAGTTTCTGCTTCAGGATTTTGAATTCTTGCATTTCCTAGTATCTTGAAACTTTTTCCATGTGGAACCGAATCGTAGATTGCCATTTTCGCTGCTAGAGGTGATTACGAACTGACGGTTTGAACCAGGCCATCGGCTGATCATTGATAGTAATAATAATAATAATCTTTATTTGAAATAGGAACATCCTAATTTACATACATTTCTGATATTTGTAATTAGTAATATAAATACTCAATGCTAAACAAAGAATGCTAATAATATATATATATATAACGAAAATAAAAAATAAAAAATACAGCTATAGTGTCACAATCCTTAGAGATTGAAATATATATACACACATCTTATACACAATCCACACACACTTACACACATGCCTTCCATAATTCATCTTTTTACATGTACAGTGGTGAAATGATTTCATTTAGACGAATTTTGAATGTGTTTAGAGACGGTGAATTTTTCACTTCATTCGAGAGGTTATTAAAATCATTTAAGCCCTTGAAGAATAATGTTTTCTTTGAGCTTACATTTCGAGTTCGAGCTATATGGAAATTGTTAACGTTTCCTGTAGGATGAGTGTGGATCTCATTATTATACGTAATTAATGAACTAAGATAACTTGGGACTAACTTTTTTGTTATTTTATAAATGAACACCATTGTCATGAAAAACAGACGTGTGTTCACGTTATGCCAGTTCAAAGTACTTAACATCAGATCAATTGGAACATATTTATTGCATTGCAGAATGATTTTCATACCCCTATTTTGAAGTTTTTGTAACGTCGTTAAAAAGTTTTTGTCCACCAGGTGCAGTAAGCTAGCACAATAGTCAACGTGGGTTTGAATTATCGTCCTATGAATGGTTATTTTGGAAAAGAGAGACATGTTTTGGGATACTCTAGATAGAAAGAATAGCTTCTTTGATATTTTTTTACAGATGTAACTTAGTCTATCATCTATCATAAAATATAGATATTTGAATTCCTTATCCCATTCCAGATTTTCACCTTTTATTTTAATGTGTAAATGTTGGTAGTTTATGTTTTTTAATTTATATTTTGTACTCAGTATCATTGCCTCTGTTTTCTTTGAATTTTATTTCATCTTATTACTTTTCAAAAATGATTCGAATGATTTTAAAACATGATTTAGTCTCGTTACCGTTTCTCCTAAGTTACTACCATAACATGCTACTGAAGTATCGTCCGCAAAAAGGTGAAAATCATAGCCCCTTACAAAATTGATATCATTCAGGTAAATAATGAATAGGAGAGGCCCCAATACACTGCCCTGGGGCACCCTCATATCAAAAGTCAGTTCACTAGAAAACGCTTTTTCTATTTTACATTTCTGAGACCTTTTGCTTAGATGGTGTTCAAACCATTTCAACACATTACCTTCAATACCATAATATTTTAGTTTTGTTATTGAGATTATTCTGTCGATGGTTTCGAAGGCTCTTTTGAAATCAAGAAAAAATGCAATTATATAGTTACCCTTATCTATTTCTTGCTTGATATCGTTAATTGTAAGGCGGTTTCGCACGAATGCTAGTGTCTAAAACCTGACTGATTACCAATAAGAAGTTGATTTGCTTCAAAGTATTCCGACAGCTGTTGATGTACAATGATTTTTAAGATTTTTCCGATACTTGGCAGCGTGTTTATTCCTCTGAAATCTGTTGCTTCAGTTGCATTGTTAATTTTAGGGATAGGAATCACAGTGCACATTTTTAGATTCTCAGGAAAGTTACCTGATGTAAGTGAACCATTGATGAGATTGAGAAATGCATATCCTATTGTATAAAATGTTTCTTTCAAAAATTTTATATTGACGACTTCTTCGACACTTCCTTTGTTTGGAAGAGAGAAAATAATATTTTTCAGTTGTTTCAGACTAATATTCTCAAAGTTTACAAAGTTACTTGTTATTAACGGCAAATGTTCATGATTTCTTTCAGATTCTGGTGTAATCAGATCGGAAATATTTTTTATACTTTCAATAAAAAACTCATTGAACATATTAGCTGCTTCAAGTTCATTTTCAGCTACTGTGCCTGTGCCAAAATTAATACATTTGAGATTTAACTAATTTTTTTCACATTTTATCAATTTTTTCAATGTTTTCCACATTTCTTCTGCATTACCCCTATTTTTATCAATGTGATTTTCATAATATTGTGATTTCTTGGTTTTTAGTATATTAACCACTGTATTTCTCTTCAGTTTGTATTGGTTCCATAAGTCATTTTTGTCAGGACCAGAACTTTTTTTGAATTGTTTATATGCTGTGTCTCTTCCTCTAGAAGCTGACTTTGTGTAGTTCAGGCTTCTGGATGGTTGATTTTCAATTCCAAAAATTATTCTCATGGTGCTGAGATACATTTCTACACTGATAACTGATTATTTATCGAAAATAACACATAAGAACACAACTGCCCTGTACTTGGCAAAACAAAAGGTTTGTGGACTTGATTTGAATCATTCATCATTTTGTATGAATAGTGACATGACATCATAGTATAAGAAATAAAATTATGGTTATGATTACTAAGATATTTACCCAGGTAGAACAAAGGGTTCCTAAACACATCACGAAGATATCCTCCTGAGAAATGGTGATGAATTTTGTAACTTCAAGAGATTGCCGAGAGCGCTATATCTCCTTCAATGTCCGCCGCCCAGGATGAGCTCAGCAAGGTGAATAAATCTTACGCAGAAATTCTCATACCTTAGGCGATATATAGAATATTCGCATCAATCGCCTTTTGCGAGGTCTCAAAGTGCTGACAACGATTTGTTTGGAATATTAAAACATTTTTGTTAGGCAGAAAGAACAAAATGGCGGCTCTAAGATGGTGGAATTCCTTGAATCGTCCAGTTCCCAAATTGATATAGATATATATATATACAGGGTATTTCATATTGAACAAAATGAAGAAGTTTTCATGAACAGAGGTAGTGAAATGGCCTCGTTTGCAGGACACAGGGCTGAGGTTGCCAATATTTATAAAATATTCTCAAGTCCACCCTGTCTGACTCATCGTGGTAGCAAAATTCAAACTGTTATGTGACTCGCATAGTACCTGAGCCTGTCCTGTTCTAACCATGTTGCAAGACCGCATCACGCTGCATTATGAAATCATTTCATCTGTCAAATT
Organism: Phaedon cochleariae; assembly: GCA_918026855.4. Lineage (NCBI taxonomy): Eukaryota > Metazoa > Arthropoda > Insecta > Coleoptera > Chrysomelidae > Phaedon > Phaedon cochleariae. Next base: position 37,062,397 of record OU896710.1, read on the forward strand.
TACCCTTCATGATAGAGACGGGTGGCTAACCGAACCGCACATCCTAATTCCATACACCGGGCTCATCTGGTTCATGGATGGGTCTGTTCTTGGGGATCTTACTGGTGCTGGCGTATACGGACAATTTACCACTGTATCCGAAGCTGAGCTTCTCGACATCTTTGCCTGCACTCGAGAAATCATACGACGCCATATCAGAAGCAAGAGCATCTACATCTGCTACGACAGTCAGAAAGCTCTCAAACCTCCACGAGCACGAAAAGTGGTCTCTTGGTTGGTTTGAGGTTTCAGACTGCAAACAGAACCTTGCTGGGATAGCAAGAAAAAACCGTATCGAACAACTTTGAGTTCCTGGACAAAGTGAGATAGATGGCAACAGAAGAGCCAAAGCTCTAGCGAGTTTTTTCAGTCCGTACTGCGGGTCCACAACTCATCGGGAGCGTTTCTCCCTGCACACTTGAAAAACTCCTGAGAGCTACAGTCGGGAATGGATTGAATCAAGGAGCATGAGGCAGGCGGAGATCTTCATCGAAAGGCCTTTGATAGGTCTCACCCAATCGCTCCTGAATATGCGAAGAAACCAATGCAAAGGTGTCACTGGTTCACTCTTTTGTTATAATGGCGAATGGAAAAGAAATTTGATACGTCTCACCCATCAATCCCTCCTGAATATGCGAAGAAACCAATGCAAAGTTGTCACTGGTTTACTTACTGGACACTGCCGCCTGAACATACATATACAGATGTCTTGAATCTACTTTCCGACATCTACATAAAATTCTTGAGTTGAATTTGGTTATTCGGTTTTCCTCGAAGATAGTGAATCTCTTCGAATTTCAATACTGAGTGCTTCTTTCCACACATCTCTTCCATATCTTCGAATGAAATTCCAAGAAGATTCATCGCCACCCATAAATTTCCTGAAAAATCACATATCAATACCCCTGGTGCCACTATGGGTCAGATAGACTCAATAACTCTACTGATTTAAACACTCTCAAGTACTGAGTAATGCACCAGAATGATAAGAATTTTTTCTTGTGGTCATCCAGAAATTCAATGAGAATTATTTCTCATTTTCAACTTCACCACCTTGTATCAGCTAATATGAACTTTTCAATTTTTTTGACACGCTCCATCACCTCTCGAAGTGCGTCCCACATAATCACCAAAAACCCTGTTTATGAGGAACTCTCATCTTACCAGATATACGGCACATTCACTCAAAAAAAAAAGTATTCTTATCTTCTGTATATTTGAAGGGATATTGTAACACTCTGTAGGTTTGATCAAAACCAATGAGTACCAGAAATTATTTGAAATCAATATCAAACCTTTTCAAATGAGGAAAAATGAAAAAGTGGTACACATTGAGAAACTCACCCTAAACAGGGTATATTCAGCATGAATATAGCATATTTTGCTCTATTGCCGATAAAGGTATATCTCGAGAATATTGAAAACATTCATAGGAAATGATTCAAGCATATCTGTAGAATGAGCTACTGTGGCCAAAACATTTACATAGCATATTATCAGCATATCAAGGCCACATTGCGAGAATGTGCTTGAAATACGATCTCAACATCCTTTAATCGCTCAGGGATATGCTGAGCACATACTTGATATATTATTGTGTTCTGTAGGTATGATAAAATCAAAAATCGACCCTATTTCATTCCAATTGAAAAGCACCACACTGCCCAATAAGATGTTCGTTTCGAAAAAACTGATCAAATTGATAGTATTTCATAGCGATCAAAAATTATTTAAGAATCGCTCGACTAATAACTGAGATATCGAGAGGGGCGTCTGGAGTGAGACACGCTGTATAATGGATGTAGTTCCAGTATATATGAAACACTCAAGTTCCCTCTATTATCCTGAAATAGGTAGTTAACCCGAATTTCCAACAATACTTTTGTCAGCCATTTGTAACATAAGCATTAGCTCAAAATCAAGATACTTGAAGGTAGTAATTTTCGAACGAAATGTCTATACCTAGTTCGTGAACAATATGCTTCAGAGTAATATATCATTGATTGGATATGAAAAAAGGATATTATTGTCTCACATCTCTACTGACAATAAAGATGTTTTTTCTGTGACGGGAAAAAAGTTTGGCATTTCATCTCTGTTGGCAGGTTATAAAATGTCACTTTTCATAAATTACTTTCTTCCCGTGGGAAAAAAGTGAGTACTTTTTTCCCGGATATATATCACATATATATACTCTGTTAATGGCTTTTGTTGTGCTATAGTTCCGAAAAATGAGTCAATAATACCGTCTCCGAGAAAGAACTGCAAGTCCTTTTATCTTCCATTCGACTTCGCGGTTTCGTATATTACTAAACAACTACTGAATTCACAATTTTTCAAAATCAAATCACAGAATTGAACTGACAGAAGTGACATCAGATATTTGATTACTTCAAAAGAATGATAAAGATGTCTATAAAACGCAGGTGTCCCTACTGTTGAAAACTTGAAATTTCACGTCGATAATTTTCAGATTTCGAAATAATATAATATCTTCTCAATATTGATTCGTCCTTCCTTCTGTCACAGAGAAAAATATTGTATTATACACGGGAAAAATATTAGATTTTAGCTCACGGTTTTTTGTCTCCCTCCGCTACGCGTCGGGAGACAACACAACCTGGAGCTAAAATCTACTACTTTTTTCCCTTGTATAATAAATAACTATTTTTCAACTAACCGATAATGATATTTCGGAGCCGTGTTTTGCATCACATTCTTCAGAATTCTTGTGATGATTTTGTTTTGATCAATTGAATATGGGTCCACATGAGAAGAATTTCTGACATATACTCATCGAGATATCTCCGTGATGTACTTCAAAGCCCCGTATATCTCCTTATAGAATTCTATACTACATTTTTGATGACTTGTCATTATTCATAGTAACGTGACAAATAGATATCAAATCAACTCCTTGTCTCGGGTATGTAATTTCATTCAACTACAGAAATTCGAAATTGCATTCGTTATATTTAGAAACTAGGTGCGTGTTTCAACTTTGTTCGCCAATAAACCTAGTAAGTAGGGAAGACAATTTTGTTCTGAACACGAACGTGAAATCAATGCCAGTACTGCTCCGGAATAACATAATATATAAGAGTTCCGTGAACAATGACTACAATGAGGAAAAATCGACGTGAATTCATGTGTGAAAAACATGAGTAAAGACTCCAGAGCCAACTGCAGATATATCCAAATAGCATGATGATGCAAGTTCCATCAAATTTCAGATGATGAAGTCAGTAGGGTTAATTCCGACATGATTACCCAACAAACATTATAGTTATGATAAATGTTTCTTCGACCTTTGAATAGGTCAGCGAGTTATGTGGCGAAAGTGAATATCACATCTCATCTACCTTGAATTTCTCAATGTGTGAAGAACATTGAAGTCATTCAGAAGACGAGATTTGGGTCATGGTATCCTACCAGAAAAGGGAAGAGTTGTATTTCGTGCAAGATAATTCATTCAATATTCGTAGCAGAGCGCTTCCGACTGTTGAGTCATCATCAGTGCATACTCGTCAGGTTAACAGGGAAATTTGTCCATAAAAACATCTTTGGTTCATTTTGAACCTAAGAACATAATGGTAAAATACGGTACGAACCTATTGAAATGTTTCATCCGAAAGGGAGTAAAATACGGACACAAATTGTCCTAATCAAGTGGGATAGTAGCCTTAATCTCCAGTTACCAGGATGTGATTGTTGTTATCTAAAGATTCTATTTTTGTTCTTCGACTGATGAGACTATCGAATAAGGCGTCTTATATTCGACTTGAAGACCGAATTCCTCAACTGTCAGGGCGAAAAGTCATCGTTCATAATGAAATAAAGTGATTCTGACTATGATTTCTGGAGATTATGGTAAATGACAACCGCTGTCACATGGTACCATGGCTCAGCTTGACAAAAGCCCTCATTTTTATATAGGGAAATAATTATATTCAAAAATTTTCAAATTGATGAAGAAACTTGTGAAAAAACTAATTTTCAATGAAAAAACCGGACGTAGTTCTCTTCAGTGACTCAGAAAATCCAGATCAATTGGTGTGAGGCTTGGGCAGCATAGGTCCCTGCGACGAACACAAACGGAGAAGGCGGTCCTCTGTTCGTCTCGTGGGATGAACTCCGCTGTTTCCCTTCCTGAAATTCCTCCTGGCGTTACTACGAAGTATAACTCAGCAGCTCAGCTTGTGGTGCTGCGCCTGAAGATCAGAGTTCTCCTATGATCCAACGATCCGCCTACAATCATTGAATTATCCTACGAGTCTATTGAAAAAGAATATGCTCACTTAACATCTGGTACATGTTATACCACGGGGAGTTCAAGAAGATAAAACAACCATTTTGGCGAGACATTCCAATAAAGTAAATGAATATTTCTACTATAAACTGTTTATCTTCTGCGGAGGGTCGAATGAGCTTCAAGAAAATGGAGGGGGACATGCTGTAGTGCTTTCGAGTGACCAATTGCAATCTCTCAATGATAATATCAAGACATCACTTGACAAACGTTCTTAGAGCTTGTGGAAAACTCGTAAATTCGAATCCCCAAAATGGGTTCGACTTGAAAGTCAAATTTATAGTGCCTACCGCCAGACCAACAAAATCCACAGCCTCCTCCTGTCATGGCGAAAGGGAAAAGCCAAGATTGATTATTAATTCTTTCATTTTCACAGTTCAAAGAATTATTTTGATAACAAACTGAGGGAAACAGCAATATTAGTTAACAGGAATAATGATCAAAAACTATTGCCTGATTAAAAAAAAAAAGATGCCGGAAGTATCTCCTAAATCCTTCTGTTCTCCCTAACTCTGTCGCCAATTTTCTCGTTTCAGTCAGAACACAACAAGAAAATTAACCAAATGATCCACTTTCGACCAGGGTTCAGCCATGGGCTATTTCTAGACTCTTCGATAAACCACGAGCTGCTTCAAGACTCATCGACGAGGCGCTGTCCTTTGCAGCCGTTCAAGCATCGTTCGCGGCAGTAACAATTGCAGACAAGACGAGCTACTCTTGTAGTGTGTCGACCTGACAGTGACGTCCTGACTTCCTGGGTAGAGATAAACATGTCGAGAGAGTCAAGTGAGCTCATTATTCACAACAACAATGAGAATTCTAGAGTAATAATGAACTTCTTCTTCAAAAAGGACACATCCGAATGATACAGTCAACCTGATGATCCCTGAAATATTCAAGCAAGTTCATCAATCATAGTTGGAGAACACTACGAGTAAGTTATTGTTTTTCTCGTGAAATAAAAAAAAATTGACCCATCAATTTCAGAAAAAATGAACTTTCCCAAATCAACCTGTCTTTCTGCATTGTCCCTCTTCAAATGTCAGGAAAAGCTTCAGCTTGGATCATCACATCCTACAGGTTCACATTAATTTTTTATTTATTCATACAAAGAAAAAAACATTATTATTGAAGTAAAAATGAGCTACAGTCGTTATTCATCAACGAAAAATAGTATCACCATGTTATATACCCCAAGCGTGGAATTGTCCCAGTTATCAGCAGACCAAGAGCGGCTGATGAGGCCAGGTATCGCGAAACAGTACAGTTGGGGCTAGTCTGTTCATCCCAGATCTCTTTTCCATGGAAACTAGTTCAATGAGCAGGATTGGTGGAACTTCCCCCCAACTAGTAGGTGGTGCTATCTGGCACTCGTAGTAGCACTCTGTGATGTGTAGATACTTCCAAATAATGTATCTAAAACATAATATACTGTCCTCACAACGTCGGGAGAATGTACAGCCAACCGGTCATTCGATTGCTAGATAGATGGTTCCTACCATTTTTATAAACAGCTTCTCATGATGGTGAACCGTTCAACAATATCATTCACATTTCCTTCGGATTTGAAATTATCCTTGATGAAATAGTATGAATTTCCTTATGAACCTCCTTGGCCCCTCGCAACTAAGCAAATGTATACGATGGATCACAAATTAACTATTAGGTTTGGTTACCACTGCCAATGCCTATGGAATGTTGTTGAGAAATGAGCTCACGGACACGATCAACATACGCTGGCTCAGTTCTCACTGACTCTTGTCGTTAGTAGTGTCATGTGGTCTCGTTTTCCTCCCACCTTGTGTCGATCCTTTTTCTTCCTTCACTTTACACCTCCGTCACAGATCAATTTGTTTATCTGTGCCTGAGTCTCGCACATTCATCACATATTTTTGCTCAGCAACAAGGAATTTGACATACGATATACATATTACTCTACAAAGTATGGCGGGTAAACAATATTGGAAATCGAATAGACGTTGAGGTGGAATATAAATATAAGTACAGTTAACATTAATGACGTCGTGGTACTGTACAACAGTATAGTATCAGCTACTATTTGATTGGTGATTTTTGATAGTGATATTTATCATGATGTTGAGAAGGTGTATTCATCATACCAGAAAACATCGATAAAAGCAGCATTAGACCATAAATTGTTATATGGGTGCATTTTTCTTGAAACGTTCAATCTTGGTTCCGTTCAAACGATCATGCAACTGAAAAATATTCGGGAAACCTGGAAAATACGTCTGGGTTACTTCCAAGTAACGAGTGCAGATATATTATTATCTGAAACCCTAACAGTGGCGTGACACTAAGGGCACATAATGCGCATCTCATAGTTACATCAATATCACATCATTGAATCTATTTTAATGAGATGAATATCAAAATTTTAAAGTTCAACAAAAACTTAAAATGTATTTTCTTCTTAGGAAATCTCAGATTGATGGTGACCAATATTCTCATGATTTTTTCAATTCTTTTCTGAACTAAACACATTCGAGAAAATTTTTGCGTGGCCCCCTATTCAATTCTCAGAACTGACGTTCGCAATCTAAGAAAAGGTAAATTCTCAAAGGTCAGTGATCACAACCGATGCACTTCAGGGGTTTCCATATCCGTCTACATACATTATCCGACTTCTCCTTTAATGCTCACAACCTCATCATTGTGAAAACGCATGGTAGGGTATCATCCTATAAAGCACCCACCCCGAGAGCAAGCCTGAGTGACAAGGGCTCGCGACGATATCTCATGGGGTGATAGAGACACTACTTTATGTGAACAAAGACGAATAAGTTGAACTACGGACTGGAAGACGTATCCTGAAACCTTTTTATTTAGTAATCACTCACCTTCATATAAATAGTCTAATTTGAAGCGTTTCGGTAATATAGTCTTCAATAATGAAAATAATAATCGACAGTTTTTCTCTTGAGTTAAAAGTATATCTCATTATCATTTATTATCATTATACTCGATATTTCCAGCGCTTCCTGAATACAGGAAATCATAAGTTATTCCGTCATTCTTCTGAACTCAGTAATGTAGAGTATTCAACAGTGTATATGTTGAACTGGTAATTCAAAACATTGACGACTGATGGAATGCGATTCAGACAGAAAACTCAATTATGTATTCGAGTAGGTCGATATCCATGGAAAAATCGTCTGATAGTAATGCATGAATCCTTTATAATTTCCTTGTAGGTAATTGGATGATGATATACAACTGCATGAAATAAAAATATATCAAATCTGTACAATGTTGCTATACATAATCGTATACAAGGTGACAGTTTGAAATATTTGTCAAGAGATGTATAGGAATTCAACTGGTGGGCTCACTCTCCAATTGTTTGAATATGAATACTGTGCTCAACATTTTCATTCAAATTTCAATTTGAAATAAAAGCAAGAAATCTTTTTTGTAGCCGATTTCAATAAGCTTCACTTCTTTCATGACAAGAACCTATTTGAAGCATGAAATCTGAAGAATTCCCTCTTTGAAGAACCAGAACAAAGAAATAGACCGATATCGAAAATCATAATCATAATAGGCAGATATGATAACTGGTACTTATACTCGCCTTAGAATTTATTCACACCAGTTCACGCTAATATTTCAAATCACTGAAATAATACTGTTGTAGAACAGGGATTTTCTTTTTTCTATGGTGGATTAGGTATAATACACAAAATTCAGAAACTACGGAACACGTCCCTAAGGAACACTTGACCCCAATCTCAGAAATAAGCATTTATTCAGCTCAAGAATATTTTTGGCATATTGACGTTTCGATCTTTCGATCAGGAATCAGTTCACTGCTCTAATCCAAATAATATACGTATCCAAATATTTGTCGGTCGGTAATATGTTTCCTGTAAATATGGATTGTAACCAGGATGAGCTTAGCGAGATCAACCCACGTCCAGTATGTTTATCAAAGGTTTATCAGAGTAGGCGCCATCGAGAAACTTGCAAACGACCTTCAATAGGGAGCAAGCGCACCAGTTAAATTTCTATACATCTCTATTTGTCAGTATCTCAATAATGACAAGTCACATGAAGTTGGTAGGTGATGATGAGAAACAAATTGCGTAGGTACATAACGGCGAATACGGTAGGGTATAATAGGTACTTTTACATTATTCCGATGATGAGGGTGAACAACATGGGAATCTCAGTAACTGTTTTTTCGAAACGTAACGTTGTAATGAGATTCAGTAGACGCAATTTCATTAAGGTGAAGGAGTGACAATGGGAGAGTCCCTTTATATTCTTTATAAAAAAATCAGAAATATTTTGAACCAAATCGGCAAATCCTTTTTCTCCTGGGATATTGTCACGATAACATGAGATTTTGAAATGTGAGGTTGGTTAGGAAGAACCAACCTCGGGAACGAGCCATTGGCGCCTCCACCATGTCACGATATAATAAAGTAGTTTGTTGTTACATATCGATTCCTCCACCATGTCACAACAAAAGAGTTGGGGAAGTCCATCCATATCAATATATAAGGTGTAATGCTTGGCTTGATATTTTGCGAGAGGTAATATTCGAATAGGCACTAATAGTTTAGGGGTAACTGAAAGTACGAGACTACATTCAAACATAACAATATTTATAATAGCATAAAACATTATGGGTAGCAATGACAAATATAAATAAACAACAATGAATATAAAGACTGAATAACAACTTACATTATAACGACCATTACGACGCGCTCTTGTCAAGTCAAGAGTAGCCCCAGACCAGACTAACTTCGGAACCCTCCCATCCTATATTTATATACATCATTTTATTCGATATGCACGTTTCTCATAAGAGTTCCTAGGTCAGTTTTTATAATTCAATGTCAATGGATGAATTGATTAATTTTATGTATATAAAACCCTCATGGTTCCAAATTACTGATGTACTGTATGTTCTACTCGTGACAATATCTTCCATCGTTTACTTATTGGTTCCTCGATTGCCCATCTTTTCGCTCAATTGATCTCCTCTGTATCACTCAGGGTTACTAAGACTTCAATTGTGTTCATAAGAATTATTCTTTTTTGAAGCTTCCTCGGGTGACCTAAGCCCAAAATTGTGTCAGTTTCAACATAGATTTTATTATGATCCATACTTGTATCTTTATTTCGGCAATATGATCAAATGTGTCATCAGATATTTCATCGAATTGAATTTTGGATACAGATAATGCAGATAGCATCACACGTTCATGAAAGTATCGCGAAACTGAAATGACTATATGAAAAGTAGATAGCTATCTACAGAGTTGACGTTGAAAATGAATGTGAATGGTTTGTTCATTCCTGCATATTGATACAGGATGTTGCATGAAAATGCCATCAGTTCAATTTTCACGGTGTAGAGATCCATATCTGAAAATTGAGTAGTTTATCAAGGGTTCATTGAACAATTAGAAGAAAACATCAAGCCGTCTAGGACCTCGCTCTGATTATTTCTTCAGTATAGTCAATTCATAACAGGAAAGCTTAAGTAACCTGGCTTGAAGGAATCTTTTTTAAGAAATTGGCAAAGCCACATATTTGATTGAAATTCCATCATTAAACAATGTTAAATGGAAACGTCATCTCAATCACATGAAATATTTCAGTGAGTCAACGTCTACTTTTTCTGAAAAAAAAAAAATTCAAGGAAATGCAGAACAAAATGTTGAGCAAGTCGAGAATTCATCAGATGTAGTGGATTTGCCAATACCAGTGATCGTGACTGATAAAGTGAATGAGGATGTCGAAAGAGACTATTTTGATCGAGAACAACGGCCAAAACGAAATATGAAACCCATTGATCGTTTAGCATATGAATAATATATATTTTTTGTGTAGAAGGGAAGTGTGATATATCATTTGATAAAAGGTATATTAATATACGTATGAATTGTACTGTACTATCTTCACCTGTTATAATAATAAGCATTGATGTTAGCGCCGTCGCGTAGATACCTCAAAGTGGGAGATAGGATAGGTGGGCATTCATTCACACCATGTGTAGTGGTTCACTTCGGGAAAATGAATAATTAAATTATTCAATTCTTTTCATTTATAACGAAGTATCTAATAACATTACATTCTTCATAGCGATACAGTCAATATTTCTCGGGATATCTCAAGTTAAACCTGAACTTAGTATTCTTGATTTCGATGTGTATCAATTAGGTTTTGGATCATTGGATTGTATACCTAACAAAAATGGCACTTCAATCCATATTAACAAATGATACATGATAACATATCAAGTATAAAACACCCTGTATCACACAGAAGAAATATTTTAACCAAGTGATCCGGGTTGAATCTTCATATTTTGAGCTGATATATCATGAAATAACTGAATTATTTTCAATTTGTGATGTTACACTCTGTATTGTCTTGTTCTTCAGATGACTTCACGTATATCGATTGCTCGTTCAATAAAAATAGAATTTTCTTTCGAGAAAAAGTCCAAGTAGAAATTGTACTGAATGAATACCGACATCTCACTCCAGCATAAGATCAACAAAGATTAAAATGATAAATTAGCTTGTTTTTTTTATCGCTTGGAGTGCAGGAAAGGGAATCCCTATAATGTTCAAAGAACATCGTGCGTTCCTAGGGAGAATATTGGAATTTTTTTTGAACTTCTGGAGATTATATGTTGTTGAGAATACTTCCTCAGGCAATGAATTCCACAGCCTAGCCGTTCTATGGATGGAAGTGTTTTGATAAAGTGCTGTTCGACATCTTTCGAGGTTGACAACGAAAGGATGTGCTGACTGGGCTTGTCTAGTTCGCCTGACTGGTATTGCTAGTGAAGGGATGATAGCAGGCAGAGATTTCCGAATCACATTTCTCGTGGAAGTATCGATAGAAAAGTGAAAGGTCGCCGACCTTCCTACGGTGTTCCAATGATGTCAAAGAGTGAGTGAGTGAGGCGTCACCCACCAGGCGGATGGTTCTTCTCTGGATGGAATCTAGGAGCATCAGCGTATGTTTTGGTGCTGAACTCCATATGTGGGAACAGTATTCTAGAACAGGCCGTATCTGCGCTTCGTAGATCATGAGAAGCTGTTGAGATGTGAAGTAGCTTTTCGCACGGAACAAGTATCCGAGTTTTTGTGAAGCAGCTTTTGCAATGGATCTGACATGATTATCCCATGAAAGAGTGTTGCTGATGGAAATACCGAGCATAGATATGGTGGGCTTGGTGAAGATGGTGGTGCCAGACATTACAATGTCGGGCATATTGAGTTTCACCTTACTAGAGAAAATACAGGCTTGAGTTTTGGTGGCTCTTATTCAGTAGTTGAGGTCAGTTCCATTGCGTGGAGTAATTATATTCTGGAATAACTGTCACAGAAAAAAAAAATGAATTATGAATCATGAAATTGTTATTACTATTCCCAGAGTCTAATATCAATTACAAGGAGAGTTTTATAATTCTGTAAATTATATTCCCTATTGACATTGTTGGAATCCACCTAAAATATTCACAATAATGTAGACTGGCTAGTGTGACTTCATCATCATATCTGGAAATATGAATTATTCATAAGAACAACACATAAATTTATCTAACGATATCGTGGTGAATAATTCAAGAATGTCAAGATAGAATTACAACAATTCGAATTATCTCATTATCGAGACGCAGATCCATACAAATAGATATTATAGTGCAATGACTGGTGGTATGGAATAATGAATATGTAATGGCTAAACATCGAAACTATACCTGTTTTATGTGGGAACACACGTAGTCTAGGGGTGCTTTCCAGAATGGAATTAATATCAGTATCATTTTTTTATTCGTAGTGGCAATTAAATTATGCTACTGGATTTGAAACTCAATCAGGACAACTCATTGATACTTCTATAATCACATACTTTCGATCATAATAAAAAATAAAAACCTAGTTCTTCGACAAAAAACTGTCAGGAGTAAACAAATCCTCATATACTCAGACAGTCAGGCGGCCATTCAATCTTTAACATGCAATAAAAACATCAAAACTGGTCTGGGATAGCCATCAAAGCCTGCTAACCCAGGCTAACCACAACATGTTGACTCTCCAATGGGTGCCAGGGCATAAGGGAATTGAAGGCAATGAAGCAGCTGACGCTCTTGCTAGGCAAGGGTCTGCGGCGTTGTTCATGGGACCGGAACCTGTGTTCGGTATCCCCAAAACCTCAATACGCAGCTGGCTGGCAAGGTGGATGCGAGGAAGACATCATGCATACTGAAACAATGTCCCAGGACAGAGACACAGTGAACTGATGGTTGGAACACTGTCCAAAACAGTGACTAACGACATTCTGAGCATTAACAGAAGTCAGATCAGACAAGTGACGGGACTAATAACCAGTCACTGCCCCTTGAGGAAACATATGCATCAAATGGTCATCCATACAGACGAACCCATATGCAGACTATGCAATGAGAAAAAGGAAACTGCCAGCCATGTAATATTGGAGTGCGAAGCACTAGCGCGATGGAGATACAAACTTCTGGAAGCAGTAAACTCTCAAGAGGCCTTTACAAAGAATGATTTGGTAAAGAGGCTGCTAAACCTTATCAAGGTAGCGAACCTGTTCACCTAAGTCAACAGCATGATCAGGAATACAAAAGGCTGCAGTGTTGTGGGCTTCGAACCCTGACTAATCATTCTGCTATTAATCAATCAATCAATCAATCAATCAAGCAAGCAAGAAAAAACAACGAAGTCAAAAGTTGGCGGCTGAGCGCCAGATTGTATTATTTTTTCAAATGTACACCCCATATTTTCATTTGATACACTTTCCTCCTAAACTTGGGTGATATATTTTGAAATAATTACGTTTGGAAAATGTTTGTTCAAAATCCAACCAGGAACTCGAATGTTGATTTGATTCCAGTTTGCTTTGTTAAAGATTGAGAATTCACGGCGATAACGATTTTCGTTTAATGCAAACTTGGTTGGGAGCAACCCAGTAAACACACTCACGTCGAAATAACGTAGTAAAATCACCACAACGGTCAGTTGAAATAACGTTTGATGGAATCTTCTGATCACGTCGAATCAACGTGAAAATGTCGCTGACATCCATGTTATTTTCAACCAGTACATATATTATTAACTTTCAATTGTTGAATTTTCGGTGTTTCGGACGTTTCTCTAAAGTTTTAGTCGAATCATCTCTCGCTATGTTTGTGTCTACAATTATTTTATCAACATCCCATGATAACTTCAATTATTATTATAACTTACTAACCTGCTATGTGATCCATGTATTTGAATCTCCTTCTTTCCTGAGCTGTTCAGCTTTCTTCTTAGTGAAGTGCCCATTCCTACGAATTTCTAGTCGAATATGCTCGATTTATCTTATATCTTTATATACCTAGACTCTTGGTGTGAGCGTCGGCGAGATGTTAACGGTTTGAATACACGTCGTCAAATGACGATTAACTCACATTGTTGAAAAAAATATATTCCACCTTTTTTCTTTCTTTCAACGGTTATCAAATATTCTCAATAAAACGTTTTTTCGAATAATCGTTAGTTTACCGTGAGAACTCTGCCAAATCAATGAAAAGTACTATAACAATATGTGAAATACACGTTTGAAAATGACGGTACGATTATTATACTCATGATTTTAAAAGTTTTTACAGAAAGTGGAGGGGAAATGGACACCTTGTTTTCGAGTTAATCGATTTTGTTCAGAGGAAGTGATGAATAATAATAATCGACTTCATTCACCAATATAAGAAATAATACAGAATATGATACAATGGAAAGAGGGTTATATATTTATGGTGAATTGGCGAAGATCAGCTAAAGCTGTTTTTCATCTTGACCTCTGTGAGCGAAAGAGAAAAGAAATATATATGGAGCTAGTGAACTAAAGTGAGCATGAGGAGAATGATAATACTTTTAGAGATAACAATTAAGATGATTAAATAATAATAATAATAATAATAATAATAATAACATTCCTAATGATAATAATATTATCCATAATGAGAATGATAATACTATTGATAATAACATCAACGACGATGATAATGATAATATTATATTCAATTCCATATTTTCAAATATTGACAAATAGAAAAGAGCTGGGTTCAATGGCAATCGAACATACGCCACTTCCATATGAATTAAGATTTTGAGTGATATACAGTGATTCCATTTTCTCTAACCATTGGATAGCCCAGGAGGAAGGAGAAATCCGACTTGAAGATTCTCATCATTGTCAAACTCTCGGTTTCTCAGGAGGTGAAGTCAGTCTTGTTTATGTCAATAGGACATCTTGTTTTTGAGTGAATCAAATTTTCCCAGAGAAAGTGATGAATGTCAATCGAACACACCCAATTTTCTTTAACCATTGGATATTCTATAAGCTATCACAAATTTCAATTTTCTGTAGTTTTGTTTACAAAAATGATGTTTTCAACGAAATATTTGGAAATTGAGATTGTGATAGCTCCTAGCTCTGACTATCCAAAGATAACAAAAATTGAATGAAAAATCCAAGTCCGTATTAAAAAAAAGGGGTGATTATGGTCTCTGGAATAATGAAGATCAATTTGTTCAAATAACTAAAAAATAATGGAGGTCTTTGAAAATTAAAATTTTTCTGAATATCTTCGAATTTTAGGAATTTTCCAAGTTGCAATACGGAATTTTGTCAAGCAATGAATTGCACAGTTTTGCCAAGATTTTACCGACACTGCATCTATTACAGTTCACGGAATCCCAATGATAAGGCTCTAAGAAAAATATCGATAAAAACGTTTTATTATTCAGTATCTCAAACGTAGAACCATTCGTCTCAAAATCGATGATTAACCAGTGATTGAATCAGTATTTCCTGATTCAGAAATTTACGTCTGATAATCGTCTGAAGCATCCGAAGGTCAATGAATAATCGTTTTCACATAATGATAAACGTTTTTGAATGAGTATTTTTTTACGTTTCATCAACATTATCAGTACACGATCGAATGACGTATCAATTTATGAATTATGTGAATTTGAAACGTTGAAGTGATCAAAAATATGTTGTTCGAATCTATAGGTGTTCTAACGTCATTAACAGGTCATTTCTAGCAATTATTCTACCATGAATTGACAACGTGTCATTTCATCGAGATGGAATGACGTTTTGTTGTTCGAAAGTATCAAAGTTTTATTTCAACATTCAATAGTGGTCGTAGATGAACAGAAAGTTATGTATTGTTTGGAATAAAATGTCTGATCAACGTGTTTTATTTCCCGGTCATCTTCAACCAAATTTCAACGTTAAAGTTTTCAACCATTAACGCTATTTTCACGATTTCAACCGTTATTCAACGTTCCATCTAGGAGTTTTTGTTTACTGGAAACATTATATTTTTTGGTTGAGTTTCAAATAACAAGGATGTCACTTTTCGAAATTTATCATTTCGAAAACCATTTATTTCTCTGGTGAAGTGTGTTAGATAAATATGTCAAGAATTATGAATAGATCTTGGGAATGGAATAATATACGACGTGTTATGGAGAAGATTCAAAAAAAAAATTCAGGATGGAGTTCATCAGCCGCCATTTCGAAGCTATAAATCTTCGTTTTCTTATAGAAAAGTAGTTTTCAATACCCTATTTGTTCCTCTCGAATTTTGTAGCGATATATCTGGTGGTTCGAGAATCAGAATGTGGGAACAAACTGGACGAATCCCAGATGAACGTTTTATATTCATAGCTTATTTTAGAACAAACAATGTCTATGGAGATTTCTACTAGCAAATTTCATTATGCTGTAGTAGAAAAGTACTCACATCTCAATTTTGTAATAATCATTGACCTGGATATGCATTCGAATAGCCATTATACATACAAATTCTATGTTGGTTGGTGAAAAATAAAAATATGAATTCAGTGTTGGTAACATGTACGTTGTGATGTGTCCATCAGTTATTCTGCCACCAGCCGTATAGATGCTGAAGAAATGGTTGGCGTAGAGAAGGATGCTGACTTCACAGCCATGAATGCCGAATAACATGAGGAAGGAGAACCAAAGCAGCAATCAAGCCTCATAAAATATTTTGAATAGAATAAACGTTAATATCCCAGACAGCACTTGATATTCCATGAATCTCCCTATCATATTCCTTATGGAATATTCGAATATTTTAGAAATAATCTGGAATATTCCGGAATATCTGTGGAATATTCTCTAAATATGCGAATGGGAATTCCTCAAATACTCATAAAATATATCCAAAAGAATATTCTATGTTGAATGTTCCTGGAATATTCCAATAAACATATTCTATAATGAAAAAAAGTGACCCAAGTAAGGATCGAACTCGTGACCTCAAGACTATCAGAGAAACGCCTTGACCACTAGGCCAGTAATCGAATTGAATAATGATGTACATATCAATTTCTTGTGAGAGCGTTGTTCGAAATCGGATCATAAACACTTTTTGTTTCTCAAAATCCCCTTACATCTAATTGATATTCGATACTCACATCTGTGGAATAATGATTGGTATTTATGTGCTGAGAATCATAGGGATATTCGTGGAATATTTCATAAATATACACCACAGAATATTTAGTTGAGAATATTTCATCAATATACCGCACGGAATATTCAGTAGAGAAGTAGTAGTAGTATTGTGGGGAGGCTGTAGCCAGGCAAGTAGGCCCCCATGGGCCCTTTTTGCCAACCCCTGCTCTCCACATATCTACACATCCCTCTTTTAGTTGTCCTTTTCGAACCTTCCCGTCCTTCTGATGAAGGTCAGGATGTCCGTCCACTCTAATTCGACCAAGTCTTCCTGTTGTAGTTTATCTACTCCAAAGATTTCGAATCTCATCCTTCCATACGCCTCACACTCTCCGAGGAAGTGAAGTGATGTCTCCTCATCTTCTCCGCATTCGCGGCAAGTGGGACTATCTTCCACACCTATGAGTGATAGGTGTCTGCGTAACCTGTTATGCCCTGTTAGTATCCCTATAAGAAGGCGCAGGACTTGGCGATCCCTGCCCAGCAACCAAGCCGTCCTTGGCTTGCTAGGACCGGCCACCAGGTCTCTCGATTGCCTGCAGCCGCCTATACGCCTCCAATATACTTCTAGTGCCTCGTCCGCCCATTTGTTAAGGGCAGACGAAGTTTGGCTTCTTGTTATGCCCAGTGCAGGCTCCGGCCCCCAGAACGGTGTCGCGGATCCGATTCTAGCCAGCTCGTCGGCCACCTCGTTCCCGGGCACCCCCCTGTGCCCCGGAACCCATACTAGTTCGACTTCCTTCTGTTCAGCTAGTTTCTCAAGAGCATCGCCACATTCCTGCACCAAGGCTGAGCTTGGTTTAGGATGGCAGACAGCCCTGAGAGCCGCCTGACTATCCGAGCAGATGTAAATCTTCTGCTCTGGTCCCTCTTTCACCTCATGCCTCTTCAGTAGAGAATATTTCATGAATATACCCCACAGAACATTCAGTTGGGGATATTCCATAAATATACAAGAGAGAATATTCATTTGGGAATATTCCTGGAAAATTCATACCTGAATATTCCCTGAACATATCCGACTATTCACTTTGGTATGTTCCTTTCAGATGTTCCAGAGGCATGTATATATTCTAGGAATAATCGATGAATATTCGGAATATACTCCTCCTTTTTAGCATATTTAGACAATATTATAGGAATATTTAGTGCTGTCTGGGATGGTATTGTATGATATTTGAGTACATTATATTGTACATTCTTCATCCCCAATCGATTCAAAATCGAGTTCAGTTTGGGAGTGGCCTACGTCTTTCATTTTCTCCTTGATATCAGTTGATATTTAATGAAATTCAAAAGAAGAAAATATGGAATTCAAATTCACGAATCCATTTTCATAGAGATAAATTGAAAAGAAATATTGAATAAAAATCGAAAACTAGATGGTTTCTCAGTCGCTCTGAGTATACAGGGTATGAGCTTGCAAAATCTTTATATCAAGAATCAGTCGAAAGAAATCCATGGAAATGAACATGCTTCTATTTCAGAGAACGCTCTCTTTATTTAAAATATTTTCGACAATGCAGTTTTGTCGATTCTACTAGAAAGTAGTAGCAACATTGACATTTCAAACACCCTGTATTTCATCGCATTCTCAGATTCATACTAAAGAGCTGATTTCATCGATATAGCACACTTGAGGTCAACAGAAATAATTACAGAGATACAGGGTGTTCAAAATCGATATATTTCAACTTTAGGATTTTGTGTGTATTTATTATCGGTCAAAACAGCTCACACGTCCCTATCTCAACTCTTGATTCACTATATACTGATATTCAATCAGCACAGATACAGAGTGGTTCAAGATTCAGAATTCTGATCACTGATGTATCGATGAAATAAGCTCTCCAGGACAAATCTGAAAATGCAATAAAATACAGGGTTTTTTATATGAAATATCAAAATTGTTGCTACTTTTTGATAGCAGCGGCAACGCTGCATTACTTAAAATATTCCAAATGGAGAGAAAGTATTCGGAAATGAAAACTTGCATATCTCAATGTATTGCTGCCGACTGATTCTCGATATAGAGATAGAGTAAGCTCGTCGTGACATATCCTGTGTTTCAATTGCATTTTTTGCGCTCGACATCGATATGAAATGTAATCAGTGAGTGTTCACCTAGTTCAACATGTTCCCCGATAATAATGGAGATGTGTTGCTATAATAAATGACTATCATTGACTGATTACCTCTACTTATTTTCCACTACTACTTCAATCATAATAATATCATAATGAACATAAATATTCACACCTTCAATAATGATCAACCAGATACAATGCGAAATATATATTGCAGGGGTTCAACAGATATGTCAGATATTCTGGGTTTTGAACCTGAAGTGGATGTGTTTTATGTTGACAGGCAGGTTTCTGTTAACCAGTTTCCTCTGTGTCGATTTTTAGTCCGAGTGATTCGTTAGCCTCTGTCTACAGTTCATATTTGTTCGTTTTTCATTTTTCATGATTCACTTCTTCGATTCAGAATTATTCTGTTCTTATTATCATTGGTGAATATATTTTTCCATTTCTTTTTCATTTGATGATCAAATACGCGCCAAGTTGACTTCTCCTTTGAAGAATACCATTCGTTTTCCTTTCGTTAGCTATTTGCTAGTATCATTCTCCATCATCAGCCTTATCCAGATTATATTCAGAGTGTACGTCGTATTTTGCCGATCCAAAATTCAGAAACGACTTGGACTTCAGCGATCGCTTTTCTGTACAGCTGGATTCCAAACTTGGGAGTACTGAACTTATTTCATTGAAATACGTCTTAATGGCAGAACAAAATTTCTGATATTTTTCATGTAGGCTCCCATTATACCAAATTCTTCACCTTTTCATTAACATCCTGCAACATTCCAAAAGTCATCCATACCTACTGTTCTTCAATTCATGCCGGAAACAAATTCGTAAGTCTGGTTGTTAACCCTTGATAGATGATTAACGAATTATTCAGGTGAGCCATATGATTCAATTCATTTCCAAAATATGTTTTCAAGAGCCTAGGATATTTTCAATACGTAGAGCATTTTGCACACCCATTAATTCAATGTGACGAGAACAATTTGAATATTTCTTATTTTGCCGCAGCCATCAAAGCAGTAAAGCTATTGTTATACCGGCTGGTCCATTTGGGACTACATTGACATCATTGCGAAGGTGATTCAATTCTGAAACAAGCAGTGGAGCGTTTCTTGAATTCCAACAAGTAGTTCTCGAGAAACTCGAGTTCGAATGGTATGTTTTCCAATTGTGAGTAGATGAATGTAAATAACAGATTATCAAACAGGTATTCACAAAATATGTCCAAAATTACCTCCTTTGACTCCTAGAGACAGTGGTAGAGTCAATTTGAAAATTCCTCTTGTACGTTTGAGAATGTTTCTCTTGATATTACCTGGCATTCAGTGCTGTCCATTGTATTCTACGGACCTCTATATGATGGTAATCAAAATCTATTGGCAGATAATATGTATTTTCAACAAGATAATGTGTCACCCCATTCCGGATCACAGGTGAGAGAATGGCTACCCAAAAATTTCCCAAACATATAGATAGGTCGTGAAGGACCATTAAAATGGCCAGCACGCTCGCCGGACCTGGCACTCAATAATTTCTTTCCTTGTGGTCATTCAAAATTTGTTATTTATAGAACGGAATCTATTGTGTTCTGGACAATGATTTCAAAAGAATAAGGAGGAATGCCAGACGATAACTAGAGAAATATTTCAAACGTGCGAAAGAAATTTACAAATAGATTCTACCACTGTCTGGTAGTCAATGAAGGTAATTTTGAACATTTGTCGTGGGTAACTATTCAATGATGCATTCCGTACATTCGATTACTCGCAATGATAGATGAAACATACCATTTGAACTCGAATATCTCGAGAACGACTCGTTGGAATTCAAGAAACTTGACACTCCTAGTTTCTGAATTGAATTACCTGTGCAATGATATATTAACACGACCCTCATTTCCAATTCAAATCATTGTAGGGGTTGCTCTCGGAAGTAGAGGGTTGAAGTATGGATTATTCTTTTCGCGTCAAAAAGTGTCCTCCTCCATATGAAAATCGACCTGTTTCGTCATTTTTTTGTAAAAAAATAATTCTGGGAGAAATCGAGGGTATAGATAGTCTTAAATGGACCACCCGGTATTATAATATAAGTTTATATCACAGATCTATGATATCAATCTAAAAGCGTTTATTTTGTTTCAGATGAACTCCAATTATCGAATAACACAATCTTGCACTACAAAATATCAGGTAAGTTATGGAATATATCTTATTATGAAAAATCCATGTCAATAAACAGAAAAGAAAACCTATACGATGAATTCAAAGAATATCATATGTCTGATATCTGTTACTCTCTTAATTCCATGCTGATTATTATGTGTTCAATTCTTCGTCTCTCCACATTGAACTCTGAGAATAATTGGATTGATTATATGATGACATAATATTCACATCAGATTGATGAAACAAGACATTCAGTTCAGGATTCGAATGAGGATAACGACAACCAATTAGAGTAGTATATCTCTTCGGGTAAACATTCAATTTGTGAGTATATATTACAGCTGCTCTATTTCGAAGCTATCATTGGTTGACACAATACTTGATCAACAGAGTTTTTCACATCATATCCGGAATCTGAAGATAAGTGGTACAGATCATCATTCATCATCTTTATAATAGTAAGACATCATATGGGTGTTATAATTCAAGGAACAAGATTTCTGAGTAATTTCAAACGGTTGTTATATATTACCCCCAATTGTTATCACCTATGTTAACATGAAAATGCACAAATGAGATAAAATTACCACCTAAATTCACCTTATCGGATCATGAATAATTCGAAACCGTAGTTAAATCAAGATATTTGGTGCCAATCATCACTCAGTTATGCTTGCATTCTACCTAATAAAAACTGTCATGCAGGAGTGAGTGTGCTGGATAATCATCAATAAACTATGATTGTATGCGCAAAAGTTGTTGGTACATAAAATATTGACGACGGAAGTTGAGAATGGAAATTGAAGGAAATTCGACACCAAATTCCGGTTTGTGTAAAACAATATAAATGTAATTGGAGAGGAACAACATTTCAACACAGTTTGTAACATAATCGAATGGGGACCTGTTTTTCGGCAAATTAGCAATTCAATAATGCTTCGATGAAATAATCAGCTACTGGAACAGTACAATGTACCAATGAACGAATAGAAGACTATGTAACTGTAATTCGTATCTTTTCATGCAGCTAGGTTAAAGTGATGGGAGACGAAGTCGATATTTGTGTCTCAACACAGTATCTGTACTATCCTGAAGGAAGTAAACTATAGTCGTAAAAAGAGTATTTAGAGTACATTGCTCGAGTTGGAATAACACACTAACTGCTACGCGGCATCGTGAGTAATTTTGTCCACTTCCTACGTAATATGCGATTCACAACTCGTTCCATATGATACTATAACCTCGCATATACGGGGTGATGGCTAGTTTTATATGGTACGAAAGTGGGATATTTCTGAAAAACCGCACGCATTTGAATAGAATATGACGTATAGTATATTTTGCCGATACAACTCAAGAGTTTTCTAATAGTAATGAGAGAACATATTGCATACCGGTATATGTGGTATTGGAGTCGTGGAAAGTAATTCCAGTTGAACAAATTAACTAAGGTGGAAGAATCTGTACTTTTTTGTCATATGACATTCAGGAACTGTGGAAGCATCCGCCATCAACTCTAGATATCCATATGTTCATCATTTGAAAAAATGAAGACTTTCTGAATGGGTTTAGGAACTTCTCTATTTGTGAGTAAAGTTTCATCCCTGAATGCAATTTCTCATCCACGCTCTGCTATGATCAAGACACCATGGTTCATGTCAACGAAAAATTAATCGATCTCTAGTCATTGTGGTCTCAATCTTGAAATGACCAGGAAACGAATGCCAAAGGCGACAACGCGTTTTGAAGTGAATACTGAAGAACACATTTTTTTTTTCCATTTTCATGTCATCAGTCATTCAGTTGAACACACTGGTTATTATTCCGAATGGAAGCAAAAATTTATGAGAGTACGAAAGAGAGATACCATAGAGAGAATCTTATATAATGATAGAGAATGTAAGAGTGAGTACTACGAAATTATCGCAGACGATCAGCGTTCAAGATATACTGTCTTTTGAAGACAATATCGCGGTCAGTCAATTATGTATCATAGCAGCAATCCAGCATTCAATGGACCAAATTAATGCGTGATAGATCAAAATATTAGATGAATTATTCGAGTGGGAATGATCAGGTCGTAGTCACGATTTCAAAAATGTCACAATGACGACCCAAAAGTTTTGATGAATGGTCATAGTTAGTTGCCTTTTTCCAAATTTTGGCCGGAAGTGGCACAAAAACATTAATTCTCACCGAAGGATTTTCAATAACTAGGATCTGGGATGTCGATCGCAGTAGCGAGTTTGCGGTAAAAATTTCATAGAAAAAAAGCGGCCCGCACAAAGTCGGCATGTGACTTTCCGAAAACAGGAAGAGAACTCAATAAATGAGAGCAAAGATGAACTTTTGTTCACTAAAAAAATATTTCAATGATACATAGATAATCATATACTGAAGATAATTATGATAGACATGAACATGATTCACTAACACCCTGTGGGTAGGTCACGGTCGATAGCACCTTAGACGTCCACGGAGAGAAGGAAATTGTATTATTTTGAAAATTTGATCACTCAAATAGGTGCTCTTGGTCATTCGGTCTGAAATATTTTCAGTTATGCAGCGTTGATGTCTATACCAGAGTTGCGACTCTGATATTCCGAATAGACAACATTGTATTCAATTGCTTCTTGGAATTCTCCTTGAAGAACTGATTTCAGCAATTAATCACACTTGGATTAAGCGAGTATGATCATTCAAGGGAATAGGGTGTTCAAAATCGAGACTCTTCAACATCAGGTCATTTTTGTGTCGAAATTATCCTTCATCGGTCAAGACAGCTCCAATGGCCAAATCTTGATTTTCGATTCATCATCTACTGACAATTAATTGTAACAAATGCAGCAGGGTTCAAAATTCAGATTTTTGATCACTCTCCATGAGATTGTTACTGCAGCTTTTTCAAATAATCACAATTGCAGTTAGATGAATTCATGAAATTCGCTTTTTATTTTCGGCACGTACAACAAGCAACTATCTCTGATTCCTCAACAAATTATCTCATGCCTTCTCTTGTATCTGATCACTACTTCTTGTTAGCACACACTTCGAAAATCTATGCTTTGAACAAACATTCTGTGAATTTGTTCCTGTCATTATTTTTACTTTCAACTCGCTGCTCTTGATAGGTGAAGATGCCATTATCCTGATGATGCAACAAACTTATTCAATTAGAGACCAAACAACTTGAATTGTGGAACTTTGGTGTTTGATGATTATGGTGATTAGAAGAGACTGACGGGTAATGCCGGCATGAAAAAATCATCGGCATATAGATAAGTAAAGAATCAGGACCTAGGGAAGGAGAAATAAGGAGGACTGAAATTTTCAAAACAAATCATGACAAAAATCAATGAATATAAATATTTGCGATAGATAAATGTATAGCCATTGTTCATCAGGAATTCTTTCCTGATGCTCTGAATATATCTGATATTTTTTATGGGCATGAGAATGATTTTTGAACTTATGAATATGTGTTTCATAAATAAACAACCCAAAGCATACTTCATAACTTCTATTGAAATGATCAGAGGAGATACATGTTTCGAATTTTATATAAGCTCATCATCAGGCGATAAGTCGTCCAAAGTTCTAGAAGATACAGGTATCGACTGAGGATATGAATGCAATGATTGCTCACTAACATGAGAGTTAAAAAAGTTGAAAATCAAATGAGTGTATGTTTCAGTTGTTTGTAATTGGTATCCTTTCAGATATAGAATAGGATATTCGAAAATAGGAGGAAATGAAAATTTTACAACTGAGTTCTCATGAAATTCCGTATCTGGTATAATTGACAGATTCACTACCAAATCAGTCAATTCCATTTCGTTTAGTTACGATTTGAAAGTGAAAGCTTTTAATTTGCAATCGGAAATATGACATAAAATGAATTGTATCCTGATAATCAATTTATACCAGATTCGTGTACGGAACTCTATGTATAACTGGCATTGCTGCCGACAATGTGCGCATGATGATGGGGACGTATGTTCGCATTCTAGTCATTTTAGTTATCTGTGTGATATTTTAGTTTTTTCAACATCTGTTAATGGGGCATTGAGCCACTGAAAGATCTCCAGGTGTTGCGATATTTCCTAGAGATGTGACAATTCGTCACTCCGTAGCACATACGTCAGGAGTCTGTATTTGACAAATTAGATGAAACTTATTGAAAAGGAATATTCTCAGATATATTATAAACATGAAAAAATGGACACATTTGAATAAATACATTGAGAATTCGCATTCTCTATGTGATGAAATTATTAATTCTTTCTCGGCATATTCAACAGAAAACAACTACTTTCCTGGCTATATGCCACGACGAACATTGAATTATATCAATTGAACATACACGATAGGAATTTGAGCATAAAATGAATATCGTCTGAAATTGAGAATTGACATTCTCTTCCAGAATCGGATGAATACTATGATGAATATAACGATATAAAAAATATATTACTTACCAAATTGGTATGAAAATTGGAATGTATGGGAGAAATATACTAGTATACATACTCTGTTCTTGTTGAGTCGTGAATTTATCAAAAAATCATCCGTATCCATGATGTTTGGGATATATGCACATCTCTTTCACATAGGTTAGATGATTTTGATTCGAATAAAATTCATTTCGAGAATATTCCTTTTCAATACTTTCATACCCAATCAAGGGGTTCAAACTTGAACGATGGAAACTTGTTATTTTTATAGACCTTCAATCGCAGATTCGTGATTGGGTTTTTCTCAATTCAGAATTTCTTTCCACGCCCTGTATGATAAATGTCAGTTTGTCATACATCTAAAACAATAGATGAAACTTGTTCTTCAAACAATGTACTTATACATATCTGCACCATTGCCACCACCAGACGGCTCCCAAGGTTACACCATCCTAAGAGGGAAGCAATGGCGGCCTATCTGAGGATGCGAGACTCTGGGAGTTGGGCTAACGGAGAAGCAGTGACAGGTCATGCGGAAATTGCGACATGGGTGGAGCAGGATATCCCTATCTCCATCCTGAGAGTAAAGAACGCGAAAATTGGCTGAGATGGAATAGAAGGTTCACCCTTACTATTCCAAGCAGGGAACAATGGGAAGAGAACAGAGTGGAATTCCGCCAGGGAGTCTAGTATGTTATACGGACGGATCGCACCAAACTGACAAACAGGACTCAAGTGCAGGAATTTACCTAGAAGGAATAGGCATAAGGGAGAGCTATGCTCTTGGAAAGTATACCACAGTTTTCCAGGCTGAGGTCTTTGCCATTCTGGCAGTAGCGGAGAGGCAAGAGGTGAAAGAGGGACCAGAGCAGAAGATTTACATCTGCTCGGATAGTCAGGCGGCTCTTAGGCCTCTCTGCCATCCTAAACCAAGCTCAGCTTTGGTGCAGGGATGTGGAGATGCTCTTAAGAAACTAGCTGAACAGAAACTCGAACTAGTATGGGTTCCGGATCACAGGGGGGTGCCCAGGAACGAGGTGGCCGACGAGCTGGCTAGAATCGGATCCGCGTCACCGTTCTGGGGACCGGAGCCTGCACTGGGCATAACAAGAAGCCAAACTTCGTCCGCCCTTAACAAATAGTCTTACTTGCCGTGAATGCGGAGGAGATGAGGAGACATCACTTCACTTGCTCGGAGAGTGTGAGGCGTATGAAAGAATGAGATTCGAAATCTTTGGAGTAGATAAACAACAACAGGAAGATTTGGCCGAATTAGAGTGGACGGACATCCTGACCTCCATCAGAAGGACGAGAAGGTTCGAAAAAGACAACTAAAAGAGGGATGTGTAGATATGTGGAGAGCAGGGGTTGGCAAAAAGGGCCCATGGGGGCCTACTCGCCTGTCTACAGCCTCCCCACAATACTACTACTACTACATCATCCTACAGAGACTGCATTTTACACAGTGACGACAATAGCATGTCATCTTTCTTATTGGTCGATGCAAATCAGCCATCTTTAGGCAAAACCCGCGGCAAATCTGAATGACTTGAACTTTGTGTTGAAAATTGTATCGTTTTTCTGTGGTTTTTCTGTTTTTTCTCATGCAGTTTTATTTTTTAATCGATCAAATATTTCTACAGAACATGATAATGGCAAATTCACAAATAATTCTGATAATCATAATAATGATTATATGAAATTATAAATCTGCAGTCCGCCATGTTTTGGCCAAATTTTGTTGTTTTTCCTCATGCAGTATTATTTTCTATTCTATCAAATATTTCCGCAGAACATAATATTGGTAAGTTAGGAAGTATTTTTAATAATCATGGTTCAACCTCTTTTATTTAATTTTCAGATTTTTTGCCTTCAATTTCATAAAGTGCATATTCAATGAGACTGGAAAATGTACTACCCACAGTATTCAGATTTGCAATGACTTTATTGAATGGGGACAGATTTGGCGATCTAATAAGTTACGTGAAAGCATCTAGAAGCCTCTAATTAAGACTTTGCATGCAGGATGGATTCCCGATGATAAAATGTGATATGTTGTCCATAGCTCCAGCCACGCTTCAGCTACCCCATGTGATTAAGGAGCTATAGAATACCAAACATTCGAAGAAATATTCTGAATGAACAAGCAGTCACTTGAAACAGCATGAAAATACAAATACTTGAAGCATGTGTTTCAAAAATGTAGATTTTTCAGTGTATGTGGTTGAAGCGAAGTTCATGGAACACAATGTAGAATATCGGTGGACGATGACAATGTGATGAGAAAAGTGAAAAAACTTATCATTGAAACAAAAACTTAACAATATTGACCTTGATTTGCACGAAGTGGATGCATATTGTCAGTCAGAATTACTTAGTAGGATGTTTTGTTTTTATAAGAATTTCAGTGATTTCACTTCGCTGTATTTTGACTATGATTTTGACAATATCATCCTGAACATAACAAATTAGGTATGCTTCAACAAAATGATCATCAATTGTTGAGCTCACCACATTTATGAGCTGTGTTGCAGTGATATTCTGGAATGCCACCCTCACACTATACTCCAGTTCCCAACGAGTAGTTGATGTTATATTATACACCTGATTATCAATGGTTCGCTGAAGGAGATACAACTTGCAAAGTGAGATCTAGTATTCTCTAGGATATAGAGGAGTAATTTATTATGAAAACCTTCACTCAGAGAAATAGTCGGTAGTAAATACCAAACGTTGAGTAAATGGGCGCCAGTAACTAGTTCATTGTCGTTATCAAATTATCAGCCTTTCGATCCAACGGGGAATTTGGGAGAGCTAAGAAAAATCGAACAAAAATATTCATGATATAGTAGGGTTATATTGAATATTCGCCATTCCAAAAATGTTTTCAATTATTATGATGCCATTATGCGCTCTCGTTCTCAAAAATGTAGGGTTGATACTCGATGAGTGGATTCGAGAATTGCTGAAATGATTTCATGCCATTAGTTTCCTCACATTATCAATTTTGTCGTCATTTCCGCTCAAAAAGACAACAAAAATCCAGAAAGCAAGTGGAAGAATATCCAGTCCCCACCAGAAAAATCTAGTCAATTTCTACCCGACTCAAAACTAATCAGCGGCAAGCACATATTGAAATTTCCGTGAAAGTTTCATTGATGAAGTATCAATTTGTCCACCTGAGGGAACTAGAATGAAATGAAATACAGACCCTTTGACATGGAATTATTCCCAGGACCATTGTCTTACCCCCTATCTCTCAACATAGTCTGACTATAACATAGATTGTGGAATGATGAGCATAAAATATTTCATACCTGAATGAGTGACTCGAAGAATCTCAACACGATATAACCCTGTATGGTATGTATGGTGATGTGAACATGTTATTTCATAGGACACATTCAATCTGAAGGAAGGCCAGGATGTTTTTTTCCATTGACTGACCTTCTTACTAATGGAATGAACAAACAATTATTGTATTTCAGTTGAACAAGAGAATTGTGCATTCGATTATGCCCCTGATTAGTATTATGATTTTTGTACCATCTGACCATCTCCATTAAAGTGTAGGTAGGAACGATATTTCTTTCTCCTTCCTTATATAAGAGAACGATATTTTTATTTGAGGTTCATAAGAGGGTTCCCGTTTTCCAGAGAAATGAAGGAAGAGACGAGAGTTCCGAACAAGAACGTGTCATTCTGTTGATGAAACTGAGCTGCCTCGAGCAGTTCCCCATCAAATTATTATGTCGACAGTTCTTATAATGAAATGTTAACTTGTATATTATCCTGACTGAAAATCAAAATTTGGATGACGAGTTTGTTTATAGCCTGTTCGGAATCGAATCAATACATCTTCAACTCATTCATCATCGTAGTAATGAACCTCATTATTATTTCATCTCCCGAGCGCACGGAAATAAATCCCTATTATGTAAGTAGAACATAGTGTGTTTATGTTGGTAACAAGGGATGAAAGGTTGGTAGACTACGTACACGGGTGTTTTTTTATTAACTCGACTCACATTCGAGTGTATTAACCAGGAGTAATTGATAATTCTCCTCGCACTAGCCATACAACTACTAATAAAATCATCGTGAAAGAAATATTTGATAAACGAGAAGATAATAGTGTCAAGTTCGTTCGAAAGAATCATGATGTGACACTGAGTCAATCAAGTCTCCTATCACCAACCTCTTCTAGTTCGAGATATATATTATATCTCTTCAATAACCATGAAATCTGGAATAGTCCGAATCAACAGGAATGCGGAAAAATGTTGGACTACATACTGGATACGAGGGTAAATCGAAATATTTTATATTTCAAAACCTATGAATTCGAACGATTGAACTATTGAAATTGCTCAAAAAATAGTTGAATGCACGTCTTAGAAACTCGACACCACGAAGCAGTCGAGGGTAATTATCAATCCATTGAGCATGACAATATCAGCCAGAAAGCTGAATCATGCAACAACAAATGATTATGAATTAGCAGATCAAGAAGACTCTCAATTGATTTGGTTTGTGATTCTATTACCTTGGTTACTCATGCAAACAATGCATCGAGAAAGCCTTCATAGTATAAAGAAGGTATACATGTGAATATTTCAAATTCTGACATATTTTTATCGCCTCATGTCGAATCATTTGTATGAGGAGTCTATCTTTAGTGTAGATGAAAATCGATGTGAAGTTATAACGATTGAAAAATCAATGTAATCACATAGAGATTTATATGATGGTGGTGTCTGATTGGACCATTCCATGATGAGTTTAATGATCATGAAGAAATCAAAAAGATATAATCATACCATGCAATGAATATCTATCCACTTTTGTTTTCACTGTTAAGGAATTTGGTGTTGATGAAAAATCGTACACCATTTTGTAAGCTTCCTCAGAAAACCACACTGAAGAACTCTCCACATATTACGAAACTTGTCAATTGATTCTGACATAGTATCAAATCAAGAATCATGTAATAAAATACAGCACAATTTCCAAACGGATTATTTCGTGTCTGAATTAATTCCTAGAAAGCGATTATTGATATTCATCAGAAGTTCTTGAAACACTGTTCATTGTCATAGAAAAAAAATAGTTGCATCTATTCGAATTCAATCGATTGAACTAGTTGAATGAATGAATAAATAATTGAATGCTACATTGGATTAGTTTGCGATTCAATGAAATTTGTTTCTCATTGAGATATTTTATTGGGTATATTTTGCCACGTCACATATCACTTTTATCCTCGCTCTCATCGGTATCTATATTGCATTTCTGCAATTTCTACGCGCCCCAACTCTTATGATCCTCTGGAATATTTTTGGCTTGTGTTTACTGAATTTGTTCGATCTTATAGAGATTTCAACTCATTCTATCTATATCTCAGATTCACATTGAAGATAATAATATGTCATTTCATTGCATTGGTAAGAAAATGGTATAACCTTTTCTTGAGAGGATATATTTTCAGTTTCTGATAAAGATATTTATATCTAGACGATTCAATTCAAATAATAATATCAAAAAATAACGTGAATGAATCAATTTGTTAGATGTTTCACTATGCAGTACAATATCATTGGGTGGATTACAAAACCGACTTATTTTTATTTTCTAGAATCAGGAAACGATCATGTCAGCAATCATTACCTGCAATCGTCGTCTATTTCAGTATTTCCAGGGAGTCGACTCACGTTTCTAATTAGATCATGCTGGCTCTCGTCATATACTAGCTCAATTCTCTATGGACCTGAAACAAAATTAACACTGAGACTGATAACCTTCCCGACGATATTAAAGCAGAATATGAGCAATGACGTATTCAGTATATATTCACTATCTGAAGTGAACTTAAACTTCGGGTTTAGGTTTCCATAGCAGATATAAAGAGCATATACTACCTCTTCACATATCTTTCAATTATTCACCTGGCTCTTCCTCGTGATTCCTAAACGCAATACATGCGTTGTTTTTAATCGATGAACACAAACAATAGATGTTCACCCCAAATTCTCTGATGTGAAAAATAGAAAATTACAGAACTGTGAATCAGTCAATATATTTGGTATGAATCAGTGAGACATATACTACTGACAGTCAAATTCTTTTCCGCGCCAGGCAGGCTTTGAACAATGCCATATTGTATTTGGATCTAATTGAGTTTTTTTTCATACAGATCAAATTGTTTCGGCAAATATTTACCGCAGATATCTTGCTGTTGGTATGCATTTATTTCAAAATAATGATAAAGAATTAATTAAGTGTTACTGCACGCTCCTAAATGAAATATACACGGTTATTCACAGATATTTTCGAGTCATGTAAAGAACGTTTGATCCAACTCAGCACAGTCTTAGAGCCAGACCAAAAGACAATGTTATCGCAAGAGATCTTACCAGGGTTGACATTCTTATTATAAGCGATCAAACAAGGATTCTAAATCCTCTCTGATGAAGCGACTTCTGATTCAGCGAAAATGAAATGGATGGTCGTCATACTGGATGATACTGAAAATAACATAATTATACGCTACGGAGACATAACCCACTTCAGTAGCATCTCTAATGCACTGTAATCCATATGAGGAAAACAAGTTTGAAACTTGTTTAAGAAGAATGGAGAAATAAGAAAATGAAAAAATATTGGTATATTAATAAGATATTTTACCCAACTTTTCCAGTCAATCAGCCAACTCAAGGTTGAAAGTAAACATCTGATGATGAGGAGTACGTTGAGGATATGGCAAATCTTCACAAATTCCAGGCAGAACGAGAACGTCAACCCCCAAAATAAGACTAAGGAGTTTTTGTCTAGGACGAAAATAAATATCAACTCAACATTGATTGGCCATAGCACTAGCCGAGCCCACTGCATCAATATTGATACACATGATGGAAGTTATTCTTTATAATCAAGTAGGCAAAGTGATGATGAAAAACTCTGAATGGACAGTGTGAAGTGTAGCTCAAGGGCTTGGATGAGCGAAACAAGAATCAGGTGAAGAAAGCGTGGAAACAAGTGATAAAGGCATTTGTATCAGGAGAAGACTTCTTGAATTGCTGGTGAGGCTGGCGGCATCCATGGCATTCAGAAGAACTTGCCTGAAATCGGATACTTATAGCTTTGACTCAAGATATGAACGCAGAGTTCTTTATGGTTTCGCAACTCGGGATGTCTCGATGGGCTTCAAAAATGTTGAGCATATCAGATGTTTCACAGAAAATACATTTGGATTTTGTCTGAGTTTCGACGTCGTGAACCGTGAATCAATGAAATCGGGTTTCAGTAATTCAGGTGGTTCACCTTTGATGTTTCAACCAGAAAAAGAATGAGACGTTTACTGTGATAACGCTTTATCGAAGTAACATGAGCAATAAATAACGTAGTAAAATGAATTTATCGAAAAGTTCTGAACTTATTGAACAATAGATAATTGCATTCCTGAATTCTGCTCATATTCTGATCTTAATGAAATCGAACATATCAATGTAGTATCCGAAAGGTGAGTCGTTTCGCACTAAATGTGGGTTATTTGATATGAGGAAGAGGAATTATTGAAGTTCATTTTGTATAGTGAAAGGAGAATTAACAACCCTGAAGAGTTAGGTGAAAGAGGATTTGATTGTTTGAAATTGCGTAGTGAATTTCCTATACGACCAAGAACAAGCACGTTGAATTCGTGGTATGTTCGAAAGAGTATGAATGTAAGCGTGTGTATTTATAGAGTATGAATTCATGCGCACCAACAATGTTCAGCAGTACACTGTAACAAATCCTTCCGAGTGACTGCAAATTTGATAGTATGTTAATCAATTCATTGAAATTGTTTAGTGAATTTTCAATGAAAATTGGGTATGTTCACAATTTCTCCCGAAATTCAATTGAATAGCACAATTTGTGGAATAGAACAAACCACAAAAGGATATGCAAGTGGCTTCAACTCAATCATCAGATGGAACATGTGAGAGTTACTCATTCTCAAGAGATTCCACTAAATGATTGGTAAAATTGAGTGCCGGTCCAATATAGGTGGTTCAACTGTCCTGTTGGGACTGCTGATCAAATTAGATACATTCCAAGAAAAAAAAAATGGAATGTATTTGAAATTTGTCTTGGACGTAGAAATCAAATAAGATAACAAATTATATGTTTCAAAATTTCAAATATATAAGAGTCAAAGTATGAAATCGTTATATCGGAAAGAAGTAGATAAGGAAAATATATAATGATAATGAATATAATGAGCATATAGTAATATAACCTGGGTTATTATGAGTATATTTACTGGAAGAAAAACATGGAGGAGGGTATGGAAGATGGTTCAGTCAATGACTTGGTAACTGAATACCCACCTCTTTGGTAAGATGATTGTGCTTCAATGATTATGAGTATATTTGAGAGATGAATTTATTGAATATGAGATATTGATGAGTATAAGGAAATATATAAAAATAAAAAGGTATGGTAGAACGTTGATTCTACAAGAGGGGTTGGCCAATAGGAAATCTTGGAAGATGGTTGAAAAGATACTGAAAGATTTCCTATTTAAGGAAAGTTGAGGTAGTATTATAGTGTTAATCTAATATGCTGGCTAATAGGAAATCTTGGAAGATGGCTGAAACAGTGCTGAAAGATTTCCTATTTAAGGGATGACAAATGATTATTTTCATATGATAAATCTGTGGAATGATGTTCCTCTACAGAAATGAGCAAATACGAAACATCGAGTTTCCTGTTTGTGTGCGCGCCCTAAGAGTACGAAAATCTTCCGAAAATATTATTGAAATAACCTGGAGTACTTATGTTATATGAAGTATTATATTCAGTAATCCAATAATGAAGCCATAACAGGGCTCTTTTTGTTGTTTTTATAGTTAGAACTTAAAATTGTGTGGGAATAATTGAACTTTGACCGAGCATATAACGAAACATATAACAAAACCCAAGAGAAATTCATGAATGGAATATTGGAAATTTGACTCAAATAATTATGTTGATATATGGACAGACAACAACTGTTTATGAATGTAGAATTATAGTGGGGGAAAATTCATAACGATTATTTGGTATGTATGTTTATAAGTAAATTTTTTACTGTTATTCGTAAAAGGATATGTTCAAACCAGATTCGAAACAAAATGAAAACTCATTTAACTGCTAACTCAACATTATTTATGAAGAGCACATGAAAAAAAAATTAAAATTCAACAGTAACAATACCGATATTTGAAAAAAAAAATGACACTAGAGTTATATGAGAGTTGAAGATCATGTTTTTTCATATCTTATAATATAGACAGGATCGTAGTAGGATTGATTATTGAAAAAGTTCAATTTGTTCAAATTGTTCAAATTGTATATGTATTATTTAGATAAGCTATATTGAAAAATAACGAGAGGGATGACAAACTTGTGATTATCATTTGAGCAGATTAATAATGTTAAGGGTTACTGAGCTGGCCGACCCATATTAGAAGTATTTTTTTTTTGTTTTGAACTGACCTCATATTGGATAAGGAAGTAACGTCAAATATGATTTTTTTCGTAATTAATAAATTAATACATCGTATTATGGACGAATGGATTGTCAAATAAATTGAAATTAAATAATAAATAAGCAACAACTGTAATATACGATAAGGACTTACTTGCACAATTTTGTTTCATGGGTAACGGAGGACCAATCACAACGAGTTCGAGGCGTTGGACACTATGAGAGATCAAACAAGTCACGAAATGGTGATGGCTATCTGGGATGCAGTAAAGAAGCGTGCGGGGTTAGCTGGATGCGATTGGAATCATCGAGATTTCAAATCTACATGAGGAGGTGAAGAGGAAAATCGCACAATCAAAGTTATCCGGGAGAGGCGAATAGTTCACGAGCTATATTTGGGGAACTGAGTACCTGAAAAGCGTGAATTGAAAGGCCTCCCGATGACGGTGACTGGGATCTAAACCATAATGCAGTCAACACTTATGCAACTTATGCAAGGTTTCTGGGTGACAGGAATTCACAGTTCGCCTGTGGGGAATTGAGTACCTACTTAACGGCGTGAATTGAGGAAAACCCGAAGGGACCAGATGATACCCTTAGAGCTGAGAAAAACTGCAACGAGTTGTACAAGTCAGAGGTTGATCGCGGAGGACAAGAATGAGATGTGATACATTTCGTCCAAACCAATAAAACTACCTATACCAGAGATGTGGAGTGAATCAAACGATGAACCATGCCAATCCCGGCTGACCTGCCTACACTGCCAACCATAACCATCTAGAACCAAGTCAGAATTCGACCAGACGTAGCATAGCCACAGGTCCGGATCCGCCCTCGGAGTAATGAACAGAGGATATGGTCTCTCAAGAAACAATGTAATGTTATATTCAATGAATTCTGTCCGTTTTTTTTCTTTCGACTTTATCATATTAGGTTTTTTCATATGTTTCATTTATGTAGGTATATATTATTTTTTCGAGAGTAATTTTTTGTTAATAGTCAACATGTCCTTTCAAATGATCTTGTTGTGTTTCATAAACTGGAGGGCCAGTTTTCCGAGGGGGGGAAAAGTGTCAAGCTTGAGGAAAAATCCCATAATCTGATTGATTTCACGAACCAAATATAAAATCAATTCCTAAAATCATTTTATTCAACAGTATAGATATTATTTGTTAAATTCATATTTCGCTTCCATTTCCGATATGCAGTCTCAGCTAGGCGATTTCATTCCCTGCGGGCATTGTACTTGCTTGCTGATACTGCATAGATCATCAATAATCATATTCAACCTGAGGAGTAGGAAAATCAATCAGAGGGACAGTCGTACTTGCCGAGCCCAACGATGAGGTCGTGGTTTGACACATTTCTACCCTGGTGAGTAACCCTTGTGTCAGATAGGATTCATTTCATATGTTGTTCAGGTTTTGTGGTCATTTTAGTATTTTCTTTTTGGTTCATTCAATTCAAATAAACTATTCATTCTAGTGTTTTCCACTTTGCTTCATTTGATTCAAATAAACTGTTTTACATTTCTACGTAATTGCCTCGTTATTTCCAAGTCATGAATGCATAAAACTACCTCCAGAAGCTACGCCCTAGACCGAACACTATTCACAGGTGTGACAGTATATTGCTAGCGTCTCAGTCATCTCACTGTCTCAGTTCCTTTTCAACGTGCAAACAGTGTACAGTGTATTTGAGAACAACATGTCGATCGTTCTAAGTCACCACAATATCAAGTGGATATTCTTGATGAACAACTTCGAAGTAGAGGAATGGTCGAATCTCTCTAGTCACCAGCGAAAGAAAGACTCTTGCCTGGTAGAAACTGAGCAGAGGCCGTTTTGTCCAATGATAACGCTGTGTCAGTCGTGATGGAAGTTCAGTGCATGAAATAATCCTGTCATCTTGTGCTTTTTATTTCAGAGGAATGAATTTCAATAGTATAGGAGTACTCACTGCAAGTAAGAGCAGAAAACATGTTGTTATCAACATGATAATATCTGTGAAGTTTGGGTACCTTCTGCGGGTGATTTTGATTTAGTAAAATACATTATGGCGTTCAACAATGACTGATGATCGAGAATTGTGACTCAATCAAATATTCATTTGGATGGTGTGATTCATATTCATTGAATTGTTTATAGTATCGATTTATATCCGATTACCTTGACGTTTAAACAAATCGATATACCATTTCTTCAGTTGCATATTTCATATCGCCGTTGATTACTTTCATAGCCATGCACGGTCATGTTCGTGTATTTGCTTTTCACTCAATAGTGACTGAAAATAAATCAAATCAGATTTTCGAATCAGAAACGTGTAAACGGAGTCTTCATAGACCACATTATCTCCAAATTAGGCATATTGAATCTTAATTGAGAAAGTGATATCGCAAATGATTCGATAATTCAGTTGTGATCATTCATGAGATCTGTAAAATATTTGTTATTATTCTTCATAGTTTTGTACTCGATAATTACAACACCCTGTAGTCGCACTCGCGATACCTGAAGCAGGCACGGTTCACACTTCAAAAAATATCCCCACCTCCCTGCCAGCCATTGACCAATACGTCATTGCATTTTCGTGCCTTGAAGCGTACGGTCACAAACCGAAAGTGAAAGTGAAAAGTGAAGTGTAAAAAAAGGTGAAGTGTTTCAAGAACTATGCCTCCAAAAAGAAAACGTAATAACATAACAGTGCAAGATCTTCGAAGAAAGATGGAAAAATTTGAGACGCTGATTCGACAATTAGAACCAGAAAATAGCTATGATGAGTCCTCAAGTAAAGATTCGACTTCGTTGTCGGATTCTAATGAAAATCTTCCAGATCATGTCGAAAATCAACGGCAAAATCCTGATGAGATTTTACCTGAAATGGAAAGTGAGTAGAGCATTGTTTATTCAAATGAGTGCTATATGTGGACAGGTTATCTTATCTTTGTTTTCTGTGGCCTGGTTTTATCGATTTTAATGATGAAAAAGCGATTCCAAAATACACGATAGTACTGTATTGGCGCACATGCGCTCGATAACAGAATAATAGTCAGAAGCATTTTCTTGACATGAATCATACACTTGATTGAGCAACACATGTTGTCTCAAGATTTTTTCCCCCTGAATACCTATATGTATTGAAGGCTTACGGAATTCGGGTTATCAAATGATATACCTTGATTTCTAATGTGTTTCTACGAACAAAAATAGTCAAAATGTTTGATTGCCAAAATAAATACCTACCTATATATTTTAGGTACCTACCTACTAATAATCCTCTATTTTAGCAAACGATCACAGGGTTGAACAGCAAACAGAACAAAATGCTGACTTGATTAGAGCTCTTGGAACAAACCCTTCATGCACATCAGATAAGGGTCCCGAACTGGATAACGAAATCGTTGTGCGGTGGGCTAATTTCTTAAGTAAAGGTTTGGAAAAAGACTCAAGGAATCAGATTGTGGCTAAGTATCCGACACCCGGAAATTTTTCCACTCTAGTCAGCCCAAAATTGAATGGAGAAGTTGACAGTATAATCAACGAATCATCAAAGAAGCAAGACAGATTCTTGACAAAACTTCAAGAGCAAATTGCTGCTGGGCTAACAGCTCTCGGAACAGCTATGGGAGATGCAGAAGCACCTCAACGATGGACCACTGTCATTTTGCCACTACTAGCTGATGCTGGTCATTTGTTTGCTGATCTCCACCATGCGATTTCAGCTCATAGAATATATTAACTAGGACCTTTGATGAACGGTGACGTGAAGAAAGCAGTAGCAGAAAGCCTAACTGATGAATATTTATTTGGTGCACGTCTACAAGACCATATCAAGGCTACTCAATCCTTGAAAAAAATGGGGGAGGAGATGAAAGCACCAGTCCCTATTAAAAAGGTTAAAATTCAACGGCAGCCTGTGCTCCAGTCTTTAAACTACCAGGGCCAGTACAGCAAAGCCAAGTGGAAAACCTCCCACAACAGTCCACAAAACTTCTCCCCGAAGAACCGATACAAGGACACCAACAGGAAGAACGGGCAAACCTACTCGCAGACCTACTACCGCAAGGGGGAGAAACAGAAAAAATAAATAAGGTATACCCATATGCAGGTAGGCTAAGTAATTTTTTAGAAAACTGGTCAAAAATAACTGAAGATAAGCAGATACTTGAGTGGGTGAAAGGGTACATTATCCCTTTTAAATGTAACCCTAGACAAAATTCAAGACCACGGGTTTGCATAAACTCCTCAGAAATGTATCAATATCGAGACTGTATATCTGAATTGCTCCAAATAGGGGCAATATCGATTTCGAACAAAGAGAAAAATGAGTTCTTGTCTTCTTTCTTCTTAGTAGAAAAATCAAATGGCAAAAACCGGTTTATTCTAAATCTGAAAAAACTGAATGAGTTCATTGATGCTCCTCACTTTAAGCTAGAGGACTACAGAACAGCAATCAATTTGATTTCCAAAAATAATTTCTTAGCCTGCCTGGACTTGAAAGATGCATATTTTTATTGCCTGTTGCAAAAAATTTCAGAAAATTTTTAAAATTTGAATTTGAGGATATTTTATATCAATTCAATTGTTTGCCTTTTGGGCTCAATATAGCTCCTTACTTATTCACTAAATTGATGAAACCCATTTTGAAAGTACTGAGAAAAAGAGGTTTTCTTTCAGTAGCATATTTAGATGATTTGTTATTGATTGAAAAAACGAAATCTGAATGTATTCGTAATATTAGAGAAACTGTCTCATTGCTGACTAGCTTAGGCTTTATTATAAATTACCAAAAGAGCACCTTGACACCATCAAATGAACTCAAGTTCTTGGGATTTATATATTCTACCAAAAACCTAACTCTGAAACTGCCTCATG
This sequence comes from Phaedon cochleariae, assembly GCA_918026855.4. Taxonomy (NCBI): domain Eukaryota; kingdom Metazoa; phylum Arthropoda; class Insecta; order Coleoptera; family Chrysomelidae; genus Phaedon; species Phaedon cochleariae. The sequence goes on from OU896710.1 coordinate 37,102,400, forward strand.
AAAAATCAAAAGATATTCGTAATTGTATTCGAGTTTTCTTGAAAAAATCCTATTGTAGGGTGATCGATTTTGCAATGCTAGTAGGAAAATTAGTAGCAGCATGCCCTTCCGTTAAGTATGGCTTGGTATATGTAAAAACCCTAGAAAAATGTAAATTCCAAATTTTAAGAGCAAACAATTATAATTATCAAAAGACTATGTGCATATCAGTAGAAATCAGAACAGCTCTTCAATGGTGGTTGAAAAATTTAGACAATGGTAAATATTTTGGTACAGTAAATGCTCAGGCGGAAATATTCAGTGATGCTGATAAAACAGGATGGGGAGCAACAGTTGGAGGACTGAAAGCAAATGGTTTCTGGTCAAGAAAGGAAAATACCATGCATATAAATTATTTGGAACTGTTAGCAGCTTTTTATGGCTTGAAATCATTTACAAAAAATATGTCCAGTTGTTCATTACTATTGCGGATAGATAATGTAACTGCAGTTGCCTGTATAAATAAAATGGGAAGTGTTCAATATGATCATTTGGATAATATAACTAAAGCAATTTGGAAATATTGTGAAGAAAAGAATATATATATATACAGGCATCATATGTGAATACCAATGATAATACAGCTGATATTGAATCTAGGAGAACATCAAAGGAAACTGAATATCAATTGTCTGATAAAATATTCCAAAAAATCGTTAAGACATATGGAACTCCTGAAATAGACCTGTTTGCATCATACTTGAACAAAAAATGTGAAAAATATATTTCATGGAGACCAGATCCTGGATCTTTTACAGTAGACGCTTTCACCATTAATTGGGAGTCATATTTCTTTTATGCTTTTCCGCCCTTCGCAATTTTGAACAGAGTATTAGAGAAAATTAGGGAGGACAGGGCGACGGGGATATTGGTTGTACCTCACTGGCCTAGTCAACCATGGTATCCTCTGTTTAATAAACTCCTTGTACAAACTCCTTTATATGTCAAGCCTAATGCAAATCTTTTACTTTCTCCTTCTAGGGAACAGCATCCCCTGAGACGGCAACTTCCCGAGTGTAGCGTTCCGCTGCTTGTAGCATCACTTTCCACAGCCACTCAAAAACAGTATAACTCCTCTTATAAATCTTGGTGGTTATTTTGTGAGAATGAAGACCTAGATCCTTTCACTTAACCATGGAGAACTTGATGAAATTTTTAACTATGAAGTTCAATGAAGGTGCCTCCTACTCTGTTTTGAATACAACTAAATCGGCACTGTCCCTCATACTAAACATTAAAATTGAACATCAATCGATTCTAAAGAGATTTCTAAGAGGTGTTTATAATACCAGACCAAGTCAACCTAAGTACCTGTTTTCATGGAATCCAACACCAGTCTTGACTTTCTTAAGCAAATGGCATCCTTTGCCAACACTAAAACTTGGGGAAGTTACTCTCAAATTGGTTACTTTAATGGCCCTAACTTCAGCACATAGATGTCAAACATCAACCAAAATTAAATTAAATAACATTATTTTTTCTTCTGAAAATGTGGAAATCAGAATCTCTGATAGAATTAAAACTTCAGGTCCCGGCAAAATCCAACCTATTATCATTGTGCCTTTTTTCAAAGAAAAGCCAGACCTATGTGTTGCCTCAACTCTAAAATACTATTTAGAAATGACAAAATCATTGAGACCAGAGGGAATCGATGAAATGTTAATTACATATAAAAAGCCATACCATGCGGCAACTAGTCAAACAGTCAGTAGGTGGATCAAAACGGTAATCTCTAGAAGTGGTATAGATACTAATATTTTCAAAAGTCATTCCACCAGGCATGCAGCTACTTCCACTGCCTTGAGGGCAGGCGTAAGTATTGATGTAATAAAAAAGACAGCTGGATGGACAGACGCATCTAACGTATTCAATGTATTTTATAATAAAACTGTTAGGCCTGATATCACCCAATTTTCAAGGGCTGTATTAGGTATAGATGAAGCAAATGGGTCTGATGGCCTCAATAATAATGAATGATTTAGTTACCACAGACCTCATAAATTGTTATGTATTTTTATAACTTTTTTGCTATGGTTGTTAGAATGTTAGAACGTTTATTGTTATAATTGGATTACTCATGTTCTGTATTGTTGATGAAAATATATATTTATATTGAAATAGTCTAAATTGATGAATTTATACAAAAATAATTCTCTCGTGTCAGTTAGATTGCATATTTTCTTTAAACATCTACAGGGTGTTGTAATTATCGAGTACAAAACTATGAAGAATAATTTAAAGATTAATCGACTTACCTAAGGAAGATCAATCTGAATTATTCGAATAGTTTTGTACGAAGATGATTACAATCCCACCCACCCACGTACAAGGTTAACCCTTATGCAATCTAACTATGATATACACAAAAATGCAATGACGTATTGGTCAATGGCTGGCAGGGAGGTGGGGATATTTTTTGAAGTGTGAACCGTGCCTGCTTCAGGTATCGCGAGTGCGACTACAGGGTGTTGTAATTATCTTCGTACAAAACTATTCGAATAATTCAGATTGATCTTCCTTAGGTAAGCCGATTAATCTTCAAATTATACTGAACTAGTGACATTGACTGAATTCGGATTTCTTCCATGCACTCATCAAATTACCATTTCACTCAGTCAAGTAGAGTGCATTTTCAAATCCATCGGGCGGGGATCGAGATTGAGATATTATTGAGTGGAATTTGAGTGAAATTCCACTCTTTTTTTTTTCTTCAGTGTAACTGACAATGATGAGGAAATATTCAATTGAATCTCGATGAACAGATAGTCACTGGCATTGATATTCGACTTAAACTTAGAAGATGCGTCTGAAAAGACCAAATTGATGTGAAAATCTTGATAAATATAATCATTAACACCGATCTCTTGAGAGATTGAATGGACCGTCGCTTGAATTGGAATTCAAACATCGAAGTAATGAATGCGATCCCCCAAAATCCTACCATGATCTGTCGGTTTGTCAGTTTTTTCATATTTTCTTTGTTGGCGTTCCATCTGATTGTGAGTTCTGAAGTTTCTGAGATTGTTGAAGGCACTTTCCGGAAAATATTGTATGAACGGCAAGAAAGGCGCGCTGCTAGTTCTAGAATGTTCAACTTCCCTCACGAAGGTCACATTCGTTAAATATCAAACGCGTTCTCTTGGCAGAATGTTATACAAATATACAGGGTGTTATTTAAGTACGTGGCCAAACTTGAAGGGGTGATTCTTTGAGTGATTCTAAGACGAAAAGTTCATATAAACATAGGTCCGGTAATGCTTCGTTTTCAAGATACAGGGTGTCAAAATTTTTAAAAGAAATCGTTTTTTTCGTAAATATATTCATACATACATATTTTTTGTTTTTTCATTGCATTAATTTTGATAGAAAATTCTATGACTAGAATAGAGTATCAATATGAAAAAATATTAGTAAGACCCCAGTTTTTGATGGTTTAGTAGTTGAAATGTTTTATTGTGTTGTCACAGGGATATGCAATGAAGTGATTTTTATGATTTTTCTCAAAAACAAAGCAAGATACAAAAAAAATTCTAGATATAAAAAAGTTGTAATTTCAGTTGCTCAATGTGAAACAAATACAAAAATTGCAAAAAAATCAGTGGCGCACATTTTTTCTGTCAAAAATATTGGTTACAGTGCCTTCCGGGACGCCACTGGACATGATAATTTTGATATAGTTAGGGTTAAATTAGCCCTTTACGATCTTGAATAACACTGTCAAATTTCAATAAAATCGGTTGAAGGCTTATTAAGATATTCACAAAAAAAACGATTTCTTTTAAAAATTTTGACACCCTGTATCTTGAAAACGAAGCATTACCGGACCTATGTTCATATGAAATTTTCATCTTAGAATCACTCAAAGAATCACCCCTTCAAGTTTGGCCACGTACTTAAATAACACCCTGTATGTCCGAGGCTACCTCAATTTGGGTGGATTGACATATCATAGGAGATATATTCGATAGTGAAATCCTTATAATGACTATCAAATGTTACACGTGATGATGATGTCAACCAATGACATTTCCATAATATATTCATCAGAGAAATCGATGAATGCGTTGCTAGCGTACATACGTTTCCATTCAACTCCATCAATGAAATATAATGAGATGCAGAAGGTGAAGATGATTTTGCTGCAACCGACTTTTTCAGAGAACTAATAATGTTAGTCATAGGATGTTTTCTGATTGGTCTTGAATCTAACGAATTAGGTAATCATATAAACATCCTGTAACCCACCGATTCATTTGACAACATCGTCACTGAAAAGTTTGAGGAAACGAGAGTTCAACCAAGAGTTTTTTTCTTAGTTATTCAACATTTTGTAATGTTGAAACAGTGGGTGAAATTCGTCTCCGAAAAGATGAAGAAAATCTATTAATAATTCAATTCTTGAAACTACGTGTAACTGACTATCGATTGGACTTTTCTTCTTTCCAAGCGCAGTGAAGTTCACTGGTGAATCATCTGAATGTTCCCTAGTACACGTATATTAGAATCTTACAAAAACTAAAATATTCAGAGGAATCAAATTCAACATCATAAGGCAACATTTCTCTCTAATGGAATACGATTTTATTCGAGGGTGAAGTACTTTCCTTGTCTCGTTGGCAATGGATAATGGGATGGACTTGCTCGCTATTTTTTCTGATAAAGGCGTTTCATAAAATATATGTCGGCGGTCTCAGGACTGCTGGCTGGAGACTAGACTGCACTGATGAGAGTCAAAGAGCTCGAAACCAGTCTGTGGTTGTCGAGCGTGACTTGGCTAAATCGAAATCAATAGGCATTCAGGAAAGGATCACTGGTATCAGTATTCGTTCATACGAGTCGATGCATAGATTTCGGGAGGATGTAATTCAATGTCCTGCGTAATATTAGCCAGGATGGTTGTTTTTTTGCCAAAATCTATCATTGTTGTATATTTTATGAACTTTGTGTGGAGATATTCTATTCCACTTTGAGCATTGTGGCTATTTCGTAGTTGAAATTACGCCAGTCGGGCAACCAGCCACTCCCGTATGGGAATTTCAGTTTTGAAGTGATTCCTTCCTCTGTTCTACTCAGATGGCGTTACTTTCATCTTCTCGATGAATGACGCCTTGGGGTGAATATATAATGCCAACTTGATTTTTGTTTAGCTAGGCTTCGCTGAGTCGGCGGTCTTGGGACTGTTGACTGGGGACTACTCTGCACTGATGAGAGTCAAAGAGCTCGAAACCGGTCTGTGGTTGTCTAACGTGGCCTGGCTAAATCGAAATAGGCATTTAGGAAAGAATCACTTGTATCAGTATTCGTTTATAAGAGTCGATGCATAGATTTCGGGAGGATGTAATTCAATGTTCTGCGTGGCATCAGCCAGGAAAGTAGTTGTTGTTGTTCATTCAATGAACTTTGTGTGGAAATGACTTTGAGCTTTTCGTATTTATTCAACATTACTTTCCACTTTGAGCATTGTGGTTATCTTGTAGTTGAAATAAATATGAATTCACTACCATACCGGCTCAAACTATCGTAATCTAAATATTTCCATAATTCATGATTGGGCATTTTATGAAAGAGACAATATATAATTATTTTAATTCCACTTCGAAATCGATATTGATTGATTAGCGGAAAATACTTCCATGAACAAAATGTATGTAAACTGTTTATCTAGTTTTCATGGAAATATATAGTTGATGTAAACTGCGAGGTAAACTGTTTATGCTTTGCTCGTGGTGGAGACCACTACCAATTTCAGTCTACGATTGTGAATAACGCAATAAAAGGAATATTGAGTTGGGCAGAACGAGAGCCGATGAGGGGAATGAAATAGATGCTTCATTTAGTTGTTAAACCGGGAAGGCTGGCCTGGAGTTCTTTGTTCTTTTCTGGATTCGGATATGAATACGCTTTCTATGAAGTTTCATCATTTGTCATACGTTTCATTAGGTCATTCTGGTTTTGATTGATATTACTATTCAGTCTGTTCGCCAGCGGTGCTTTGATCACAGTGTGATATAAAAAATACGTCTCTAATTATGAGAACCCGATATTTCATGAGCTTGAAACGTGGTGATTCTACTAAATGAAAAAAAAAAGTGATCACCTGTTCACGAAGAAGTGTCGTTTTCGTGTACTAATGGGTCACTGCCAGTGGAAAAGGATGTTCGAGCAAATAGGTTTCAAGATATGTGACTCGCATTTATGTAAAAAAAATCTGTCTAGGAAATCACTAATACTGGAAAATTGTGAGTTTTTTTTCCGATATTCGAATCAGTGTGTTTGTCAGAATGTAAATGGTGAATACGAATATAATCAGTACATTGCCTCTTGTCTGGATGGTAAATTATTTCTCCTAGAGAAAACAGTGCTTCTAGACAGAATAACGCTTCTATAATGGAAGGGATCCCGGTGGTAGGAGGAGAACTTCCGTTAAGACCCTTCTATGGGAGGTTGGGGGCCTTCTTGAACATTGACGCAGGCACGTGGCTCCTTGAGTGATGAACCTTAGGGGCCATGCTTTTTGAAACAGAACCTGGAGAAAATCTGCAAACTCCAGCAGTATTTATGGATCAGCAAACGAATCCAGGATATTCTGATGTATTCCAGAACGTCATGTGGCACAGAACTGGTATGCGATCACAACGGAAAATCTTCTTGAAATCAGCTCGAGTCTACTGACCGAACGAGAGTTCCATCATTCCTGAAACTTCGATTAGAACTGATAGGTTCTGCTTTTCAAATTGGTCAAAAATTTTAATATATAGAATTAATGATGTTCTGCTATCCTCTTCAGGGACTTATTCATTTTCAGTTGTCCACCTGAACCATAGCCGAACCAAAATTGATAGCTGGAATGGCGTTACCTTCCTTTTCTACACGAATACTCGGCGAAGTCGGTTTGGTGATGATGATTCATCAGGCTTGTAAATCCGAATTGGCATTTGGCGCATGACAAGTTTCACAATGTTATCATTTGGTATATCAGACAGCTAATTGACGTGAAGCAGAACTATGATCAACAAATTCAATACATCAACTCACATTTCCCAAACACATCCACAAGGTTATTCACAATGGTCAATTCCTAGGGACACCATCTTCCTAGACATTGCTGGAAAATGACGTCCTATAGTTAGATGGAGTTCGAGGTGGAAATACATGTGTGATAATGGTATTTCATAATACTCAACCTTCCGAATCATCCTTCTGATTTGATCACAACAAAGCAGTTATTTATAGCAAGATATATCAACATCTCAATTGACATAGTTTGTTCGTTATGCATAGTGTAAGTATATGTACTTCGAAAATATATACCAACTGGCCATCAGCCTGTGTTTCGTGTAGGCTTTGTCTAACCCCATACGCCACCTTAGAAACAGCACTGTTAATGAGGAGTTACATTATTTATCGTACACCACATCGCGCCATTGAATCGTGAGGTCAGAGTTGGTGAAACTGATGAATACACTTCATCTTCTCGTGTCATTTGGCCATTTTTTGCCATATCTTTTTTCTCGTCAATGTAAGATTTGGTCGTGAAGATCAACATCGAGAGTGAAGATACGTGAGTCTGTTCAAGTCTTTCTATAACTAGTGGTTTCCCATTCGTTCTTATATTCGTAGGTAATATCCCGAGACCATGACAAATAGCCGACTATTATTTTCTTCATAATTCTATCGAGAGTACCTTGTATTTTGACAATTTGATGAGACCATGTGAACATTAATAATCTGAATAACTCCCGAGAGCTTCAGCTCGAGGGAGTTATTCTATGATTATTTATGTTCATATGGTCGAATTGAATTGTCCCAAAATACAAGTTACTCGAGATGAATTAAAGAAAATAATAGTCTCCTCTTGTCATGGTCGAGTGATATTCAGGAAGATTATTTCATTAACAGTGTGAAAATACTGGTTCATATGAGTTTCAACATTTTATTCAAGTTATAATTCTCTGCAGATACTATTTGAATGAAAATTCTTCTCTGAAGGCCGTCTGGAGTATTCTCATCATATCTACGTACAATTGTAATCAATTCATTTAATGTTAGAGCAAAGAAAGAATATTAACGTTATTGATAGCGTTAATATTCTTTGATAAGAGCTTCCGTACTTTTCTTTCTTGTTTTAGGAAAATATTGTATGCTTCGCCTCTTTGCATTATGCGCAACCCTGGCACCTTTGAATTCCATATATTCAAATGGATTTGTCTTACGTTTATGTTCATTGAAGTAACCTTCCTGTACTCGTTCCTGTATATAGTTTTCCATATGAATTTCAACTGTGTATGCCTAATATTCCTCATGCACCATTCTCGTCACCCAATCTTTCAAGATTTGGGTGAGGAGAATGAATGACGAGAGATGTCGTGTCGCACAAAATTCATAGTCTTTCTGCTGGCAATAAAACATGAATAGTTCCAGACAGACTCTTCACTCTCCTCGTTATTTTCTGACATCGATTCGCTTACATAATTACGAATTACCGTAGTGGAAGTTGACCCAAAACGAGACATTTCACTTGTTGAGTGACTGATAGGTATGTCAAAGTTTGACAAACATAGCACTCTTATGCTAGCGAATAGAATAGCCGCTAATATTGTTTGTTTACCTAAATATCCGCTGAAATCGCATATCATGTGACTTTAATCATGACATTTCATAGGTCCAGCCAAGTGTGAATGGAATAATCATATAGTTATTCATTATACAAGTGAAAAAAGTTGTAGACTTCTGCTCCACAAGAAACCGATGTAGCATGTAAATATTCACTACTGTATATTTTGTCTGATTCTATACTATTCTGTAATGCTGAGCACATCTGACAGGATATTTTGTCACAATAACATGGTTAACATTTTTCAATAACATAAATTGAACTCAATCTGCTTCATATTATTTAATTATTCTCAAACCTGATATGTGGATACACACCTGAGATTTCACACTGTACATAAAATAAAAATACTATTTCTATAAATACACTGATATCTCTTGCTATATCTGCTTTGTTGTGATCCAAGTAGAAGGATGATTCGGATGGTTTTTACAGAAACTTATCTGAAAGAGATAAATAATATAAAGTAATATGAAATACCATTTCAGAGACATTCTCATACTCACTTTTCACACTGCTATTTCCACTTGAAACTTCATCACAGTAGGACAATAGGTATTGGATTTTCCAGGAACGCTGATGCGGATGGTTTCACTAGGAATCGACCATGGTGAATCAATTAACTTCGTTTGGCATTATTTTCTTGATTGATGCATTTGATAAATTCAGGTTGATGTTTTGATCTTGTTGAGTTGATCTGTTATTTCGCTTTACGTCAATTAGCTGTCGGTCATGACACCATGTCAACAGTGTCAAACTTGTCATGCGCCAAACGCCGATTCGGATTGATATGTCCTTAGATCATCATCGTCGAACCAACGAGACGAGTATTTGTGAAGAAAGGTGTGACGTCATTTTAGTCATCAATTCTGATTGGTTCAGATAGTCATCTGGGAAGAATCAAGTCTCTGGAGGGAGTAGCGATAACGTCTTTTATTTTGGATATTCAAATTTTCCGCCAATTTGAAAAACGGAAACTGTTAGGTTGTTCTCGAAGTTTCTGGAAATTTGGAGAAGGGATTTCCTTTCTGGTCGTGAGACAAGAGCTCACTTCAGAAAATTCTTCGTGGTGGTCAAGTGCCATTTTTGTGGTGTGAACCGGCTTCTGAAGTCCTGTACTGCCTGGCGTTCTGGATCACATCAGGATATCCTGGATTTGTTGCTGATCTATAAGGACTGCTGGACTCTACAGATTCTTCTGGTTTTGGTTTAAGAGGCAGGATCTTCATGGTTCATCACCCAGGCAGCCACGTGCCTACCTTCATCGTCATTTCGATCCCTAACCCTTCATAGAAGGTGAGTCTCGCATTATTACGTTTTTTCTCTCTGCAGTCCAGAAATTCAGAACCTCATTCCATGAATTATTTAAGGGTTTTTTCACCGGGAGTTTTCTACCGGGAGTTTTTCTACCGGGAGTTCTACAACGGGAGTTATCCTACCAGGAGCACTATTCTTCCCAGGAGTCATTGCTCGACCAGGATCTGTTAATTCTACAAGGCCTTTGGTGGCTATATAGTAGTCTGGAATCTGGAATCTGGATATCGTCCCCTGTTTGTTCCTGATATGATGGATTTTCAAGGTGGAAATACGACAACTCTGTCAATGTCATCTGACATCCAGGGATGTGAAGTCAGCACCCCGCTCTCCGCCAACCTTCCCCGCAGCAGCTTCATCTGGTGGCACTAAAGCCATTTATCAAGGATAACTGGTGTAGGACACACCATACAGGTTTTTGACATAAAAATATATTTTTATTTTTCATTTTTATTCACTCATAATGCCTATTGCTAGTGTGTATAATGGATCATTTTTTAAATCATAGCTAGGTCAAAAATTGATGAAATCACACATGAAAGGTACATACTTCCCCTCCACATAGTATACTATGCGCTGGTAGAATTCTTCCATTTTCAATATTTTTTTAAATCTGCTATGACTATAAAACGTCCTTACAGGAGCTCTTGATTTTTCAAGTAAAATATAAGGTTGGTTTATACATATTTTCATCCACCATAATAGCAGGCAACAACAGTGTAGTTTCTTAACAGGAAATAAGTATCTAATATTTTTTTGATTATGCATATTTGTCAAAACCATGTGATATATGAGTCCTATCATCATAATTAAATGTTTTGGGTATTTTATATGACTGTTTTATTTGTTTATTGACATGACACTCCAACTCACAACATCTCTAAGGTAAATTTAGGTCTTTTAGTCTGGGAGAACAACTAATATTATTCATTATCTGGTTGCTCAACTTTCCAGGTAACATTTCATTTGAATTAAAAGTTGCAGTGGCGCCCCATCTTTTTTGTTTAACCTTATGATTGCTAGATAACTGAAATTTTGCTATTTTAACTCATTTTGATAACTCGAACCCATAGTGCCTACTGACGAAGAGCTGCCGTTCGCAATGCACCTATTTTTCATAAAAGTAGGGCTGCAAAGATGACGTCCGAACGTGGGGGCCCGAGTTTTTAGTTAGGTTATTAGTAATCAACAGTTGTGAGTGTCTTGTTGATGAATGAATAAAATGTTTATGGTTTGGAGACAGCTGATAGTTTGACGGAGAGCCAGGAGAGTTGTTTTTACCACATTTTGTTTTGGTAGGTAAAAAATTTATGGGTTTTTATGAACTGAATGGTGAGTATACACATATCAGGTTTCATAATATTCGAGAATCCAGTTTTTTGATTTGAGATTTAATTAAATCAGTTTGACTGCTTCTTGCTTCAGACAGTGCCTGAGACAATACTACGTACAGTGTTGCCACATTTAAATAATTTCATTAGAAGTTGGAACAACAGTTTTGATATTTGATTTTGAACTGATTCAAAATGGATCAAAATTTTAAAGCTAATCACTTGCTGCAGGCTGAACTGAATTATGAGTTGAGAATTCGAGGTGTAATTTCTGAACGGAATCAAGATGAAAAACGTAAAATTCTTGGAAGACTTCTGTTTAAAGAAAAACAAAGTGGTACGAATGTAATGACTTTAGTTGATGAAGCTTATAACTTTGATACAGAGCGAGTAGAAATTCAGTCCACTTTAGATTCTATAAAATCACTTATTGAAGGTTTTGAAGGTCCTTCATCAGATTCTGTTTACAAAAGAGCAACCTCTAGAATAAATCATATCAGTTTTCGTATAAACAGAATCAAGTTACAGCGGGAAGATTTGAATTATAGGGACGTATTGAATTTCAAGAATGAAGCTTATGCTACAGCCCTTCAATTTGATGCTGAATTAAATGAGGATGTTCAGGATGATGATGTTAATGTCACTATTTTTACACCACAAGCTAGTGCTTCTACTACTGCTAACACCTTTAGTAATACAATTGTGAATTCTCATAAGTCAGTTCCTGTCTATAAATTGAATATTCAATTTGATGGTGAACCAAAAAATCTCCTTTCATTTATTGAACGCATAGAAGAAGTAGCTCAGGCAAGGCATGTTAGTAAAGCTGAACTTTTTGAATCTGCTAGTGACTTATTCAGTGGTAAGGCTACATTTTGGTTCAGACAAATCAGAACACAAGTTAATAGTTGGGAAACTTTGGTCATAAAATTGAAAAAGGATTTTTTGATGTCAGACTTTGATGATGAAGTGTGGAACCAAATAAAATCACGAAAACAAGGAAGAAATGAACCTGTAGTAATTTTCATAGCTTGTATGGAAACTTTATTCAGTAGACTCAGTCGTGGAGCCGCAGAGCTCACAATGGTTAAATATATTAAAATGGGACTACAGGGTGAATACCTTAAAAGACTTGCACTTAGTGATATTGATAGTGTTTCTACCTTGAGTACACTTTGTAAAAAGCTTGAAGAAGCTGATATTCTTAGCTTGGCATCTGGTTCACAGTCACATCACTATCAGAAACCTTCTCAATGTATGATTGATCCTGAGTTGACACATTTTTCAGATACCCTTTCAAGTTCTACAACTAACAATCAGAATTCTCGGAGGAATTTTCAACCTCGAAAGCGAAATTTCAACATAAAGAAATCGAATAAAAATGTCAGTACGAATAAACAAGTTAATGTTACTAGTACAAATGCAAATTCATCAAGTTCATCAGTATTATGTTGGAGGTGTTTACAACCAAACCATACTTTTAGGAACTGTAGAGCTACTGACAATGTCATTAAGAAATTTTGTTTTAAATGCGGTTGTGCAGATGTAACTTCAAAGGAATGTACAAAATGTCAGGGAAACTAGTAAGGGAGGTGAAGTATTACGACTCTTGTTTCCCTCCATTATTTAAAAGAGTCAACCCAATTTCAAGATCAAATTTTTTCAATCCCAAGGAATGGAATGATTGGAAAAATACCGTTAGAGATTTTTATAAAAATTATGTTTTCCATAAAAATTTAAATGTCGCACCTCTTTTTGTACAGAAGTCACGTGATAACAGACCATATATTTCTGTAAAAATTTTTGATCAGAAAGTAGTTTGTCTTTTGGACAGTGGTGCCAATGTTTCGGTTTGTGGTCAAAAATCAGTAGATTTACTGAAAAAACTTAATCTGAAATGGAATAAATCTTTTTTGAAACATGTGACAACAGTTGATGGAACTGAACGGGAAGTCAAGGGTGTTGTTGATCTACCAGTTTGTGTAGATAACATTGTTCAGGTTGTTCCTACTATAGTAGTGCCTTCACTGCCCCACTCAATTATTTTTGGAAGCGATTTTTGCAATCAGTTCAAGATCAAGATCGACTTCAAAAATAGGATTTGGAATGTGCATAGTGCAGTAACGCATAATTCTATACAGGTTGTCTCTAGTCATGTTAAAGAGATTGAAACTTCAGATTCAAGTAATTTGTCAGATTTATCTCCTTCAGAGAGTGTTCAAGCAGAACAAATTATAGAGCATTTTAAAGATATTAGCAGTGAAAGTCGTATTGGTCTTACAGATAAAATTAAGATGACAATTGACACTGGTGATTCAAAGCCATTTCGAGTTAAGCAGTACCTTATGTCACCATTTATGTTGAAAATTTTAAATAGAGAACTTGATGACATGCTGAAGTTAAAGGTGGTTGAACCATCTCAAAGTCCCTATAATAGTCCAGTCCTTTTAGTAAAAAAGTCATCCGGTGAGTACAGGTTTTGTTTTGACGGGAGAAAACTCAATGAAGTAACTAAGCACGATAGCTATCCACTACCTCGCATAGACAGAATTTTGAATTTGCTCAGAGATGCAAAATACATCTCGAGTATTGATCTACGTAAAGCTTTTTGGCAGATCCCTTTGGATGTGTCGTCACGTGAGAAAACATCATTCAGTGTGCCTGGTAGGGGATCTTTTCAATTCACAGTCATGCCCTTTGGCTTATGTAATAGTGCTCAGACTCAGCAGAGGCTCTGTGACGCTCTATTTGGACCTAAGTTTGAACCACATATTTTCACATATCTGGATGATATAATTATTACTTCAAAAACTTTTGATGAACATGTATCACTTCTTGCTGAGGTAAAGAATATTTTAGAAAATGCAAATTTAACAGTAAACATTAAAAAATGTGAATTTTTTAAAACATCCCTCAAGTATCTTGGTTATGTTATTGATAGAGAAGGACTCCGCACAGATACTGATAAAGTAGCAGTCATGGTCAATTATTCTCGCCCTACTACCAGCACTGAAATCAAACGTTTTATCGGAATGTGTTCATGGTATAGGAGATTCATTGCAAATTTTTCAAGTTTGATAGCACCTATCTCAGGCCTCCTCAAAGGGAAAAAAAAGGGGCAACCAATAACTTGGTCTCCAGAGGCGGAAGATGCTTTCATCCGTGTTAAAAATGCTTTGATATCGTCTCCTATATTAAGTTCACCAGACTTTGATCAACCTTTTGTTATACAGTGTGATGCCAGTGATTATGGTATTGGAGGTGTTTTGACTCAGAATATTGATTCACAAGAAAGAGTTATAGCTTATGCTTCTCGTTCCTTATCTCGTGCAGAACGTAATTATACTGTGACGGAAAGAGAACTTCTCAGTTTGATATTTTTGATAGATAAATTTCGACCTTATGTAGAAGGCACAAAATTCAAAGTAATCACTGACCACAGTAGCCTTTTGTGGATCAACAATCTCAAGGATCCTTGTGGAAGACTTGCTAGGTGGGCTGTGAAGCTCAGACAACATAATTTTGAATTAATACATAAGCCCGGAGCTTCAAATGTCTTACCTGATTTTCTGTCCAGAATTCCTCCTAGTGATTTGCCTGATGATGATCAAGAAATTTTGTTGATAGACATAAAGGCCGAAATATCCGATAAATGGTACACTTCACTTAAGAGGAGAATTTTAGAGAAACCTGAACTATTTCCACAATGGAAAGTTTCAGGAAATTTGCTTTTCAAATTTATTCCCTCAAAGGGCATAATTCAAACTAATGAAAAAGAATGGAAGACCGTTGTTCCTAAGTCCCAAAGGAATGATGTTATTAGAAACTCTCATGATCCACCTACATGTTCACATTTTGGTTTTTACAAAACTTTTAGTAGAATTCAGGAGAATTATTATTGGCCAAAGATGCGCCCTGATATTTTGAGATACATTCGTCAATGTAAAGTTTGTCAATCACAAAAGTTAGCTAACACATCACGTTTAGGTTTAATGGGCTGTGAAAACCAGGTAAACTTTCCTTTTCAAGTCCTAGCTGTCGATCTTATGGGACCATTTCCTCGATCACCCCGTGGATTTACATATTTACTTGTAATTGGAGACTGGTTTTCGAAATATACCATTCTATGTCCCCTAAGAGACGCGACAGCACCAAACATAGTTAAATTTCTAGAAAATCAAGTGTTTTTAGTATACGGTGTACCTCAGATTATCATTGCGGACAATGGTACCCAATTTGCAGGAAGAATCTTTAAAAAGTTAACAGATACGTATGAAGTAAAAATTTGGTTTACGCCTCGCTATTCAGCGCAGTGCAACTTTGTTGAACGTAATAACAAGACAGTTGGACAAGCAATACGTAGCTATATAGTTGAACATAAGGATTGGGACAAAGAGTTATCAAAGATTCAATTTGCTATTAATACATCTGTACATGAAGTGCATAATTATGCCCCAGCATTTTTGAATTTTGCTAGAAATATTCCTCACTCAGGTAACTATTATAGTAATATACCTGATACAGTAGGAATAGAGTTAAATCCTCAAAGTAGATCTGAGTTTGTAGAAAATATTTCTAATCTAGATACAATTTTTAAAGAAGTAAAGAATAAATTACATCAGGCTTACCAACGAAATTCACGAGCATATAATTTGAGAAAGAAAGATTATTCTTTTAATATTGGAGATAAAGTTTGGCGTCGAAACAAGGTACTTTCAGAAGCTGCAGTAAAGTTTAGTTCAAAACTAGCACCCAAATATGTTGTGTGTGTAGTTAAAAGGAAGGTTTCACGTTTAGTTTATTCTCTGGAATATGAGAATGGTAGTCCAGCAGGAGACTGGCATATTAAGGATTTGAAACCTTATTTTGGGTCTAACTCAGACATTTCTGTCGGTTAGTTTTTTGAGATATTTTGAGATATATTTTTGAAAATTTTGTGAAAATTTTCGAATTTTTTTGGAATTTTTTAGGAACTTTTTGGTAGCTACCGTGAATGTGGAAGTTCACAAAAACACCCTTGGAATGTTCTACATTGTGACATTCAATATTTTGTATTTAGTATTTCGAATTTTTGAAATTTGCAAATTTAGCCCCTGAATTGAAACTGTCAGATTGCAACAGTTTTCAATTTTTCTCATTGCTGACGAGTAATGAGATTTTCTTTTTTGTACAGTATTTAGAGTTAGTTATGTAAATATTATGTAAATATCTCTGTTCCGGATAATTTTGGATAGACTTTCCCGATTTTGTAAATTTACTCGATTATGAATTTTACCGACTTAGACTTCCCGATCGTGACCTCCCTTAGGATGTTTAGTACGCATAGCTACTACCCCAAGTTAATCCCTGAATAGAGGTATGCATTTGATCTTCATGGTCTTATTTTTTGGGGTAAAGGTTGGTTATCCCTGGATTATTCCTAAAGCTACCTGAACTTGGACATGTTCCCAACTAGTGTTATCACGACAGTAACACCGCTGTTAGTTATTTCCACTGCGTTATGTGGACAGACATAACCAGTGATGGTCCAAATACTGTTCCATTTCTTTTTCGGTTGGGGTAAAGGTTGGTTATCCCTGGATTATTCCTAAAGCTACCTGGACTTGGACATGTTCCCAGCTAGTGATTTTATCACGGCAGTAACATCGCTGTTTTTTATTTTTGCCACTGGTTATGTGGACAGTCATAACCTGTGATGGTCCATGCACTGCTCCAACTTTTTGGAAGTGATCAGCACTTTTGATGCTGATACTTCACATTTGCTGTGGGATATTATTTTCAATTTTGATACCTACATTTCCCACAGTATTTTTGAGTAAATTTTGAAAAGCCAAGAGCTATTTTTTGTCTGTAGGGACCTTGGAAGCGTAGGGGTCGTGGACAACAACGTGATGTGGGTCGTCATAGTTGTCTCATGACAGGTTGGGCTGACGAGATATATGTCTTATTGAATTTTTGTTTAGGCGGGTTCAATGGGCATATTTCTCGAAAGTACCGCTCTTTTGCTTTTGCACTTGAGTAGTCTCTAGGGACGACCTAACTCTACGTGAATAGGAATACTCCCGAACGTTTTTTGTTGAATCTTTTTGTTTCAGGTTTGGCCTGTTTAAGGTTGGTGGCCGTATGTCACCCCAGTTGAACGGTGGACAGCTGGTTAAATCAAAATTTAAAATTTTAAACTTTCTTTTTTGTTTCCACCTCGGGATTTTTTAGTGAGTTGCCTTCGTTCGTTTAGGAGTTGACATCTCACTGATTGATTCTGAATGCAATTTCAATATTTGGATACTGATATTCGTCTCGGTGATCTGAAGTACTTATCCCTCTGTATCCATTGTTGATATTGTAATTTTTTTGAAAATTTAAATCAATCCAGATTCAAATTTTTTCTTGGGAGAGAGGTGATGTAGCATGTAAATATTCACTACTGTATATTTTGTCTGATTCTATACTATTCTGTAATGCTGAGCACATCTGACAGGATATTTTGTCACAATAACATGGTTAACATTTTTCAATAACATAAATTGAACTCAATCTGCTTCATATTATTTAATTATTCTCAAACCTGATATGTGGATACACACCTGAGATTTCACACTGTACATAAAATAAAAATACTATTTCTATAAATACACTGATATCTCTTGCTATATCTGCTTTGTTGTGATCCAAGTAGAAGGATGATTCGGATGGTTTTTACAGAAACTTATCTGAAAGAGATAAATAATATAAAGTAATATGAAATACCATTTCAGAGACATTCTCATACTCACTTTTCACACTGCTATTTCCACTTGAAACTTCATCACAGTAGGACAATAGGTATTGGATTTTCCAGGAACGCTGATGCGGATGGTTTCACTAGGAATCGACCATGGTGAATCAATTAACTTCGTTTGGCATTATTTTCTTGATTGATGCATTTGATAAATTCAGGTTGATGTTTTGATCTTGTTGAGTTGATCTGTTATTTCGCTTTACGTCAATTAGCTGTCGGTCATGACACCATGTCAACAGTGTCAAACTTGTCATGCGCCAAACGCCGATTCGGATTGATATGTCCTTAGATCATCATCGTCGAACCAACGAGACGAGTATTTGTGAAGAAAGGTGTGACGTCATTTTAGTCATCAATTCTGATTGGTTCAGATAGTCATCTGGGAAGAATCAAGTCTCTGGAGGGAGTAGCGATAACGTCTTTTATTTTGGATATTCAAATTTTCCGCCAATTTGAAAAACGGAAACTGTTAGGTTGTTCTCGAAGTTTCTGGAAATTTGGAGAAGGGATTTCCTTTCTGGTCGTGAGACAAGAGCTCACTTCAGAAAATTCTTCGTGGTGGTCAAGTGCCATTTTTGTGGTGTGAACCGGCTTCTGAAGTCCTGTACTGCCTGGCGTTCTGGATCACATCAGGATATCCTGGATTTGTTGCTGATCTATAAGGACTGCTGGACTCTACAGATTCTTCTGGTTTTGGTTTAAGAGGCAGGATCTTCATGGTTCATCACCCAGGCAGCCACGTGCCTACCTTCATCGTCATTTCGATCCCTAACCCTTCATAGAAGGTGAGTCTCGCATTATTACGTTTTTTCTCTCTGCAGTCCAGAAATTCAGAACCTCATTTCATGAATTATTTAAGGGTTTTTTCACCGGGAGTTTTCTACCGGGAGTTTTTCTACCGGGAGTTCTACAACGGGAGTTATCCTACCAGGAGCACTATTCTTCCCAGGAGTCATTGCTCGACCAGGATCTGTTAATTCTACAAGGCCTTTGGTGGCTATATAGTAGTCTGGAATCTGGAATCTGGATATCGTCCCCTGTTTGTTCCTGATATGATGGATTTTCAAGGTGGAAATACGACAACTCTGTCAATGTCATCTGACATCCAGGGATGTGAAGTCAGCACCCCGCTCTCCGCCAACCTTCCCCGCAGCAGCTTCATCTGGTGGCACTAAAGCCATTTATCAAGGATAACTGGTGTAGGACACACCATACAGGTTTTTGACATAAAAATATATTTTTATTTTTCATTTTTATTCACTCATAATGCCTATTGCTAGTGTGTATAATGGATCATTTTTTAAATCATAGCTAGGTCAAAAATTGATGAAATCACACATGAAAGGTACATACTTCCCCTCCACATAGTATACTATGCGCTGGTAGAATTCTTCCATTTTCAATATTTTTTTAAATCTGCTATGACTATAAAACGTCCTTACAGGAGCTCTTGATTTTTCAAGTAAAATATAAGGTTGGTTTATACATATTTTCATCCACCATAATAGCAGGCAACAACAGTGTAGTTTCTTAACAGGAAATAAGTATCTAATATTTTTTTGATTATGCATATTTGTCAAAACCATGTGATATATGAGTCCTATCATCATAATTAAATGTTTTGGGTATTTTATATGACTGTTTTATTTGTTTATTGACATGACACTCCAACTCACAACATCTCTAAGGTAAATTTAGGTCTTTTAGTCTGGGAGAACAACTAATATTATTCATTATCTGGTTGCTCAACTTTCCAGGTAACATTTCATTTGAATTAAAAGTTGCAGTGGCGCCCCATCTTTTTTGTTTAACCTTATGATTGCTAGATAACTGAAATTTTGCTATTTTAACTCATTTTGATAACTCGAACCCATAGTGCCTACTGACGAAGAGCTGCCGTTCGCAATGCACCTATTTTTCATAAAAGTAGGGCTGCACCGTGTACCTTTAATACACTAGTCTCTTCTGTGGGATGAGTAATTACGAATCAATATTGAGAAGATATTACATTACATCAAAATCAGAAAGTTATTGACGTGAAATTCGAAGTTTTCATCAGGAATAACACATGCATTGCAGACATCTTTTTGTAGGCATCTTCATCATTCTTTTGGAGTAATCAATCATCTGTCAGTCTAATTCTGTGATCTGGTTTAGATAAATTGCGAATTCAGTGATTGTTTAGTAGTTAACGTAACCGCGAAGTCGTATGGAGGGACGAAAATGAATTGCAGTTCTCTCTCGGAGACAGTGTGATTAGTTCATTTACCGGAACTATAGGACAACAAACGCCATCAACAGTTTAAATATATGTGATATATACCAGAAAAAAAGGAATTTTTGAGGAATTACATTTTATAAACTGTCAACAGAGAAGGAAATTCAATCTTTCTTCCCTTCACATAATTTTTTTCGAATAATCTCGATAAAATAGGTCATAGTCTTAAGACTATCTGGCAAAAATGTTGGAATTTTTGACTTTGACATTGACCCCACGTTCTAGTAGCACTAACTGATGAGACTGAAACTGTTAGCCCCCATTGGAAGGCCTCAGCGAATCATACGGAATCATCTCCGGCCGAGGCTACAAAATTTAGAATTCATTACTAGTTTGAAGAATAAATATTTTCTGCTCCGCCGGGGATCGAACTTTGCAATCCTTTGGTGTTCTGAATGATATTGCGCCATTTCAATAAACAAATATCAAATAAATTAAGTAGAAAGAAATTCTGAATTGAGGCTCTACCACGAATCTGCGATTAGAGGTCTATAAAAATCACAAGTTTCCATCGTTCAAGTTTGAACCCCCTGATTGGGTATGAAAGTGTTGAAAAGGGATATTCTCAGATAAATTATGAACATACAAAAATGGATATATATTTATATGAAGCAATACATTGAGAATTCGCATTCTCTATGTGATGAGAATATCTACTCTTTTTCAGTTCATTCAATAGAAAACAACTACTTTTCTGGCTATATGCCACGACGAACATTGAATTATATCTATTGAACACACACGATAAGAGTTTGAAAATAAAATATAAAAACATCTGAAATTGAGAATTTGCATTCTCTTTCAGACAAAACATTATGTATATGCACACATCATTCTGAATATTCAACAGAAAACAACTACTTTCCTGGATATTTATTGCCACGTCAATTTATGTTAGTGGAAACTGTTGAATGTGACACTGCCACTGAATATCTTGTGCTCAGCAGTATGGAATGATATTCAAGACTCCCAAAACTAGAAGAATCAGACAAAATCAACAGTATGTAGTGAAAATTTGCATGCTACAGTCTGAACGATTCGTTG
This sequence comes from Phaedon cochleariae, assembly GCA_918026855.4. Taxonomy (NCBI): domain Eukaryota; kingdom Metazoa; phylum Arthropoda; class Insecta; order Coleoptera; family Chrysomelidae; genus Phaedon; species Phaedon cochleariae. The sequence goes on from OU896710.1 coordinate 37,123,798, forward strand.
AAAAAACCTTCACAAACACGTTTGTAGGAATCAAAATGTTGTTCAAGAATATATGTATTCTGTATATTATGTTTTGTATCGAAGAGGCTCACGTAATTTTCCACCAAAAAAAAAGAGAAGATGTGGAAGATGAAAAACTCAATAACGCATTCCATCAGGAATTTTACAGGGTGATCTCTGAATGCATAATAAACCACAAACATGTTTCTTCCAAAATGAACTACCCTTTGTTGAATTTTTTCTCGAAATCAGTAGATATGAACCTTGACTCCTGATTCCTTGAACTCCCTACATCCGATACATCCTGCTGCTAAAACCTGACGAGGAAAAATGAAAACGATTACATTGTCCTACCAAGAGATTCAACATAGCAACATGGATTTAAACACATCCTGTTCTCACATTCATTAACCGGCTACGACAAATTTGCCACGTGCTAAAGGAGCAAGGTGGAATTATCGAAATTGTACCAGAAATCTAAAATCAATATATTAGAAAAGGCGATGGTGCTCATTCCCTAATGACTCGAGCGTCATAATGACCCATTAGATTGTGGAGATTAGATGCTCGAAAGGAAGAAAGCTTACAATATTTGATATGAGTCCTTCCACAGATAGAAAGAGCGTGTACACGTGTTCAAAACTTAAAAAAATACAGTCACAAAAAATACTCGAGCGTCTCAGATATCAATAGTGTATGATCCCCACGTGTTATAATCGAAAAATATCAATCTGCCCGTTTGCATGATAGGGGTGGCCGTACTAAGGGAGTAAGAAAGTTTTTCTCTGCGTCATATATTGGGAACAGATGTTGAGTGATCCCTCAAGTAGCTCCTTTTCAGAAGTCTGACGATTTGAACGCGACCAAAAGAACTGACCAACTTTTGAAAACGAAAAAAAAATTGTTACCTTGAAATATTGGAGCGCGTCTGATTATTATACAGATCTTCTATCTCAATATTCTTGTCATATTCACCCATTATCTGTAGGGGAATTTTCCTAATCTGGTCACCGTATTCACAAAAAAAAATGTATCGTTGATGTCACACATCTTCCTTCGACTTACACTGAGAAAACATGCTTCTACTACTCGCAGAGAAGGTGAAGGTATCTCTGTCTCATATTCATATTGAAAAATCTCTCATGTTTTGACCCATTTCGCAGGTCAGTGGCAGGTAATAGGCCTGACATCAGCTTCCATGCACCAAATGAAAGCGAAACTGATTGTAACCGGGTGACCAGTTATACTCTGACCCATTCCAACTGCTCATATCTCTGAAATTCAATTTATCGTTGTGACTATTCTTTCCCAATATTTTCCGAGTGTTTTTGACTGGCTCACCTCTTCACTTGAACTTTCGGTTTTACTGGCTAGAAACAAGTCATTCTTCAGGCAATCATTTCATTTCATTGAATCACTCTATATATTTCTGTACATTCAGAAAGACTGGTTTATTCTCTTATCTACAATGAATTCTGTGTTATGTTTCTCTAGAAAACCATCAGAGTTATATCCCTTTGAAACAACAACTGCTTGTGAAATAGTCGCATTTGGAAATTCTGGTCACGCACCAGATGACATGCACGATTAGATGTGTCAAATAAAGATTGTCGAGCATTTCGACTCTTCTCGAGTTGTACAAAAGTTCAATTCAACTGGAGAAGTTAACTATATTTAATTTAGATCCTTCAGTGAAAAAATCTATAGAAACATGGTATGCCTTTTTGGACACTTGATCGATCAATCAACAATGCAATAGTATAATCCTGGTTGCATACAAGACTACCCAACTTCATCAACACGAAAAATTTCTGCCATCACAGTTATTTCGCAAAGTACAGTTCACAAAATTATGTCCAAAGAATTCAGATTGAAGACATATAATATTCAGATACTGCAGAAAATCAAACCAGCTGTTTCTGAGAAGAGGTTGAAGTTCTGCAGGAAAATCCGTGTATTGAGGAGAACTAGTCAAATCCTGTTTACTACGATGAAGCCTGATGAAGAGCATTATCACATTGATGGCAGAGTGAATGAACATAATTGCCGCATTTGGGAATTGGAAAATCCAAGAAGCTTACTCAATATACGGCAATTCAGCATTTCAGGATATCATCTTAATATGCAGTAGATGATTCAGAGAGTTTTCCAGATAAACATAACTTGTGAAACATCTTCAGAAAAGAAAGAGGTCAGTATTTCTGATGGTGCAGAGATATACAGGGTGATTAAATGATATGAAAAAGTTGCCTCATAACTGGATAATGGCTTGTTTGTTACCGGTAGAACCAGAATTTCAAGTGAAGAGGTGAACTCTTCTTGACGAACTTGGTAAAAATCAAACTATAGTAGTCCAAACCGCACAACGATGACTTGAATGGTTCCAGAGATATGAGCATTTGGAATGGGTCAGAATAAAGCTGGTCACCCGGTATATCCGCGCACCTACCACCAAGTTCAGCAGTGAATTGAGAGTTAGATATCATCTGAAGAGTTGGGCTGAAAACGCCAGAAAACGATATTTCGCCACTGCATGCACCGTGTATTGGGGGGGTGGCAAAAGAAACAACAATAACAGTTCGTTCGTTCAAGTTTGAACCCCTTGATTGGGTTGAAGTATTTAAGAAGAATATACTCAGACAAATTATAAAAATACGAAAATGGATCTATATATGAAGAGATTCATAAATAATTCGCATTCTCTATGTGACGAAAATATAAATTTTGTCTCGGTCTATTCAACAAAAAACAGCTTATTTTCTGGCTATATGTCACGACGAACATTGAAATATATTTATTGAACACACACGATGAGAATTTGAAAACCATATCTTCTGAAGTTGAGAATCTGTATTCTCCTTCAGATAAAAATATAAATGCATATATTATCATTCTGAATATTCAACAGAAAACAACTACTATTTGCCAAGGAGAGCTTGGAAAATGTAAATTCTTTGGAATTGAGAATTGACATTCTCTCTCAAATCGGATAATCAATATGATGTATTATCGAAATGAAAATTGAAATCTATTGGAGAAGTACACTTGCGTGATGATCTCGAAATTTACAAAAATAAATCATTCGTATCAGTGATGGGAATTATTTCTCTCATAGACAGATTGAATGACTTCATTTCAATGAACTCATTTTGGATTTCAAATCCTCCTCGGTAACCCAAAGTCCAGTTATATTTGCAGTCATTCTGCATGATATACAAAATATTCATCTCTTTATAATATAATTGAAACTATAACGAACTGAACCTGAGAATCATCTATTGGCATTCGATCCCTGTCATCTGGTTGTTTTCGTTCTTGAATCTATGACAAATTTATATTCATTATGAAGGACGTGGAAAGAAATTCTGAAATGAGAGATCTGCGATTGAGGTTCTATAAAAATAACAAGTTTATATCGTTCAAGTTTAAATTCCTTGGGTGGAAGGATTGCAGAAGAATATTCTCAGATAATTTATTCTTATAGAAAAATAGATATATCTATAGAGAGAAGCATTGACAATTCGCATTCTCTAGGTGATGAAAATATCAGAATTTTCTTCCGGTCTATTCAACAGAAAACAACTATCTTCCTTTTCTATATGTCACGACGAATATCGAATTATATCTATCGAACACACACGACAGGAATTTTAAAGAAAAATCTTCTGATGTTCAGAATGTATAATCTCCTTCAGATGAAAATATGTAAGCACGTAATATCATCCTGGATATTTAACAAGAAACAACTACTTTCCTAGCTATTTTTCACGTCGAACAGCGAATTGAATCTGTTGAACATCCAAAAGGGGAGCATGAAATCTGAAAATACTATGAAATTGGGAATTGACATTCTCTCTCAAACCGGATGAATAATATAATGTATTTTGACATAAAAATATAGCTTACCTATATTTTCAGTATCGGAATGAGAATTGAAATGTAAAGGAGAAGTACCCGTCTTCAAGAATTATCTGAGCAAACAAATCACTCGCAGATCACAATCACGATCTACCTCCCCTCAAATCGAATATGTAATGAACGAACAATACAGATTGATCTGAGCAATCCGATGTGAATACTGTACGCGACTTTTAATTGATGTTGATCCTTCAAATTTGTAATTGTTGTTACCTTCTGCGAACTTGTATTTTCCCAAATTGAATTTGTTCGTGCATAGTTTTGTTAATTATTATAGTTATTAGTTACATCAAAGCTGTATTTGAAGTCCAAGAGCCAGCTGCGAATTTTGACAGTCATTTAATAACAAAATTATAGATGTCTCAAAGGCATGCAGAAATATTGTGTTTTCATTTTACTCGATTAATTGGGATTTTTGATTCTCGTTTCTATAAAATGAAAATATGAGTATTATTTCAATATATCTGTAGTAGGAGATATCAAATGGTTTGCCCCAAAATGTCACTGTGTTGAGCAAATTTTCCTATCAGTTAGGCTAACAGAAAAATCAAATAGCTTGTCAGTAGCACTTTGTTCGGAAAAATGTTTGGAGACAACAAATATTGATATATTGAAAAATATCGAATTTCCACTCATCTTTGGACGTTTCGGAAACAAATCTGCTCCCGTTCTCAACATGAAATGGAGAAATATTTTTCCTCTAAATTTGTGTTCATATCGTTTGACACTTCTTAGTGACATATTGATGTTCGGCATAGGAATGAGTGATGATGTTGATATACAAAAGAGGGACAAGATATTATCGTCAATTGATCTTGAATCTTTCATTTTCATGTTCAGTTTCCAGTCTTGAATATCATGTTCTATCTATGTATATCAAACGAACAGGAACCAATATGCTAATCTTCGTTAAGAAGAATGCGAGCGGATTTCTTGATTTTTCTTCATTGGTTGTGGTCATCCGGAGATAAGTAGAAATTCGATATTTTTTCAATATATCTTCATCTCTCCTCTTATTCAAACATTTTCCCGATCAAAGTGTCACTGACAAGCTATCGAATTTTTCTTTTGGGCTCACTGGTAGAAAAATTTTCTGAACGCAGTGACATTTTCTACACTATATTGAAATATACTCATATTTTCATTCCATAGGAGCGAGGAGAAGATCCCGAATAATCAAGTAGAATGAAGGTATCACCTCCTCGATCGATTAACCTACATTCAGTATTTAACATTGTATTTTGTCGAAAGGCACTTGTGTTAATCACTATTCTGAGCAAAATTATTCAAAAATAGCAATTTCCTGTTTGCACCAATTTCCGCGTTTTTACAACGAAGTTTGAGTTGAGCCATCAGATGTCGATTGAATAGTTCAAAAAACTCTCTCAATCCCCTCAATCTCATTAAAATCCAAGACTCCAAGACAAATCGATGTATTTGTTGCCATCATCATCATCCTCAGCCAATTTAAGTGGATAGTGGTCTCTTCACGATTATCCAAACGTGCTGCTATTCAAACAAAATATAATATTCAAGGAACCAGTGTAAAACTCATGTAGTAATGTAGTTCTCGCTCTACAAGTATTTAGATCCACATGTTGAGTTTTTCAATGGTCCATCGTGTATTATCTTTCAAGAGGGGTGAAATATTCTCACAAAAACATTGACGCTCTGCCACTCACTTGGCACAATATGAAATGCGGCACGTTTGTATATTCGCAAAAGACGCACTATCTCCTTTCATTTGCTTCTTGTTTCAACTCGTTATCACATTAACCCAGATTGAGGGTTGGCGCAAGTGGGATTTCGAGATCTCTTTTTCAATTGGTATCGGATGGCATAATTCTGATCTCGTTATCAAATCGTGAAATTGAGTGCGAATCACCGCATAGGAAAGTGTCAGTTTTTCAATCATTCTCCTGAGGATAGTGATTGGCACAGGTGCCATTCCATGAAATTCAAGTTTTTCAAAAGCTTTCATGAAATTTTTTTTATGTTCTGGTTCCCACGAAAACGGATATCCTGTAATATTCAGAGAACATCTTGAGAACCAGGGGAAATGAGGTAGGAATTGATGTTCTTCTCAAATTCCTGGAGGTTATAATATGCCTCGAGGAACATCTCCCTTGGCAATGTGTTCCAGAGCCTTGCTGTTCTTTGGATGAACGAATCTTTGGAAAAATATTTTCTGTAGGTCTCCAAAGTGACCACGAAGGGGTGCGAAGCCTTAACTCGACGGGATAATCTCGCGGGGACAGTCAAGGTAGGAACAATTGTTGATATTCCAGAAGAGCATCGTCCATCAAAATATCTATAAAATTGAGCCAGATCGCCAACGTTTCTACGGTGTTCCAGAGAAGTGAGTGAGTTTGTGAGCGAGGCATCACCCACGTGACATAATTGTGTTATCAGATAACGGTTGAAATTTGCAGCCGGCTCTCCTACTATAGAGGAACGTGTTCTTTCTCAATTCGATTGATGTATTCCGAAATTCGAATTGTTCGATCATCGAGTTGAATAAATGACAATTCGGAGATGGGTATGTATATATGATTTAATTAGCCGAACAATATTATGCCGTGGACTCCCTTCATTCAATCATCATTAGAGGTATCCCCTCATCCAATCTCACTTCATCCTTCAGCTTCTTCTTCTGCCTCTCCTCCTTCCTCGCCTCCTTCTTCATTGCCCTCTTCATCACCCCCTTCTGCTCCTTCACCTTCTTTTCCTTCTTCGCCACCTTCCTTCTTATCGCCCTTGTCTCCCTCTTTCTTGTCTCCTTCTTCACCCTTCTTCTCGTCTTCTCCACCTTCTGCACCTTTCATAAGAGCTGCATTATGAACAGTCACGGCTATAGCGCATCCCAATATAATGAGAATTATTCCTAGGGGATGTATTTGGATTCCTTTGTCTAATAGTTTCCTACAAACCATATTGCACAGTAGATTTTGATAGATTTTCAAGATAGTTTTGTGAGACTTACTGGCAAGTCGAATGTCATGTCAGATCGTATGTCATGTTTTCAACTATCAAATTGGTGGATACAGTGATATAGGGTATGTCCCGTAAATCAACTTGATAACGGTTAGAAGATTTCCGTTCCGTAAATATGACATTTTCCATTAGTTTCTGAAAAATAGTTATTCACAGAACTCGATTACTGATGAAATGGTAGATTTACTGTCACCAAAACGACCATTGAGTTGGTTGACGTTGGCGTGTTAAAGTTTTTAGTTTGATTTTCCGATCAACAAAGTTCCGACGGATTCGTTTACTGATTTGACGACTTTTTTCATTCCAGGACACTACATCCTTCGCTTGTGGTTGATGTACACCAGAATAAGGGACTTCTGGGTGCAATAATTGAAAATCGAATAATATACTAGCAAAGCATGTGTTACACTTCGTTTTATTCCTAACGAAAATCCTACATATAGCAAATCTATCTAACATTGTTTACGTACGCAACCTTGTATTATTCTGTTCCTCCGCTCATCAATTCGTGAAATTAGGTAGATAGAGATACCGTGGCCGTGTTATCGTTGGTCTGTGGCCTGAGATTTGGTTTCTTTGTATATGTACAGGGTGTCCGGGAACATGTGGGAAATCTCCCGGATATGAAGAAAACACGTGAAAAGAATACTATAAGTTCATATAAACTTCTTTTGTATCGGCTTCCTCTTCGGAGATATGGGCTCCCAAAGAGCTCCCATGGAATTAAGTTTTTGACACATAATTCTTGAACCAACAGGTATATTTCAATTTTTTTTAATATGATGTATACTAGGTAAGACTCTTCAAATTACTATCCAAGAAAGTGTTGCGAATTACTCACAGCTCCAGGGACGGACTAGCTGTGACACTCATGGGCCCATTTTTTTTACGCCCTGTATGATAAGAACTCTGGACAACGTTTTTTACATACCTCTAACTATTGACTAAAAATTGAGTACTCTTCATTCATGTCGCTAATCATAACCGTTTTCGGAAAAACGTCATTTTATTTATATCATGTATTTAGCGTAATTTTCCACGGTAACCAACATAGTTTCAATAAAAAGTTGAACTTTAACTGCTTAGTTCAAAACTTCGTAACAGGGTTCAACATGGGCTCCATGAAGTCTGATACACTCGCGAGCACGACGAATTGAGGACTGCTGTACCCGCCACAATAACCCAGCATTGTTCCTTATCACATCACAATGAAACGTGATTCTCCGTAGAAGTTCCTCCCTAGTATCGACCGGAGTGGAATACACCAAGGTTTTGAGGTGTCCCCACAGGTAAAAATCTAATGGCGTTAGGTCGGGAGATCTAGGAGGCCAGGCAATAGGTCCTCCTCTACCTATCCAACGGTTTGGATAGATGTTATTCAGGTGCTCCCGCACAGCAACGCTGAAATGAGGTGGTGCCCCATCATGCATAAAGTACATGTTTCGGCGGGTTTCAAGTGGTAAGTGCTCGACTAAATCATTAAAAGCGTTCTGGAGGAACTCCAAATAAAGTATTCCATTCAATCGTGCCGGCAATACGAATGGTCCAATCAAAAAATTGCCAACGATTCCTGCCCAGACATTAATTGATTGGAACTGATGTTGGCGATGCGAAACAATAGTGGCATGAGGATTTTCATCAGCCCATACATATGGGTGTTATGTAAATTCATGATACCATTTTTGGTAAAACCTGCTTCATCCGTGAAGAGAATAGTGCTCATGAAGTTTACATTATTTCGTTGCTGATCCAATAGCCAGTTTGCAAAATGCATTCTACGGGGAAAATCTTCAGGAATCAGTTCATGCACTTTTTGCAAATGATATGGGTATAACAGTTGTTCTTGAAGAACTTCATGTACTATTGTTTTCGACGCATTAAACTGCGCTGATAATTTTCGAGTGCTCGTTGAAGGAGTATCATATACAGCATTTAAAATATTTTCCTCTAATTGCGGCGTACGTACTGTTCTTCCCTGACCAGTATTATTACTTCTTTTTCCAAAATTTCCTAAAATTATGAAAGAAGTAAATAACATTACCTTATTATACCTTATTAAGAAGAATCGCCCACCATTCTCCCTTAGACGTTGGTCAACTCGTTGAAATGTCTTCTGATCTGGAAGAGTGCGATTAGGAAATCTGTCGTGATATAACCTTCTGGCTTCAAAGCATTGGAAGATGCAAGACCATACATCAGATGCATATCTGCATACTCAATAAACGTGTATTCCATATTTCGAATTATTTCACAATTAATTTCACAACGAAATTCAAAAATCAAATATCAAAGTAATAAGGAATCAATGTATCAGTAATGTGAAAGTTGACAAGTTCTAAAATGAAGGATATTTATTTATTTCTAACCTAGCAACGTTTGCAAAGGTAACTCGAAAAAAAAGTATCTTTTATCGAAATACGCTAAATACATGATATAAATAAAATGACGTTTTTCCGAAAACGGTTATGATTAGCGACATGAATGAAGAGTACTTAATTTTTAGTCAATAGTTAGAGGTATGTAAAAAACGTTGTCCAGAGTTCTTATCATACAGGGCGTAAAAAAAATGGGCCCATGAGTGTCACAGCTAGTCCGTCCCTGGAGCTGTGAGTAATTCGCAACACTTTCTTGGATAGTAATTTGAAGAGTCTTACCTAGTATACATCATATTAAAAAAAAATTGAAATATACCTGTTGGTTCAAGAATTATGTGTCAAAAACTTAATTCCATGGGAGCTCTTTGGGAGCCCATATCTCCGAAGAGGAGGCCGATACAAAAGAAGTTTATATGAACTTATAGTATTCTTTTCAAGTGTTTTCTTCATATCCGGGAGATTTCCCACATGTTCCCGGACACCCTGTATAGTTTACTTGTAGTAGTAATTTTTCAATAGTGTTGGGATTATTTGACCGAAACTCTCAATTTTCTGGGTACCTTTGTTGGTTATGGTACCAGACCTCATTTCCGAGGGATTTGTGGCTGAAGAACACGAGGCCGACGTCACTCAGCTTCATCAAACCCGCCCATCATCAGAGGTATGAGGTATTTTCTGATCTTTTACAGTGCTATACATGTTCTCTTTAGGGTTTTTCATCCCATTCCCTGGGTACCACCTCTACTAAGAGGCCATAGAGCTGTAGGGGCTCTAATCTGTGGCTGATCAGATCCACAGCCTTCTGTACCTCGCACCCTCTGAGGATTTATCCTGTAGCACCCCTGCACACCTTCACACCTATGTTCTGCACATTTCTACATCTACGTTCTGCACATCTTCACATCTACGTACTGCACATCTTCACATCTACGATCTGCACATCTTTACACCTACGTTCTTCACCCTGGACATCTGTATGCCGCACCCTGGACACAACTACCCTGCCTATTTAAAACTGTGCACCTGTAGTTCTGCTTCCTGCTGGTGAGTTCGTTCCATTTTTTTTCTGTACTGGATAACTGCCACCAAGTATTACTACCTATCAGCCTAGTAAAATGTTGATTCAGTCCTGAGGGGTTAATATCATATGAGGGGTTAATATCATATGACCTATTCATAGTTTAACATCATATTTTGCTATCGTTTGTCTGATTTTTCACACCTGGAAACCAATGTGCACTGCGATAGTTATCACCTATATTTCACACATGAATTTCATATAATTGTAGGCTGTTTTGGAAAGTTGATTTCGACCAGTCATTTGTATGTACCTTGAGTCAAATTGACTGTCATATCGACTGAACCAGAGAATTGATTTTGGTCAGTCTATATTATGTATGTAAGCCATAATAGCTTTGTTAAAATCACATACAAGAGTATGGTATGCATTGCAGAATATTAAAGGTGATATTTTGGTAGAAAAATATAAGTATTTTCTTTACTGTGCCTAACGTACCCACCCCAGTGTCCTGCTGAGCTACCAGTGTCTTATTCCTGCTGTATAGAACAAGGCACTAAAACTACTAAATTTTGTAGCAGAAACTTATGAAATTCAAATCACCTAGTGGATTTCAGGCAGATAAACAGCCACCTCAGGGGTTAAAGCTCAACTCAGTTCAATATAATCCTCTGAGTTTTGCAAGTGACACATGAATGTTCGAAAAATGGAGTAAACTATATAATTTCACAAATGACCAGCATTTCGTGAATAAACCACAAGCGTAGTCACCAGTAGATAATCACTGTCAGAATTAAATAAATACGAAAACCTCGAAGTTTTTTCCACACAAAATTCTCAAAATGAACAACAATGATAGATTTCGGAAGGAAAACAACTACTTTCCTGGCTAATACCACGCAGAACATTGAATTACATCCTCTCGTCCTCCCCTCCAGTCGGGCAAACAGCTACTCCCGTATGGGAATAACGGTTGTGGAGTGATTCTTTCCTCTGTTCTACCCAGATGGCGTTACTTCCATCCTGTCGATGAAAGTCGCCTCGGGGGAATATAATGCCAACTTGATTTTTGTTCGACTAGGCTCCGCTAAGTCGGCGGTATTTGGACTGCTAGCTGGAGACTACACTGCACTGATGAGAGTCAACTCGAAACCAGTCTGTGGTTGTCCAGCGTGCCTGGCTAAATCGAAATCAATAGGCATTCAGGAAAGAATCACTTGTATCAGTATTCGTTTATACGAGTCGATGCATAGATTTCGGGAAGATGTAATTCAATGGTGCAGTAATAATAAAATCTCTTCGAATGTAAACAAATCAATAGCTGTCCAATTTAATACGAAAAATGTAACCATAAACGAAAGCATGTTACTAAAAACAGAAGGGAAATCCCTGGAGAACTCAGCCTGTACAAATTTTTTAGGAGTCTATCTAGATCAAAAACTCACATGGAATGAGCATGTTGATCATACAGCCTCAAAACTGAGTTCATATTGCTTCATTATCAGGAACTTATGGAATACAGTATCGATCGACGTGCTCAAACTACTGTACTTTGGACTTATTCAGTCGTCCCTTTCATATGGTCTAGTTTTCTGGGGAAAAACCCATAACTCTGGCCAACTATTTATTATTCAAAAAAAAATTATAAGATGCATGCTGAACTTGTCTCATAGAGAACCATGTAAAAACCACTTTGTTGAATTGGGTATTATGTCTTTACCAAGTTTGTATATTTACTCATTGATTCTTCACATTATTAATAAACAGGGCACTTTGATGACTAGAAAGGAGGTACACAGTCATAATACCCGACAGAAGGACGAAATCAATTTAGGATTCTCCAGATTATCAATTGGACAGGAAAATCCCAATTATATGGGAATCCAATGCTACAATAAAATTTGCGCAATGAAGGAGTTCAGAGAATGTGAAACAACATTGCTCAAGAAATATCTCAAGAGTTTTTTGGTACAGAAATGCTATTACTCACTGCAGGAATTTCTGAATGATACCTCTGACTGAGATCTACACATTACAAATCATGAGAGTAGTAGGTAGTCTAATTTGCATTATATGATGCTAGACCACACTGTACAGAATAAGATCTGTTATTTTAATTAGCAAATGATGAAATTATTTTTAAAGAATGTGACATTGTAAGTCCGGATTTTATTTTATTTTATTTTTACATTATTTTATCATACGAACCAAGTTCTTATTGTACCAATAAGTGAACTAGCTCATCTGTTTGTGACGTGTCCCATAATGTATTGTACTTACCTGTATTGTGACATTCAGTGGACAAAATAAAATTCTATTCTATTCTATTCTATTCTATTCTATTCAATGTTCTGCGTGGTATATTAGCCAGGAAAGTAGTTGTTTTTCTTACGAAATCTACCATTGTTGTTCACTTTATGAACTTTGTGTGGAAATGACTTCGAGGTTTTCGTATTTATTTAACATTTTATTCCACTTTGAGCATTGTGGCTATTTCGTAGTTGTACTGTCAGAATTGTTGATACCGGCCATGAAAGCATCGGTTACCCCTATGGATTAACGGGACATGTGAACAGTGTTAGTATTGAATAGGTATGAATTCAGTCGAGTGGAATGAGAAACGAGCGATTTACCTGACTATTGCACTCATTTCAGAGTGTACTTACGGTGAAAAATTTAATGGCCAGCAGAGGAGGTTGAGATAAGTTTTGATAATTTTCAGTCGAAACAAACTCATAACTTCCAATTGCTTCGACCATTATTCAACATTTTCTGGATTATTGGTGGATAGTTGAAATAATCACAATAATCGACCCTTTTCCGATTTTTCCAAAAATGGGTTTTTGTCATCAAATCTTGATTATGTACGTCCTCATAGGAGCACAGGGCCCCTTCACAATCAACCGGACCCGTAACCGGTGCTTATTTGCACAATAATGCCATCCAAAGTTTTTTCATGTTTTTTGCCTTATTTCTATATGAGCAAATTCTTTAATTCATATATTTTTCATTTTCAACTTGTTTCATATTATTTTCAGGACCTTTGGTTTGTGAGGGTTGAAGCTGATGATGAACACTACAACCAGAACTGGAACTATTACTCATAAATAGAATACAGTTTCTATGTTAGTCATAAATAGAATACAGTTTGATAAAAATATACAAGCAGCAGCAGATACGATTCGAAATATCATGGATATGTTCATGTATCTGGATAATCAGTGATATCTCCTGAAAAATTCGAATTCAACTTCAAGGAATTGATACAAATAATGGGAACTATATTCTGCTATTCCTTGAATCTAAGTTTTGGTCTCAGTTTGTGTAGCTTTTCGCATTCAATTGCAAGATACCCTAACTGGCAACTTTTTCCCTGCTGAGACATTGGAATGAGTGAGAATCAGAGATGTAAGTACCTATACTAAAAACATGCCATATCATCTATCAGCTATATCATACAATCTGAACATTCGGGAAGATGGTGTCTCTTCAATGTTAAATCTGAGAGACAATTCAAACTATGGAGGAAGCCGCTGAATAATTTGATCGAACAAGATAATTTGCTTTTGTTCTTGCTCATATGAATGTCATCGAGAGCTGTACGAAGTACATGCAATCTGCATTGGCTATCTTACTACGAAGATGATACTTCAAGATGATTCTGATACAATTTTGAGAATGCATGAATTTCAAATAAAACAATGGATTATCCACCTGCACGTGTTCCTAATGTCATCTTCTTTCTAGCTCATTTCGGTTTATTGTAATTCGAGAGTCAAAAGGCACTAAATTTGCTTCTTGATTCTCATTATGAGGATATTTGAGGAAGAAACAACCATACTTATTTTTCCATGTCCTAGTTTCAGGACTGTGGAGACATTTTCCCATGAACAAAATATGAACTTTATATCATTTCAATCATGTTTTCTCAGATAGGCACTACAAAGAATTGTTCACGAGTAAAAACTGATGAAAGAACTAATGCTAGAAGTACGGACCTCAATTTTAAACATGCGTTCTGGTTTTGGAACGGAATTTATATCAAACCAAAAAAAAAATCGTAATTTGGTTGTATTTTTTCTTATTACATAAAAATATGTAGTACCAGATTATATAGGTTCATTGAAATCGAGGTGGAATGAGCAAGGGTGGAATCAATTCTTGTTGTACCGTTACAACGAACAATAATGACAGTGGGTAAGCAATCGACAAATTCCTGATTCATGATAGTATGACATCGCGAATTATTCGTATAGAACTATCTTCCATCTTTTTCGTTGGAAGATGAAATAGCGAATATACTCAAAGCGTTCAACTCTCTCATTCCAAAATCAAAATTCACTATGGAAGAGAAAGTTGACAAAGAAATAAATTTTCTAGATCTCTCGTCACCACACAAAAATAGTGTATTACTGGCTAAGCCGACAAAGCAAATATTATAACGAACCAACAACTCAGAGAACAAACACTCGAAGAAGTGAAAGACACTTCAGTTTATAACAACTAACAATCACACAATAGATCACAATACGAAAAACGGAATGAATTTAACAGCATAAATTCCATACACTGAAGGTTAATTAACCACAATGGTCTGTAAATGCAAATAATTAGAACCACATACTCACCGATCACATACCTAGCACTACAAATTTCGAAGTGGCATTCTCACAACATTGAACAAAACTCTTTTCTTGTTAATTCCCTATCGATTAACATGAAAAATTGATGAAACATCTGGTAGAACGAATTTGTATATCAAAATGAATACCAAAACCGAATAATGATATTTCTCCGCCAAAGAGAAATAACGTTTTAAAACGATTCGTACTTCTTTGATAAGTATTCTTGTATTCATAATTCAAATCAACCCTCTACAGATTATTTAATCGACAAATTGATGAAGCTCATGGCCATGGGCGAAACATTTTATTTCGAGTCGCATTGCATAACTCGTAACCGATTCCAAATCCCAAACTGAAAGCCTTTTAGATGAAATTGAATATATTGGTGAGTTATATTCCTATGTCAATGTACATCATATTGATTGTCCGATTTGGGAGAGAATGCCAATGCTCAATTATCTCATATCCTTCTCTTGAATGTTCAACAGATATGATTCAATGTTCGACGTGACCAATACTCAGAAAAGTAGTTGTTTTTTGTCGAATATCCAGAATGATTTGATATACTCATATATCTTCATCTGAAGAAGGCAACAAATCCCCAACTTCAAAAGATTTTATTTTCGAATTCTTATTGTGTGTATTCAATAGATGTAATACATTGTTCGTCATGGCATTTAGCCAGGAAAATAGTTGTTTTCTGACGAATATACCGAGAAAAAATTGATATTTTTACCAGTAATAGAGAATGCGAATTCTCAATTCATTTCTCCATCATAAGTATCAGAATAGCCAAAGTGGTAGGATGACTGATCTCACGGATAGAATATTAGGCAACACTTCATTCCTTGAACCCCGAAGAGTGAAACGATGATGATGAATCAGGTATGTATCAGATAACTTGTGATGACTGTTACATGAGATAATGAAGTTGGCCAACATGTAAAAGGATTGTAACAACATTCATTTAAGATAATGTCACGTTTGTGGAGTTACCATGAAAATAAACCTACATTAGTTCATCATTTCCGAGATTGTCAATCTTCAATTCATTTTTTCCAATTGATCATCCAGTACATTCTAATTTCGTTCAGGTTTTTAGATTTTGAAGATTTCAGTTTTCACAAAATTCTCAAACATACTGTGCGAAACTACCAAGGTTAGCAATTCTGCCAGGCAGCGGATGTTAAGCTGGTCTTATTTCATCCGTACTGATTTATATTCTTAATGCACCTTCAATTTCGATGTTGATGTTAATAGGTATGAATATATTGTTATACATTCACTTATCATTATGAAAATTATTATCATCATAATGTTTTTATTTCATTTTACCTTTATATTATTAGGTATCTATATATTTATGAAACGATATTTAAATTATGAACAATATATGTCATTCTTGATATTACATCATCATTATTGTTATTATTAATAGGTATCGTGTATCAAGTTGGCTTTGATTTATTTTCAACTAATTATTAATTCAATGTTAATGTAATAATTTGTTCGGCTCCGCACAAGTTCACTCACTGGAGCGTAACCTAGTATTTGTTAGAAAATGTCTGTTATTGTATTCATGTTTGTTCTCTTAATGGCAATAAATACAATTTATTATTATCATTATTATCATTATTATCAAGAGGAAAATATATTGAAGATTTAGGACACATCTCTCTAGTTCCAAACGTCTCGAACTTTCTCAACATAAAGATGGTCATTGGACCAAATAAACCGATCTCTAATTGTTGGGATACAAATAACTGGGAATAAATTTTATATCGAGTAACTTTTTATTATGTCAAAAAGTATTACATCAAAAATTATTTATAGCAACATAGAAACAAATATCAGTATCATTCTAGATATTGTACAGTCAAATACAGGATGATACATTCTATACAGATTTTGATTATTATCACAACATGCCCCCTTAATCGAAATCAAGAAAAAAAAAATTGTACACAGTAAAGATTATATACGAAATAATTACGTAAATAACATTCATGGTACATCTAATCCTACACCTTTGACACATCTAAGATGAGCTATTCGTTGTAATGGTTTAGTGAGAAAATCGGCCAACATACTGTTAGAAGGAATATATTCAACCTCGATAATTTTATCTGCGATTTTCTCCCTGATAAAATGATATCTGACATCAATATGTTTGGTTCGATTATGGTGAATTGGGTTGAGTGCTAATTTTCGTGCACTTTGGTTATCATTGAATATAACAACTTTGTCAGACTGCCCTGTAATCTCAGAAATGAATCGCCTCAAGAAGATAGCGTCTTTTACTGCACTTGATAGAGACAAATATTCAGCCTCAGTTGAAGATAGTGCAACAGTTGGCTGTTTTTTACATTCCCATGAGATAGCACCACCAGCCAATTTGAATATAAACCCTGTATATGACCTGCGGTCAATAGAACTACTAGCCCAGTCAGCATCGGTGAAACCTTCCAGATATTTTCCAGTTTTTCGATAAGTTATACAATAATTTATAGTTCCTTTCAAATATCTAAGAACATTTTTAGCTGCCAACCAATGAGCTTTGTCATATTTTGTATTGAATTGACTCAAATAACTCACAGCAAAGGCTATATCTGGTCGAGTATTCACTGCTAAAAACATTAGACTTCCTATTAGATTTTGATAAGGATATTCACAATCATCACTGTTTTCACTAGGTTTTAATTTATTACTCTCAAGAGGTGTTGCTGAAATCTTACACTCCTCCATATTGAATCGTTTTAAAATATCCCTGAAGTGTGCTGACTCAATTTGATTGTACCCTCTTCATGCTTGATGTTCAAACCTGAACAATATTCAAGTTGCCCGAGATCTTTCATAGAGAAATATTTCTGTAGATCTTGTTTTAAATTTTGAAACAATTCAAAATTATTATGAAAAACTATCAAATCATCTACATAGACTGTCAAAATGATCAAATTATTATTTTCATCAATTTTAGTGTAAACACACGCTTCTGAAGGAGTTTTAATGAAACCTAATAAAGATAATGTCTTATCTAATTTAATATTCCATGATCTCGCCGCTTGTTTCAGGCCATAGATGGATTTCTTTAAAAGACAAACTTTATTTTCTTGGCCTTCAACTACGAAACCCTCAGGTTGTGACATATAGACCTCCTCATCTAAATCCCCATTCAAAAATGCTGTATCTATATCTAGATGTTGCATTTTCAAATCTGTTTCAGCAGCTAAAGCAAAAAGCGTTTTTAGAGAAGAATTTCTAACAACTGGAGAAAAAGTTTCGTAATAATCAATACCTTGAACTTGATTGAAACCTTTAGCAACTAACCTTGCCTTATACCTATTGATACATCCGTGGGCATTTTTCTTCAATTTATAAACCCATTTACAGGGTATAACCTTCTTATCTGGTTTATCAACTAATACCCAGGTATCTTTGCTTATCAAAGATTTCAGTTCGTCTTCCATTGCACTTTTCCACTGGTCTCTGGAGTTTGATGTTATAGCTTCACCATAAGTTAGTGGTTCCACGTTAACTTCATCTAATATTGTCATGTACAACTGAAAATCAGAACCAAAATCTCTCGGAGTTTTTCTCCTTAATGGATATCTCCTTTCAATTTGAACCTGCTCAGCCGAATTTTGCTCAATTTCATCATTTAGTTTTTCAGTAATATTCACATCTAACATAGGATTTGAAATTTCCCGCTCAATCTGATTTACTGAAATTGGTGCTTGATCACTACCACCGTCCTGAATTACCTCATCAACATGTTCAACATGAAAACTTGAAGATGTTGAAGTGAGAGGTAAAACAGTTTGCAAAATCGGAGGATTCTCTGAATTATTGGATTCCTGCTTCAAACCCAAGAAATTATATTCAAAGAAAACAACATCCCTAGCTTTAACTGTTTTTCTTGGATATTCAACATCACGAAAAACATAAGATTTTGAATCATTACAATATCCAACAAATATAAATTCTTTAGCTTTCACATCTAACTTCCTTCGTTGGCATGAAGGTATCTGAACTAAAGATCTACAACCAAAAACGCGCAAATTAGATAAATTTGGTTTACTTCCAAACCATTTTTCGAAGGGAGTTTGATCATTAGTCAGAGCACGATGCGGCGACCTGTTTTTCAAGTAAACAGCGGTTTCTACAGCATCCTGCCAATACGCTCTAGGAAGTGAACTATCTGAAAGCATTGATCTAGCCTTCTCAATCACGGACCTATTTGCCCTTTCAGAGACACCATTTTGCTGTGGACTATAGGGAACCGTCGTTTGATGTTGAATACCCAAAGTACTCAAATAATCATCAAACTCTCTATTTACAAACTCTGTCCCCATTATCTGTCCTAAGTATTTTGATTTTTGTTCCTGTTTCCCTTTCAACAGTTGATTGAAAAATGCGAAATTTATTCTTTACCTCAGCTTTTGAAGAGATGAAATAGGCAAATATCATTCTAGAAAAATCGTCAATGAACATTAAAACATATTTTTTACCTTGAAAAGAAGTTACAGACATAGGTCCACACAAATCCGCATGAATTAATTCAAGTAATGAAGTTCCTTTCTTATACAAAATTTTCTTGAAAGGCTTTCTACTTTGCTTACCTTCGATACATGAAATACAAGGTTCCCTATCTACTTGGCCAAAATCTATGCCAATTGCATGCTCCTTCTTGAGTCGATCCATTCCGATACGACAGAGATGCCCTAGGCGTCTATGCCAAAGTTTATAAGTAGATATATCTGATGATGTATTGAATGCTGTCATATTATTTTGTGATTCAACTTTACAATCAAGAATATACAATCCACCATACAAAGAACCATGTAAAATCATATCACCTGTATAAGAAACGTTATCAGATTTATAAAAAGAACATCCCTTCTTATCAAAAATTACAGTAAAATCTTTGTCTACCGCTTTCTTCACAGAGAGAAGATTGGAATTCAAATCTGGTACAAAAACAACATCAGTAATTTTATCTACAGTATCAGAAGAATTGGATATTGAAATATCACCTATACCTTCACTGTGTAATTCATTACCATTCGCAATTGTAACTTTACCACTTGACACAGAATTAAAATTATGCATCCAATCCAGTCTTGAACTCATGTGTGAAGTAGCTCCTGAATCGATATACCATTTATCGCATTTTGGGACATCGCTGACGTTCAGAGCACACAGTAAATTCGATTCTCTTGGAGGATCCTTCGAATTTCTTTCCTTTTTATGCGGACAATCTGGTCGCTTGTGACCAGGCTCCTTACAATCATAACAAATGATGGGTTTGCTCCTTCGTCTGGAGGACATTTTCCTGGATGACGAATTCTCATGATGAAAATGAGTACGCAAAGCTGCTTCTTCCTCGGAACCCGATTTAGCTAGTTCATTGAGCAATTTACTCTTCACCAAGTCACTTGTAATATTGACATTTGAATTCTCCAGTGCCATAACCAAGGGATCATAATGTGCATTCAAACCTCCTAACCCAAGTAGCACACTCATATTGGGCCGATATTGGACCAATATAGATGAAAAATTGGCGCAATATCGAGAAATCAAGTAGGCACAATATTGGATCCAAACATTCAACATGCTATTGTAGATCGATATTGATTCGATGTTTCATAAAAAGATTGTTAAATCATTCAACAAAATATCTGAAATAATATTGATTTATAATCATCCTACAATATTGATTCGTTGATATGGAAAAAACAATGAAGTGCGTTGATTGAGAATCATTCATCATCTCTATATATGTAACTGATGGCTCATCGATATTGACCAACAATATAGTAGGTTGAAGATGAGCAATATTCTTGGCATCACCACGTAGTGATATATTATAAATATTGACACCAAATATAGATCAATAATGAGAAATAATCTTGTTATTGCATTCATGACTGATGTTGAGACTTATTGAAAAAAAACAAATCGACACATATTCAAAAGAATGCTTCAAATTATATCAGTATCTTATATTCATACTATATAGTAACTAAGACATTGGGTAGGAATATGGACGGGTTATTTATTAGCAATATCTCAAACATATCGCCAAGAAATATATATTCCGTATGAAATATCGGTATGCTTAGGTATTGATGGATGATATTCATGTTTCTATCAATCAAACGTTGATACAATATCTATCCATAATATTAACAGGAGATCCAAAATAAATAAATACACATATTGAACAGTATGCTTGGAACAGAATCAATATAAAATATTCATAAAATATAGTTATGCGGATATTGGTTGAGAATATGTGGTGATCATTGAAAATTGATATTCAGGATATATTTAAGGAATATATAAATATTATATCCAACATCAATATGCTGGGATGATAGATGATCATATATGGAATAATGTCGTATTCGAAAGTTTATGGAACAATGATATTCCAATGTGGGGAGTGAATTGAAAAAAAATATTGACAAATATCAAAAATTAAGCTCAGAGCTATATCGAAAACTTATATATAGACAATATAGTTGTATAGATATTGAGATATATCTACAAAAACATTATATCTTTCATATTGAACATCAGTATGATGTGATATTGATGGATCCCATTGAATAATGTCATAACTGGAAGTTGATACGAGATAGATAATGAATGAAAGTAGTATATTGATTACAAATATTGACACATATTTAAAATAATGTCGGAAACTATATCGATGGCCAATATTATTACATATATGTATGTGGATATTGGCGAATAATATCTAGTAGCTATTGAGAAAGAAGTCTACAGAAATATCTACAAACAATATCTATAACATATTGAACAGCGCCTTTTCAGGATATTGATAAATCATATTGATCATTCATTCATTTTGAATGCGCGAAAAATGTCGAAGTGAAATATACCTATATATTCAAAATATTGCCCTAAATTATATCTAAGGTAGATATTCACACAATATCATCATTCAGATATCGAATGAGGATATAGAGTGGTTATCCAGGAACAATCTCCACAATATATCTTCAAAAAATTGTTATTTTATATTGAACATTCACGATGATACGATATTAATGAATCATCACGATCAATCCCTCATTTATAAGTTGATACACCTTCGATTCTGAATGTAACGGATACATTGAAAACAAATATTGACACATATTCAAAATGATACCAGAAATCATATCGATGGCATATATTCTTACAATATATATATACATATATGTAGATATTATCAGAAAATATCTAGTAGCATTTGAAAACGAATTTTCCAGAAACATCTACAAACAATATCTGCAACATATTGAACAGCACTTCACAAGAATATCGATGAATAATATTGATAGGGCATTATTACATTATATTGATTATTTTCTTACTTCAAAGTTGATACAATATTTATTTCCAGTATTGGTAAGACATTGAAGGGAAATTTACATTTATATACACAATATCGTCAGAAATTATATCGAATGCTCATATCCATACAATATAAGTATTTAGATATTGAATGAGGATAAAGAGATCTATCTGCACAATATGTCTACAAAAAATCTATTCCATATTGACCATCACGATGATCAGATATTGAAGAATTATATCGACCAATCGCTCATTCATATGTTGATTCATTTTCGAATCTGAATGTTAGGGATATATCTAGAATGAATATTGCAACATATTCGAAATGGAGTCTGAAATCATATCCATTGCTAATATCCGATTAATATCAAGAGACAATTTGAGTTGAAATTGGGTGACAGTATGGAGTTTTTTATCGCTTGGAGCGCACGAAGTATATCTTCCTAATAGTTTCACGAGATATATTTATTTCATATTAAACATCACTATGCATTGTCATTGATGACACATATTCATTAATCTTCAACTGGAATGTTGTCACAACGTTGACTTTCAATATCAGCATTAGACTAGAGATAATTATCGGCACATACAGGGTGGCCCACGGTCGATGGTACCCTAGACGTATACGGAAAACGGTACATTGGATTATCCTGAAAATTCGGTTACTATAATAAGCGTTTGTGATTTAACGATTCAAAATATTTTCAGAGATGCAGCGTTGCCACCTTTACCAAAGAGTAGCATCATCTTTGTTATTTCAAATGGAATTTTTCATTGCGTTTTTAAATTCTTCCCGAAGAGCTGATTTCATCAATGTATCACACTGTTCAAAATCGAGATTTCTCAATTTCAGGAATTTTTTGTGTCGAAACTATTCATTATCGATCAAAACGGCTTACATGTCCCTATCTCAACTTTTGATTCACTATCTACTGACATTTAATTGAAACAGATACAGGGTGATCAAAATTCTGAATCTTGGACCATCCTGCATTTTTTCCAATTAAATGTCGGTAGATAGTTGATCAAAAGTTGATATAGGGACATGTAAGCCGTTTTGACCAATGATGAATAGTTTCGACACAAAAAAATCCTAAAGTTGAAAAATCTCGATTTTGAACACCCTATATCTCTGTAATAATTCCCGCTAGACCCCAAGTGTGATACATTGATGAAATCAGCTTTTCAAGAAGAATCTAGGAACGCAATAAAATATAGGGTGTTCTATTTGAAATAACAAAGATGATGCTACTTTTTGGTAAAAGTGGCAACGCTGCTTCGCTGAAAATAATTTGAATCGTTTAGATCACAAACGCTTATTGTAGTAACCATATTTTCAAGATAATCCGATGTACCGTTTTCCATATACGTCTAAGGTACCATCGACCGTGGGCCACCCTGTATACAGAATAATATCGATCAATCATACACATACCATTCAGCTATACACAGAAATTATGATATTGAATCACCATCGAAATTCAATCTTCTCAGTATACCTATATCTTAAGAAGATATTCATTCCATGTTGAACATCTCTATGCTGGGAATATTGATAGATCCTATGGATCACTCTCGCATTTGAATAATGAAATGATATTGATGTTCAATATTGCGAATTTGTTTGGAAATTGATATTGAAATTCAACCAGAATAATCCTCAAAATTTATATCGATGGTTTATATTCATATAGATATCGACTGAGAATATGGTATTGGCAATTGAGATTCAAACTCCTTAATACATATACATACATATAATATTTGTTTCATATTGAACATCACTAAGCTGGCATATTATTTGATCAAATTGATCAATGTCTCATTTAACCGTTTATACAATAATGATTTTTAGTGTTGTGAATATATTGAAAAGATTGAAATTATATCGAAAGCTTATATACATATACAATATAATTATGTAGATATTGAGTTAGAAATGGATATTTCCAGAAGTCTACGAAATAAGACTGATTTCACATTGAATGCTACAATGTATATCGATTAACCTCACATACTGGAAAGTTTATGAGATAATATTCGATATTGAACCTATCTAAAAACGGCAATATCTCGAAATGGGGAACACATTGTATGATAGTATATACAGTGGAATATATTCAATATCAACTTTTCAGATATACGTCGGTGTGTATAATAAAATAAAAAAATAATATCTCAAATTCTTATAAAGAGAAATATTCAAAAATTTATTTTCTTCCCATTCATTATGTCATTCTGAAGGCCTGGACTTCCTTTCCCCATCTCTATCTGCTGCTTGCGCCAAGCAAGAATGAACATGCCTTAGGATGTCGTTCTTGCAGGCAGTAGGAATCACTACTCTTGTAGCGTCTGAAAATGTCGTATTTACTATAAGCTGAGTGATTCAACTCATTTTTTGTGAAAATTGTAGTAAAGGGCAATGAATTTCCATTATTCTATATAGGTATTATGTTTGGTTGGCCGGTTCCCGTGTTACCCTATACATATTCATCCCCCCGTCGAATTAGTTTTGTCACGTTTTTAAATCAGATTTTATATACAGGGTGTTTCATTGGGAAAGGAGAATAATTCAACTGTGGATAGGGGTCACTGGGGTGATTTAAAAAATCCCATGGTTAATGGATCTTCGACTTCTTATAACCGAGATACAGGATGTTTCATCAATTTTGTCCATATCTTCATTGTCTCATAACTTTCCAACCAACCTGTATATATTTTCAAAAATTGTTACACTTGCTCAATCTACCCTGTGGAATTGATTGAGGCAACAACAAAAGATAAAATCCAGGTCCGGCTTCACTTAAAATTCACAAATTCTTTCTGCCAGATCTGAAAATAACATCAAAATTTCTATTCAACGATGTGCTTTTCATTCGTGAACAGACGATTTTAACTATTCATATTATGTGCTCAAAATATTATTTTTGCTCATTTTGCGGTACAAAATTGGAATCAGACGAGATTTATGAATTTCATTACTTCCTATTCAGTATACGTGAGTATTACATTTAGAAGGAGTATTTCATATCGTTCTTTGTTCCAGATTCAGTTGCAGGTCCGTCATCAAAATTATACAGGGCTTTTCACGATGAGCGTTAATTTGACGTTTTCGGCAAACCAGGCAACGGATAAATCTGAAATTTCGATGGTGTGTATAAATTAACATAAACTACACTACTGAAATATTTGAAACGATCCGGCCTTGCTGCTTCTACTAGAAAGTAGCAGCAACTTCGATTTTTCAAATGGGACACCTTGTATTTCATTACATTCTTGGATTCTTGCTGAACAGATTCAAAACATTCAAGGTCTAGCGGGACTGATAACTGAGATATAGGATGTGGAAAATCGAGATGTTTCAACTTTAGAAATGTTTCGTGTTGAAACTATTTAATATTGCATGGTCAAAACGGCGTCAATGTCCCAATCTCAATTTTCTATTCGATATTCAATTGAAACAGATACAGGGTGGTGCAGGAAACTGAATTATGAACCATCCTGTATTTGTTTCGATTAAATGTCTTTAGATACAAAGTTAAGATAGGGACATAAAAGCCGTTTTGATCAATAATAAATATTTTCGCAAAATAACTCCAAAGTTGAAACATCTCGATTTTTCTCACTCTAAATATCTCAGTTATTAGTCCCACTAGACCCCGAACTTTGTGAATCGATTAAATCAGCTCTTCAGGAAGCATCCAGGGTGTCCCATTTGAAAAATCAAAGTTACTGCTACTTTACAAATATTTCAGACGTGTAGATCATGTTAATTCATATACATACCTTCGGATTTTTGGATTTATCCGTTGCCTGGTTTGCCAGAAACATCTAATCAATGCTTATCGTGAGAAGCCCTGTATAGTTTTGATGACGGACCTGCAACTAAGTCTGGAACAAAGAACGATATGAAATACTCCTTCTAAATGTAATACTCATGTATACTGAATAGGAAGTAATAAAATTAATAAATCTCGTCTGATTCCAATTTTGTACCCCGAAATGAGCAAAAATAATATTTTGAGCACATAATATGAATAGTTAAAATCGTCTGTGCACGAATGAAAAGCACATCGTTGAATAGAAATCTTGATGTTTTTTTCAGATATGGCAAAAAAAATGAGAAATTCGAATGTATAGTTTTCTGGCAGAAAGAATTTGTGAATTTTAAGTGAAGTCGGACCTGGATTTCATCTTTTGTTGTTGCCTCAATCAATTCCACAGGGTAGATTGAGCAAGTGTACCAATTTTTAAAAATATATACAGGTTGGTTGGAAAGTTATGAGACAATGAAGATATGGACAAAATTGATGAAACATCCTGTATCTCGGTCATAAGAAGACGAAGACCCATCAACCATGGGTTTTATGAAATCACCTCAGTGACCCCTATCCATAGTTGAATTATTCACCTTTCCCAATGAAACACCCTGTTTAGAACTTGACGATCGAGCTCAAAAGCACTATTGCTCCACCCTGGATCTGTTCCAATTAAATATCAGTAAATAGTAAATCGATTGTTAAATCATAGATTAACGGGGGAGTCATTAATCTATGGTTAAATTAAGGACATGTAAGCCGTTTCGAACAATAATGAATAGTTTCGACACAAAAAAATCCAGAAATTGAAAAATCTAGATTTTGAACACCCTATACCTCTGTAATCATTTTCGCTGCACCTCAAGTGTTATGCATTTCTAGAACCAGCCTCCCACGGAAAATATATAAATGCGAAAATATACAGGGTGTCCTATTAAAAAAAACACATAATCGGCCGATATATCTTGGAACATTATAATTTATAATTATTGTATTTGAATTTCTTCTATACTGAGTGTTTCTTGACTTGGGGCGATCAATGAAATGGATGATGGAGACGGAAAAACAAAACGAAATGAAAGAATACATTTTTGTCGAAAAAAATCATTTTGGAAGATATTGAGCTCCAAAGTTTGCCTGAAACTCTTGTAAATCATTGATAAAAGGCTAATAGCCCAATTCAAGCGTTAATTTGCTTTCTGCGAGATCACAAGCACCGGAAGTACCAATGACTTTTGCAATGTTGCCGGACGTTCAAAAATAGTTGAAAGATGAAGTATGGTGTGAGCGCACATTTTTTGACAAAATTTCAGAACAAATTTTTTCTCTCTCATAAAACACCGCATTCCATTTATCGCCCCAACTTCGGAAACACCCTGTATATCTGACGTTTGGCTAATATCGAAGAAGAACATACTATTGCTTCACCCTGTTTAGGTGAGTACATATTATCCCATTTTCTATGATTTTCTTAGATATCTCAGTTGTATTTGGATATACAGCGTTGCGGTTTTCACAATACTGTACTATTTTAAAAAACCTGAGTCCAACTATACATAAACATACTGATGTCTCATTTGAAATGGATTTATGTTCGCTCCATTTTCTGAACAATAATCATTTATGGACGTCAAATAAATACGCCAGTGTATTCTACGTAAGAAAAGCAGAACTGTGAGAATTTTGTTTGCGGCCAGTGGCCGATCAAGGAAGCGGTGAAGGGAGAGATTATCCCTTGAGCCTCGTTGGAGATTGATATAAGAGAAGTGCATAGAAATCGGCCAGTGCTGTAACTTCTGAATCAATCGTGATAGGATTTCGAAATTTCGTGGGTAGCAACTAGGTATACCAAATTAATCATTTATTGATGAAATCACTTCCGTTTCAACCGGAATCAACCTTAACTTTTTATGTTTGAATACGAAACCCTGTATATTCTTTTATATTCATCTTGGATTTCCTGTATATACGTGAAAAATTTGTATCAAAGTTGGGCCAACAGGGCCAACATAAATAATTTAGTAATGTGAAAACCGCAACTCTCTATCTCCAAAGATAACTGAGAAAATCATCGATAATGTCACACATTGTATACCTACCCCGAGATCTAGGTACCTATATTGAAGTTTCATCATCGAACAATACTCATATGTTTCAAAACCGCATTACCGTTATTAATAAAGCATCTATACTCAGGTAGGTATGTAGGTACAATATTTTGCCAAATCTAGGAATCCTATATTATACCATCATCATCCCCCAATATTGTACCAATAACTTCTCAACAATATTGTTTCGATATCGTGCTGGAATGAGACAACTGAGAAAATCATCGATAATGGAACACATTGTATATACCTAACCCGAGATCAAGGTGCCTATTGAAGTTTCATCATCTAACAATACTCATATGTTTCGAAAATCGCATTACCGTTATCAATAAAGCATCTCCTATACTTAGGTATGTAGGTATAATATTTTGCCAAATCTAGGGATCCTATATTATACCATCATTATTCTCCAATATTGTACCAATAACTTCTCAACAATATTGTTTCGATATCGTGCTGAAATGAGACAACTGAGAAAATCATCGACAATGGAACACATTGTATATACCTACCCCGAGATCTAGGTACCTATTGAAGTTTCATAAT
Organism: Phaedon cochleariae; assembly: GCA_918026855.4. Lineage (NCBI taxonomy): Eukaryota > Metazoa > Arthropoda > Insecta > Coleoptera > Chrysomelidae > Phaedon > Phaedon cochleariae. The sequence goes on from OU896710.1 coordinate 37,152,574, forward strand.
CTAACAATACTCATTATGTTTCGAAAATCGCATTATCGTTATTAATAAAGCATCTTCAATACTTAGGTATGTAGGTACAATATTTTGCCAAATCTAGGGATCCTATATTATTCCATTATTATTTCCCCATATTGTACCAATAACTTCTCAACAATATTGTTTCGATATCGTGCTGAAATGAGTAGGTACACATTGTGTGTGCTGCTGGATAACTTATGGCGAACACTGATGTGTACGTAACAAGAAAGTATCTACGATTTTACTTAGGTACATGGACTTTAGTACTCGGTTGATATCAATAGGTTAACTTATACTTGTTACATAGTAAGTAGGTAAAAACATTTTTCTGACTGAACTACCAAACTGCACGAGGGCATCGAGGGGTCGAAAAAATTTTTGGATTTTGCAGCATCAGCACATGGTATGGCAAGAAAGAACATAATCAAAATTGTATCAAAGTTGAACTAGTATCAATAATTGGGATAAGTAATTTTACCTTATTATTTTTTGCACCACTGTTATAATATACCACTCGCGATCCACGCCACACGCTTGAAGGCTCTATGAGACAACTGAAAGAACTGAGCTTGTGAGTGTCGAGCAAAGATAGTCACTCTATGACCTGAGGTATTTGCCCGACAGTGTTGTCGGGTGTACTAGTAGACACGTTATATTAGAAACATACATTTCTTGTTCAGACAAGAATATCAGAATAATGTGAAAAAACTGGAATGCCATCCTAGGTGTATCTTGAATTGAAATTCCACAATGAATGAAATCATTTGTTTGATGTAATATTTGTGCACAAGTTCAGAATTCCCGAGTGATATGGAGGAAGCAACACAAAATGCACTATTCTCTTATTCATCCATTCATAATTTCGTTTCATTTCATAACTTGTGTTGGAATGAACATTCCATCACCAATTATGTATTATTCCACTTTGCGCATTTGTTTATACAGTGTGTCCCACTTACCATGCTGACGATGGGTATCTTTTTAACGGTGAGAGATACGAGGTCGGTTAAATTACATCAAATGTGGAGTTTGTCAAGGCCAACTATAATGTGAAAAAATATTTTGATAAAATCTATTCGTTTTTGTTTTATACGCAAAAAACAAATTTTGATCATTTTCATGTCTCCTCCGTAACTTCTTTATTTATGGAAATATTCAGATAGGAATTTCACATTCTCATGGGAGTTTTTCGAAGTGAATTCGAAAAAAATATGATAACTCTTCTAGAATTTGAGATATCAGCACCAACTTTAGTTGTTCAAATGAAGCTCATAGCTCACTATGACTTAGTTACAAATAACTTTTTTTCCTCTTACAGATGACATGTCGCAGTTATAGTTTTGTGTTGATAACAACGGAGTTATCGTCATTTATACAAAAACATAAACTTATTTGGAAGCCGCCATCTTGAATTTACAAATTTTAACAAAAATATCATGATCGTCGACCTCAAAAACCCCCATTTACCAATTTTGAATGGAATGGGACCAAATCTTGTCCGCCATCTTGGAGCAGCCATTTTTTTTGAATTATTTCCATTTCCATTTACTAATCAATGCATATTGTTACATACAAACAAAGCGTATGGTCAAATTTAGACGTTCGTTCAGAACTACGCAAAAAATAATCGCATCGAATACAATTCGAACTTCGAAATCTTCAAGATTATGCATCTTAAACTTTCTGCACAATCACAAATAATCGTGTCCGTTCAACATAATAATCCTTTCGCATCGTGATCGGATTATTTCAACTGTTAAACTGATACTCTTCGTAATTATATGCAACAAAAGTTATCGAGGTTTTGCCCTAATCTTTTGAAGTACTTATAGTATAATAGTATTACTACTGAAAATACTAGATCTAGTGACAAAACCAAGATGGCAACAGTGGTGACTAGTCTTGTCGTTCACGGTAACACTCGAACGTACGCGAGAAAGCTCTAATATTGAGAATTCATCATTGAACTGATATTAGGTGTTTGATATGGTACACATATATGAAATCTAGAAGGTGATTTCACTATATTGAACCTGATGTTTGCTAGCAATATTGAACTAATCTTCATTTCTCAATATTGCTTCATTATCATCATGTTGATAGTATCTAGAGATTACGCCTCAATATTATATCAATATAACTGACTGAACTCAAGATGGATAATATCGCTTGCACATTGAGATGACAACATCGAATTGATATTGGGATCTGATTATGGTACAAATATATGGAATCAGGAAGTTGGTTCCACAATATTGAACACTATGATTATTTGCAATATGAAATTCATATTCATTTATAAAGATTGCTCTATTATCATCTTATATACATAAAGTTGACTGGAATAAGCATTAGAAATATTGCTCTGATATTGAGATTGTATCATTGAATTTACACTGAGTTTTTGATGTGGTACACATTAATGGAATCAAGAAGTTGAACTCACGATATTGAACCTTATGATTATTTGCAATATAGAATTATCTTCATTTCTCAATATTATCCCTTTATCATCCTGTTGATAGTATCAAGTGATTACACCTCAATATTATATCAATATAACTGACTGAACTCAAGATGGATAATATTGCTTGCACATTGTGATGACAACATCGAAATAGTATTGGGATCTGATTATGGTACAAATATATAGAATCAGGAAGTTGGATTCACAATATTGAACACAATGATTATTTGCAATATGATGATCATATTCATTTAACAATATTGCTCTTTCATCATCTTGATGATAGTTGCAAGAGATTAGAACACAATATTGTATACATAAAGTTTTCTGAAATATGCATAGGTAATATTGCTCTAATATTGAGATTTCATCATTGAATTGACCTTGGGTTTTTGATATGGTTAACATGAAAAGGAAACAAAAAGTAAACCTCACGATATTGATCCTGATAGTTATTTCCAATATCGAATTATCTTCATTCCTATTTATGGATGATATTATTGCTTGCACATTGTGATCACAGCATCGAATAAATATTGGGATCTGGTTATGGTACAAATATATGGAATCAGGAAGTCGGTTTCACAATATTGAACATAATGATATTTCGCAATATCTAAATCATCTGCATTTCTCAATATTGCTGCAACCCCATCCTGATGAAATCCACTAGAACAATATCGCTGGGATATTGGGATTTGATCACTGAATCCATATAGAGTTTGTGATATGGTACACATATATGGAATAAATTGATCGACCTCACGATATCCAACGTGATGAATCTTTGCATTATCGAGGTCATCTCCATTTCCCAATATTGCTTCATTATCAAACAGATGATGGTGTCATAAGAATACAACTCTTTATTGTATACATATAATTTACCAATATCCACACAAACAATATTGGTGGAATATTGGGATGTCATCATTGAATAGCAGTTTTGTATTCGATATGGAATACATATATGAAATCAAGAAGTCCACGTGACGATATTGAACCTGATGTTTTATTGCAATATCCTCCAAGATACATTCTATCGATATAGGTTACATATCCAGTTGTAATATGAACTGATATCAGGCAATCAATATATCTATCATGAAGATTTATCAATATCGAGACATAAATCATCAGGATATAGGAGGAATATAGATTTCATCACATATGTCATTATGAATATCGATACAATGTAGGATTCTCAAGATCCTGAAAAATGTAAGCCCATCAACATTGTATTCATATTGATCCGTCCAGCTCATTCATTCAATATCGTTACAATATCATCCGACCGATTTACGATATTCAAATATTGGGCCAATGCAGAGCCGATTTGCAGCCGATATTCTGTGCTACTGGGGAAGAGTATAGCTGCGATTGAAGCATCTTCAATTACCTTGCCAATATCTGCCAAATCTTGTGCAGTAGACAGAACGGCATTGATATAAACTTCAATATTGTTGAAATCACTCAAGCATAAACGATACAGCTTACGTTCGAGAGCTAAACGACGACCCATTCCCTTATCCTCATAGGCATTAGTAAGTGCATCCCAAGCTTCCTTTGCAGTATTACACCGTCTGACATGGGTAATCGCACCACCATCAAGCGTTAAACAGATTTTCGAAAGAGCTTTCTGATCATTCCTGGCTTTTGCAGCAGCAGGGGTAGTGTCACCTTCTTGATAACCAACAATAGTACACCAGAGATCTTCATGCATGAGATACATTCTCATTTTGAATTTCCAAACACTATAATCATCACGGCATGAAAGGGACTTTATTGATGACATCGATGAAAGTGAATTTGAAGTAGTCCGTTGACCTACGCTGCCAGAAATTTCAGTCATTTTGAATACTGTTCGTTTCAGAAATCTTCAGAAAATGTATGTTCTGGGCCCATAACCTTATGTTGGGATACAAATAACTGGGAATAAATTTTATATCGAGTAACTTTTTATTATGTCAAAAAGTATTACATCAAAAATTATTTATAGCAACATAGAAACAAATATCAGTATCATTCTAGATATTGTACAGTCAAATACAGGATGATACATTCTATACAGATTTTGATTATTATCACAACACTAATAATCCACTCACTCACTCAGAATATCATGCTAAGGTATGATTGGAAATTATTCTATTCGCTTCCATGGGTTTTGTTATTAAGCTGCTCTAATCCCTCGTGATATCAATGTGCAAGAATTCTTCAAATATCTTTACGAGCTAACCGAAAATGTTTTCCATAAACTCCAGGAAGGCAAATCATTCATTCTAACAAATTATGTGGGATAATTCCACATGAAATATGGAACATATTCAACATCATAAGGATATACGCGCTTTGGAAATGCCTTCGGCCAATTTACCCCATGGTAATAGTTTCGATCGAGAAATTGCTGATTTATGATGTGAAATATGCATTTTAGATTTCGTAGAGCACGGCTGGAGATGGTTTCGTTCAATTCAGTGTTGCGTTGGAAATAACAGTGCAGCTGCTGCTATAATACAGTGGTGTACCTCCAGCTTTATCGCGTAGAAGGACCAACAACTTTTTTTTTTTATTTACACTCAGTTGCCAATTTCACGTTCTACTGATCATTGTCATTTTTGCCAGATGTGAGTATATTGAATCGAATTTCCATGAACTTTTTCAAACAACTTATTTCTATGCCTTGCCATCTTACTCTACTTCTTGACTCATCATCCCGTATAGCCTTAACGTCCTGGGACGTTCATTTCAGGTCCGATTCAGGTCTGAACGTCCTGGACCTCTCCAGGACGAACAGGAAATTTTTTTTCATGAAAATACTTTGTACGCCCGTACATTCAATATGTATTTTCTCAAAATTGAAATGTTGATGGAAGCATGTTTCTACGAGTGCGGAGAAGTTGAACTACTCAACTATCTCACTGATATGGCAGATTTGTTTTTCCTGAAGTAAATGAAGCATCATCTACCCATTTCATTAACAGCTCATCTGCGCTAAGTCAGTGTTCATCAAGTCGTACCGTAAACAACCAATTAAATTAACTTACCAGATATACAATAAATATGCTAAATTTCAATTCATATGTACTGTTATGTAATTTTTTAATAATAATGATAATAATAATAATGATAATAAATCGTCTTTATTCATCATTTGCAGAAAAAATCGCACAAATAAAAATCAAAAGACAAATATAATTTTCCATACCTCATATACCTTTCTGCAATGATGAATAGAATTTTTGTGTGTAGTTCTTCCTATCAAGTTCAACTAAGGATCACTTTTAATAAGTTATATGCTTTTATTTCTTGTCATCTGATATGGAGCTCGTAGGGAATTGATTGTTCGTAACACGTGCTCAAAATGATTTTCTCGCGCGCAAAAACCTCCTCGTACTCTTCTTCACGTCGTTTGCCTAACAGCATTCGCGTGCGAAAAAGTAGCACTTTGCGCACTTCTTAGGAGAAAAATCTATATCGTCGTCAAAGGAAGTATCATTTTGAATTAAAACCCTCCGAAAGGATACATACATGGAGAAATTTCAAAAATTTCTGAGAAATCGGTTATACACAAATTGATTTAGCAAAATAATGAAAAAAAAAAAAAGAATGCAGATGTGAAAACATACCTGTCTCTATCCTGTCATATGTCAGTAATTTTCCCAAGGATCAGCAAGTTTGAACTCTTGTTCTATTCAAAGGATTTCATGCCCTCAGAATATAACACGCGAAATTATACAGTGCGACTCAAAAACTTGCAGCAAGTTTTCAAGTTCGCACAAAATCAGATGTCCACAATTCTATTTACTTGAGAAGTCCGATGAATATGGAGTAGACGTTTCGTCTAGTTCGATTCTCTTTCAAACAAAATCGAGATTGATTGAATCGATCTTTCAATGAATGAGATATATTTTTTTCTAGACAACCCCATACAATAAATTTTAAAGTCATTGCATGAAGTTCCTACATTTTTTTCATCACAGGATGAAAGGAATGCTCGAAGTCAGCTCCACAAATTTTAATGATATTGTTACATAATCTTGAAGGGCATGTTTCGGTCTTATGAAAGACCATCTTAAGCCTGATTGAAAGGACCACATTACAAAAACAAATGATATTTGAGTGAAAGAATTACTGATTTTGTGCTTGACTCACTTGGAGTTGAAAAAATTTTTGATGCTACTATTTCTTGAATTGTCAATACCCATAGCCAAGAATTCCAGGTTTATCAAAACCCGTTAATTCATGGTGTTGTCAAAAAACAGAACTTTTTGACAATATCCTCCAAATACCATTCTGGTATATGAAATGTTCAAATGAAAAACAATAGTATGCGCTCTGAGGGCACGGGGCCCTTCATTTATTGAGAACCCGTTTTTTTAGTAACTGGAATTTTTAGCTATGGGCATTGAAAAGTCAAGAAAAAGTAGCATCAAAATTTTTTTGACTCCAAGTGAGTGAAGCACAAAATTGAAAATTCTTTCAATCAAATATCATTTGTTCTTGTATCGTAGACCTTTCAATTAGGCTGAAGATGGTCATTCATATGACCGAAACATGTTCCTGTAACAATATCATTACAATTTGTGAAGATGACTTCGAGCATTCCTTTCTTCCTGTGAAATATTTCACTACACTTTGAGCAATATGGACTTCTACCAAAGATTTTTTTATGTTCTGGTTCCCACGAAAAGAGATATACTGTAATGTTCAGAGGACATCGTGAGAACTGAAGGAAATAAGGCAGCTATTGTTGTTCTTCTTAAATTTCTGGAGGTTATATGCCTCGAGGAACACCTCTTTTGGCAATTAACATAATACAGTTCTTACTTTTTACTTCTTACTAGCTTCACCTATTCATAAAACTTATTCTTGTTGTTGTATACAGATACAAGTATATTGATTATTTGCCGAAAATCCACGAAGAAAACTCAGCCAAGAGAATCGTTTTCTTGAAAGGAAGTCGATTGTGACTAGAACCTTTTCACTAACGGTAGGGAAATGAGGTACTAACTTGAAGTAGTCAGAAGAATATTTCTGGAACGATGTTTCTACTGTATGTGATCAGGAGACTTGTTGGTATCAACCAAATGTAGTTGGAATCTGCTAGTTATAACTGAACACTCAACTTAATCTGGGTCAACGAGAACTCACTATTAATTAATCATTTTTCTTTTCTGTACCAACATCACTTGCTCTGAGCACAGCTCAAGGAATTTCCTTAAACTGTGCTCTGAGCGAACTCATCGATAGAGACAATATATTAAGTCGATTGGTGCAGGTGACAGTACATAATTGTTGATTATATACAAAACAATTTTCCACTTTCGATGATACTCGAAGTGAAAGAAAGCGACGTTCAGTGAGAATTGAAATTAATTCGAATATAACTTATTTTAATTCTCGAGACTGGTGTGTCGTTTTCCTCGTTGCATGATCCTGATATAACCGGTATCTATTATCTCATATTTGTCGTCAGCCTAACCTTTTTGTGATTCTTTGGTTCATCATAGCTATTTGATAAATAATCAAAATGCATGAGTTCTTGTCGTTTTATTAGTTATGACCTGTTTCATGTAGGTAGTACTGATTTCTAGCTATCAAATGAACAAGATTACCCTAAACTGTCCCCAAATATCAATTATTGATTTTTATTACAACCTGTATCTGAAAATACCATTGGCTGAACTGAGCATGAACACAATGCATTGGCGTTTTTCAGCAGGAAGATCGCGAGAGAAATCATAATATACTTCAATCTATTGGCCGTGTTTTTTTTTCAGGTGCTTCAACAATGTAGCGGACAATAGCCTTTGAGTCTCAAAATAATGTTCATCTTGGTTCGATAATTCTCACATTCATGAGGGTTCCGCTTATCAGTGTAGTTCAACAACAACTGTTGTCAAGAGTTATGGGTGGAGAAGACTTATATAAATATAAAAAATATATTACTCTCAAATGATCTCTGTGAGTTGAAATTATACAATATAGCAGAGGAATACGAACTCATATTGAAATCATATGATAGTTTATCATCTAAGATTCACTATGATTCTTTCATGCAGGGAAAGTATGATTTTCCATAATAGCCAACACCCATTAACAGCTGGCATATGGGATTTCTCAAGTGTTTGGACGGATGTTGCTGTAGCCAGTTGTCTAGCACAAAATATAACACATACGCGACGGATAATCGAGTATCCAAATGGACTACCATTTCCCTTTCTGCATACCGTTTTCCACCACATGACCAAGACTTTCATTGTATCCGAACCCACTCTGGAGGGGAAGACACTCGGTATAGCAACGAAGTGGAAACTTATCAATGAAGTAGTCCTTTTGTACTGGCCGATCGACTCAAAAAACCTGGGTCAGTGAATTTACTCCCAACCGACTATACCGCAGGATGGATTTAGCCTGCAGATATTCGTAATTTAATAAACAATGAACTGTTGCCAGAAAACAACTCATCGGTTTCTAATCCGTAGAGGATTGAAGACCTTCCAGCCCTGGCAAACAAGTTAGCGAGTATTCCTGGGCTTTAATGAGAAAACGGCCTTCCTCCTCACTGATTTATAGCAAAAGATTGCTATCCAATATAGCCCGTTCCCAGGAAAGATCGAGATACGTATTATGTTGACAGTTTTTCCAGTAGAGAATGTCTCAACTTGATATTTATGAATTGAATGCATTCTGAACGCTTGAAGCTACAATTTTCTGATTTGATAATCATTATACCGTCAGAATAGAGACAAACTCCAACTCTTCGTGAATGAAGTGACTCCATGAATAATATCTGATTACTTGTGATGATATTGTTTTGATGAATTCCTTCCATCTCTCGGAGCGCACAAAAAAAATTCCGATGATGTTCGAAGAACATCGTGCGTACCTATGGAGGATAATAGGAAGAGGAGGTAAATGATTTTTTTTCGTTCTTCTGCAGGTGATTACTTATCGAAGATACTTCCATCGGCAAAGAATTTTAATGAATAGTTCCAAGCCAATTCGATGTATGATATTTATGATAATGATAATAATTATAATAATAATGAGGATGATGATTTTTCCGTTAATATTCATGACGAAAACCTTCATTTGTGATATTGAAAACTACCGATTATCTCAAAGGGATGATGATGAACATTAAGAATGGTCGAAATCGCGTCCTAGTTCAAGAATACCCTGATTGATCATCAATGGTGTGAATGTATCGTTGGAAGCCCACATGAACAAATATAATTGATGAAAAAATCACAGAATGATCTATTCAATAGATTGTATTTGGTTCAACTGCCTCAAGTGAGATTTGGGTATCTACCAAAGAATTTTGTTTAATCTGAAGGTACTATGATTGCATTATAAGATTTCCACAACTAATTGTCAGATTTTTCATAGTTTCTCAATGCTGATTGTATCCATTTTCGTATTTTCTGCGTGATTTGTTGCAGCACTTCAGTATAAGCAACTTCTGAATGAATGATAATACTGTAAAATATTTCGAAATTTACTGAGGGCTTCTTTGGGACACAGACAGTTCCAATATGTCTGACTTCTCATTCTGATGGTGTTGATTGACATCGATGATGGTCTAACATAGACCACAGAAATTACACAGATCTATTCAGGGGCTTCTGTTAGCCGATGGTGAATCTCCTCTAGTACATCTCGCCCGGAAATCCGAATGGAAAAGTATTTCACTTCCGGATTTTACTCGAAGAGAACTCATCATTGTTCTCCTCTGTATTGGAGAGGAATACGGTTGCCATGAATGAAAAAGGAAATTGGATTAGGTTGGGTTGACCAGAATAATCAACCAGCAACTGAAACATGAGTATAGCCCATTTCACAGCGCCTATAGGGTCGATGGTACCATACCGAGTGGTAGTGTTGACTTTCTACCACCTATACTATAGCGCCCTTTCAGTCGCCTTCTACAACAGACAGGACCTTGGAGATATTTTAATTCGTCCGTCATTTCGATAAATTCTCACAAATAACTTAAAACAATTTTGGAAATTTCGGTTTCGACGTATATCTCCGAAAGTCTTCGAAATTTTTGAAACATCATTTCGATGAGCATTGTTTCGTTTTGTTATTGTTCAACTGTCATGATTCAACCTACCCTGTATTTCTTATATCTGTACAGTTGAGTAATATGTGGTTTAATTGCAGTTGGAAAGGTCATGGACCAATACTGGATTGACGCATCCCATCTTATTTGTGTAGCTTGTGTATTTTTTATTTGGAGAAATATTGGGAGTTTCCATTGATATAATCAAAACAGAGAGTATCTTTAGTGACATAGGTAATGATAGGGTGATTTACATAAGAACCGACATAGAGCAGGGGCATGTAGGGGGTCCCAAAATATGGCAATTTAACGCAACTTACCTCTATATCAAGTTACTTTCCTAAGGAGTTATAGGCTTTGGAAGTGTAGTTATAAATTTCGAAAAAAATCAATATCTCCGTTATTCTTGAACTTAAAGCAACCAAATTTGGTACACTTTGTGGATGTATTTAGGGCGATACTTGACAGTAACTATAGTTCAATTGAAATTTGTAAAGGGGGTATACCGGGTGGCGCACCATTAATATTCAACATAATTTTGTTAACCCTTGATGGATTTTGAAAATCTTCGCTTGGTTTTGTGGGAAATTTAATTCTCAAACTTTTCTTAGTCCAGTAATTTATCGAAAAACCTCATCATTTTCATCAAAAACTCGAATAACTGAAAACGCGTGCTCTAGGTGTGTTATTTAAAACCATCGAAAATTCAAAAGTTGGCTATGAAAATAAACGTCAAACTTGACAATGAAGCAGGTATGTTGTTCAAATAAGTATTTTATCGATAAACAACTGTTTGTTCTGGTTGTTATTTGAGTTTTTTGTGATTATTTTGGTTAGTTGTTAATCCCAGTTTCTCACATTTCAGTATCTAAATAATAATTTGCCAGACAATTTCTACTGATCACAATAAATGACCGACTTCCTTGTTGTACGTTTATTTTTATAGCCAACTTGATGATGATGAGGTTTTTCGAAAAATTACTAGACTAAGAAAAGTTTTGGAATTGAATTGCCCACACAACAAAGCGAATATTTTTGAAATCCATCGAGGGTTAACAAAATTCTGTTGAATATGAATGGTGCGCCACCCGGTATACCCCCTATACAAATTTTAATTGAGCTCTAGTTACTGTCAAGTAACGCCCTGAATACATCCACAAAGTGTACCAACTTTGGTTGCTTTAAGTGCAAGAATAACGGAGATATTGATTTTTTTAAAAATTCATAACCTCACTTTAAAAGCCTATAACTCCTTAGGGAAGCAACTTGGTATAGAGGTAAGTTGCGTTAAATTGCCATATTTTGGGACCTCCTACATGCCCCTGCTCTATGTCGGTTCTTATGTGAATCACCCTGTATATCAGTACGAACTATTTCGCCAAAATATCTCTCTGACCGATGACTCAGAAACGATAATATTCAGAATGAATGAAAAAACGTTCGTTTCTTAATATTTCATTCAATGAACGCAAAATCTTATAGGAATAATATGATCTACGGACCAAGAATACATAATATCATTCTCGTTGGAAATGTCCATATAGAATCGTTCCACCGAATTATCTCATCAAAGTCAAAGCAGCCTTCACGTTTATTCAATGTGGAATATAAACCACATCACCTCCAGAGTTTCTATTACTGAGAATTTCATTCCGGAGGTCCCTACATAAATCGTATATTACAGAAAGGAAACTGTAAGTAAGTATTATGCTAAAACATGCTCTCTCCAAGAAAATACGGGTTTTTTCCTCCTGATGGAATATGAACTGAGGATCATTTCATAGACAGAAGGCACCCTTTCTATTAAAAAACATCCTGAGTATTCACGGAAATGGAATTTCCCTCTGGCATGCCTGAAAATGTCTCCAAGCTGAATTCTTTCGGAGGCAGCTTCATCTTGTGATGAAATTTCACACATTCAACAGGCACTACTCACAGGATGTTTCGAGTTCAACCAGTCTAACTCCGAGGAATATAAAAATGCATTACATTATTTTTACATAATCATTCTATGAAACCTTGGTTTTGAACGAATACACGAAATCAACAGTAAGCTGAATGGTCCGGTTTGGAATTCAATCACAGTCGCAGATAGTTGATGCTGGAGTTGAACAGGTCTAAGTCATAAGCCTTGGATCAACGAAGGTTGAATTGTTCAAAATGTTGACACATTTTCTTATGTTCAGATCGAAAAATCATTGAGACTGCTATTGCAATAATCTTTCTAGACATCTTTTCATTGATCTATCAAAACTAGACTGACTGCTTCTGCGATTAAAATACATGGAATAAATAAGGCATAATGGAAAAACTCGACAGTTGACACAAGATGATGGAGCATAAGCGAGCTTGGCACTTTCAACAGGTTTGTACTTTTTGATAAGCCAAAGCGCATATTTAGAAATGCACAAAATAAGCAAATGATACAGTTTCTCGATCTCACAATACGCCGCCCATCAATCATGTCCATAGAAAATAGCTGAAGCACTTCATCCAATCAGTTGATTCTGATGGACCATAAATCGCACTCCTAAACAATGAATATTGTCACAGCACGGCTGAAATAGTGTGCAATCACCTGAAATCGGTCATATCAGTTTGCGATCATAATAGACGGAGAGGTGACTACTTTGAAAGGTTCATCGATACATTGTAGCATTTGAAATTGCTACAAAATCATTTCTAGTTATGATAGTGTAACATTTGGAGTTGCAAGAAATCATTTTCATTTTTTTGTTTCATACATTACCATTTTGTAAATACTAACCTTTCAGATCCAGGCAAGAAGTCATACTTACAGAGAACCACGATCAGAGAACATTCAGTCTGACACTTGGTAAATAAACCTGAAGTGCTTAAATGTAACTCTTAATGAACCACTTCATCACACAGTTTTGAATAACAGCATAGAAATAATAACAGTAATGATTAGTAATGTTTTCTGAAATTCTATGTGCCGATGGGAGGTGATGATATAAGCTGCAGGAGTCTTTGGTTTCTGGCGTTCTGATCCTAGAAGCCTAGAATTCAAAGAAATAGTTCAATGTTGTTGTCCCTTCCGAGAGAGAACAAACGACTTACCATTGTGTTCGCAGGTGTGATAAAGCCCATGTCGCTGGTTTATTTCAAGAATTATTCAAGGTGATTTTTCGATCTGAAATGGTACTTTCGGTGTTGGGAGAAATATTTTCTTTATTTTCTGAAATTCATTTTAGGGTTATAATATTGTCATCCAGACGTCATTGTCAAGTATGTCACTCATCTGCTGTGAGTAGGACTTGAGCACAATCTTACAATGTTGTGACATAGTACTACTGGAGAAAAAGAAGACTCTCCTTTCTCTTTTCTTTCTTCGGTACTTCTTTTGTCAGTTTGAAACTAGTGATTCTGGTGTTTTTCTTCTGACCAATGAAATGATAGGATTTCATATTTGACGCTGAATTTTGGCAGGAAGCACTCGTTAAGATACGATGAGTTGAGATAGGGAATGTAAGGAGGAGATTTCAGCTTGCTATCTCGAGGTTTTTTCTCGGCGACCGTCATGGTGTGCACTTGAGCTAGTTTGAGCATTTTTTCTCTTCTCCGTATAATACGTAGAAACCCTTCGGGGGATTTGTAATTTTTTGAAATTGTTCAAAATATCTGTGATTCTGGCCATGGACCTGTGTAGGATTTGTTCCCACTTTTCGGAGACTGCCTGATGTTCCCAGGAAGCCCTGCAGCCGGCCTTTTCAGCGTATGAAGATCCCAAACTAATTGTTCTTCAAGCCCTTCCTCCCTTCTCAGAAGGTAGGTCATATGCAGAGCAATGACTATCAACTTGGTGAGCAATATTTTTCTTCGATATCAGTTTTTTCTTGTTCTTCACGTGTCTGTTGAGAGGTTATATCAACCTGTTAATTTCTCAACAGGGTGTTAGGGTATGGCTTAGCTGCCTTCGGCTTCTAGTAGCGAACAGCTTGGGGGATGATCTCTCGACCTTGGTCATGATTCCCACAAGGACCAGGTCGCTCATTTTATCCTGACCGACAGGTGGTCTAGATCAAACCCAGTAGTAACCGGTCAAGCTGACCGGCTGAGCCACACCACTGAGCCCTACTGTGGACTGTGGAGGACCATCAACTTCTTTATTCCTGTCTTCGTGCCTGTCTTCGTCTTCATCTTCATCTTCACGAGCAAGCCTACACACCATAGTACACCTTGAATAGGGGTGATTAGACCATTGGAGAGGACCCTTCAATAGACCAGGTTTTTTATTCCATAATTTCTTTTAAATCTTGATTTGATATTTCAACATTTTGATCATAACCATATTTAACATGTATGAAGCTCTTGTGAAGCTCTCCCATAGTGCTATGTGACAGCGGTTTCAGGTTTTTAACAGATTATTGTCTAATCGATTTTTTTGAGATCAATACATCCCATTCTATAGTTGGAATATGATGATTGCCATACCCAAACGCTGGTCATATAAAGAGGTGGTAATTGTCATGGTGTAGGTTGATACATTTTGATAACTTATACAATAATTCTGAATTCCTCTAGAAGCAGTAATTTCATGGTTATGATATTTTATGGTCATGTTACTTCAAGATATTCCATGATAACACATGCCACATATTCTGACACTTTGGTCTCTACACTGGTCTTCATAAACCCTGTCTAGTATGGTGTTAATGAATAGGTCTGAAATTTGATGTGTTTTTATTCATCTACTTGTGTTGACGATACCATTTAAGAAGATTTCTTCACATTTATATTTCAGGATTGGGTTTTGGAAAAAATTGTAAGTATCCAATTCATTATCCAAATATCAGTATTTGTTTTGTAAATTGAGTGGCGCTCCATGAACTTGAAATTTAACTATCTGCAATCACAACGAATCCACTTATCTGTTCTCTGGCGAAGAGCTGCCGTCCGCACATGTGTCTTATATTTTCATGCGATTTTGGTTTATATCAATCAATATAAAAAAGTAGACCACAACATGGCTGTTCTCTACTTTGGAAAGATCATTTTGTGTAGCAAAGTTCGAATCGTGTTGTCTGCCAGCGAGGCCCTTGACTCAAAGCTTCGAACAACAACTCTCTGAAAGTTTTTGTTCGATAAAAATTGTCTCATTGTCTGCTATAATAGTCGTGCATGCTCTCAGTAATGAAATGAACTTAGTTCACGATTGCAGTCGTGACCAGCTGTGGGTAATGCCAAATGATTGGAATTGCAGTATTTGTCGAATTGAATTCCGAAAAACACTTGAAATGGCCAACATTCGTTTGAAACATCCTCCTCAAGCCTATGGATTCCTCATTTTCTCGAATTTCATTATAACCTACATAATCTTATGTATCTCTTCATGCGATTCAACCATATTTTTCCACCCCTATCAGTGAAATTATCAAATAGAATCCTCTTTAGTTTTCTAAAGACCTCTACTAGGTTATCTGATTGTATGGCAATATTCATCATAAGCTTGTACCTTGCAAAAGAAGAGACACAAAAAGTGATTTGATTTGATTCTCAATAGCTAATAATGTTGATAGTCGAGGTGTTGTTTCCACAATTTCAAACTTCCCGAATGAGTAGAGCTGTTCGCAGTTTATCTATCTCTTGTGAACGGGAACGTACTTTCCTGCTATGTACTGCTCCACCGCAGGTTTGATGGCTTGGGTTGATGATCGATCTGCCTGGCAGAAAAATCTCACAGTCCTCCAACTCGATGAGTGGCGCTTCATCGTATTTTCATTTTTGATTTGTGCTCCTACAATGGGATGTAAAACAACGAGTGAGGTACTCAGTTTCTGAAAGGTATCAGATTAGTATAGATTTAGTTTTCATTAGGTATTAGATTAGTATAGGGGTCAGATAATTTATACGACGCTATAAAAGCAGATGATATTTTATCATTGCTCATGTAAGATGGAAGTAGAGGCCATGGCACCATATCATGAGCATATTTTTATATTGAAACTATCATTGGGCACCAAAGATGTGTATACGACGCTATGAGAGTTCAGAGAACTGGAGATTTTTCCCACAAACTACGTACTTAGCCCACTCGACTGTCTTGGTTTTTCCACACAAACTACGTACCTAGCCCACTCGACTGCCAATAGGGACTGAAAAAACAAAAAAAAAAGAAAGTTGAAACTTTGCCAGCATATTTCTTCTTTGTGGGAAATCAAGACAGTCGAGTGAGCTAGGTACGTAGTTTATGGGCAAAAAATTAAGACAGATATGTCGTTTTAAAGCGAACCGTGTGTTTCTGAAAATCTCCTTGAAACACCCACTTGGAATTTCCCGACCCTGCTCAATTTCGATAGGCTTCATCTCTCCCTGATAGAGTTTTTTTTCACAAAAAATGAAATCGATCGGACCACTTTTGCGATCTGTAGTGTGGTCACAAGAAACTTCCGGTGAAAAATCGAAAAAACCCGGAAAAACCACCTTAGAGTTTTCCGATTTCCTTCATATTTCGATGACATAATATTGTTTTGAGTACAATAAGATGTCAAAATTTCAAGTCGATATGTCAAAGGGTGCCGGAGATATATCGATTTATGATTACCACAGAGTACAGACAGACAGACAGACCACACACAAAAACCAAAGTTGCTCAAAATTCGATGGGGATCATTTTCTCCAAAGTAACTTTACCTCTATCTCACTTAGTTTCCGAGATAGCATTTTTGGCAAGGCCGTAGTATACTCCACTATGTATAGCGTCGTATAACAAGAAACAATGCGACCGAAACCGCGGAACACAAACTTTGCTCATGTGAAGTATCAGTCCGCCAAAGGCTGAACCACCTAGAACAGATCTATCTCACCCCTGCTGAAGTGGAAAAGTCAACCGTCAGGAAAATCGTAGGCTTCATCAGAAGTCTAGGGTTACAGGACCAAAACTAGATAGGGGTAATCACAATAGATCTTCTAGGTCGCAGTGATCGGGAGGTCTCCCAGCCTATACGACCCATCTACAATCTTCAATGGGATGTATCACGTCCAGGGGCAGTTGGCTCGGTTTCCCTAGCTCTTTAATGCATGACAACCCAACATTGTTGATTGAATTCAGATTCATCTTAAAAGACAAGAATAAACAACTGATAGGTATACTAACGTTTATGTTGCTGTCGGACTGTGATGTGGCGTCTGAAAATCAGAAATCGAACAGTATCAGTGGAAATCTGGTCATTTAAAATATTTGAAATAGTAGGAGTCCTCTCTTGTTTATGATATGTGCACAGAAAAAAAAAATATTTTGGTGAAAACGCACTGAACAATGGCATTCACTTTTTAATATAAAACAAATACCGAACGCAATATGATGCAGATCGTCATGGAAATATGCATCAAACACCAAGATCAAGCTTTAGATATATCAAAAAGAATCACTTTCATAGGTATCGGTAGTGGCAGTAGGCACTGATGTAAGTAGCCGTGTAACGCTCTCACTTCTCTGGTAGGTATACTAAAGTTTATGTAGCTGTCGAACTGTGATGTGGCATCTGAAAATCTGAGATCATACATCATAAGTGAAAATATTTCTTCATTTCGAATACATGAAATAGAATTAATCTTTTTTGAATCATGATATATGCGCATCAAAAAAATCAATTGAGCAAGACGCACTCAGCATTCGCATCCACTTTAGAATATAAAGAAAAATTCGAAAAGAATCATATGTACACACAAAAAATGAATTGAGGAGAACATATCAAGCAATAGTATTCGCTGTTCGGAATAAAAACATGAAAGTGACTTTGAGAATTTAGCAAATTCATTCAACCACAGGAACAAGATATATTATTAACAAAAAAACATCTCACTTCCCTGAGTATCGACAATTGGCACTATCAAGATTGCTATTAGATTAGGGTAGGTACTGATTCGTGTGAGACTGACGTTGAATGAATTTTGTCAGAGCGCTCCGTTATATGATGTCGAGGTTGTAAATAGAATGAAAAGAGAATGTTTCTCACAAAATATGTTGTCTTCTTATGAGAGATTGTTTTTGTTACTTATTATTGTTTCATATTCTACAAAATCGTTTTTCTATTGTGATATCGAACGTATCAGTGATTCTCTGTTATTTGATCAAATTTCACTTTGATACATACCGAGATACATATCCATATTTCCGTTCAACTTTGAAAAAAATTGAAGTTGGATCTTCTATGTCATATCCAGAGACACGGTTTCCTTATGATATTTTTAACGCATTTTGAGCGGTACCTTGTAAACCTTGAGACTTTGCATATAGATCAGTTGTCATCTTTGGAATGTCCGTGAAAAATCCTTCTCTCAGAGTACCAACACTCACCAACCGTCCAATATCCAGCCCTCAAGTGGGGTAGTCTAACCTTGGGACACCCTGTATATATATATTCTTCTCAATTTCCATTTATTCCAAACACCCTGTTGGAGATGATGTCACTACTTCACGTTACTGCGCCCCTTCTTCCCCGCTTCTTCTCTCGAACACTGGCCACGTTCCAGTTAAGAGTAAAGCGTGTATTTCCCGATACTTATAGTCATGGTCTCTTAGTTCAACTGAGGCGCAGGAAACATAATAATATATGTTATATCCTGACATTCCATTTGAACTTATAAAATAATTCACTTCTTGATATAATCATATGAGATTAATCTGCCCACGCGATTCTAGAGAAGTCGCGAGGTGCATTTTCAGCATTTTCTGAAGATAACAGTCTTGAATGCATATTCACGACTGGGAATCAACAGACTAGAATGAGCTTTCGATTCGAACACATCAAAATTAAGTAACATCACTCAAAATCAAAGTCTCGATCATAGATACATTTCAGCTCGAAATAAAGTGTATTTTTTAAAAACCAACGAGTATCTCCCAAGTTATAAAAATTGGCGCAGTCGTGACGGATCTACGAAAAGGTCAAAAAACCGTTCGTTCAACAAAAACAGTCCGCGAATTTAGTGCGAAACCGGAAAAAGACTTTTCTGACTAAATAGTGAGACAAAAAACTGTATTTCGATCGTGACCAGTGGCACCTTTCCTGGACTAATCGCAAGTGCAGTTTTTCAATTGCAAGTGGATTCAACAACAACAAAACAACCCTCCAAGCAGATCTCTCTCCAGCGGCACCTTTCCTGGCGAAGATTACTTGATAGTCCAACAACTAGTCGTCCTCTGGAACTCAGCGGCCCCTTTCCTGACCCAGAATCGTCTTCGTTCCAAGAACATACTCCAGAAGCAAGCCTTGATGCAGCTCCAGCTCCTCATCGTAGCTCTGTTCCTCGGCAGAGCCCTCAGATCCTCAGCAAGAATAGAAAAAATGCACACACCAACTGGTATGTTCTTTCAAAAAGAAGGAATCGCCAGAATATCTAATGATGAATGGAAAATCATTGTATACAAAAATATTTCACTATTCCAAAACTCATTTAAACAAAGCCAAAATGCTCAAGATTCTTTAAAGACACTCTTGAATAAAAATAATATCAACCCTTCATTTAAAATACCATTTTCTGCTCAACTATCGTTATTGAATACCATTAATAAGCAAATAGAAATGAAATTTTCCGAAATTCTATTGGAAACACCAAGTCGTTTCAAACGAGGACTAATAAACGCAGCAGGCTCAGTATGGAAAGTTATAACAGGTAATCTAGATTCCTCTGATGGCGAATATTATAATGAATGCATAAATCAACTTGAAAAAGATGACAAAAGTCTTCAACTTCTTATGAAAAATCAAATTCAAATAGTTTCCATTACTATAAAAAATTTCAATAGTACGATCATGCAATTAAATATTGATGAAAAAACATTCAATGAAGATTTGAAAGCAATTCAGAATGAAATGATGAAAAATCGAGAAACTAAGTATTATTTGGAACTTCAAATACAAATTCTAGAGAAAATCGAACAAATAATGCAATCAAATACCATAATTCTTGATCAGTTGAATGATATAATCAACAGCATCACTTTTGCTAGATTAAAAATCCTGCATCCTTCCGTTATCCACCCTAATTTATTAATCGAACAGCTGAATAAAATTCCAGTGGCCTTGTCTCATGGAAACTTACCTTTTCCGCCTACACATCAACATATTTCAAATATCATTTCTCTAATCAAACTCGAAGCCTTTCAGACAAACGAAAGAGTCGTTTTCATTCTACACATTCCAATTGTAGATAATTCAGATTATGATTTTTATCACATTTATTCAACACCCACTAAAGATCCAAAAACTAACCTTTTCCATACCATTTTTCCTCTCTATAAATACGCAGCAATAGCGAGAGATAGTAAGCAATATATTACAGTTCAACTCGATGACTGTTCCGAAGTAATCGAAAACCAAATTCGAATTTGCTTCAATCACTTTCCCAAGACTATATCACAAGATTCACCCTGTGAAGTTTCAATTTTAATGGACTCCAAGGTAATGCCTAATTGCGAAAAAGTCGTATTAGGAATCGAAGACTACAATGTTCAGAAGTTAGCTGACAACAAATGGCTCTTGACAGTTTCTGATCACATACCCGTTACTACAACATGTCCAGGCAAAAACTCAGAAACTGAAATCATACGAGAAAATTCACTTGAACCCAAGTGTAGTGCATTCATTGGTACCACACGTGTATATGCAAGTTTTAATGCAAATGAAACTATAGACCTCCAGCTATACATTCCTGAAATCACATATGATTGTTGTGAACATCTACCAAATAAAGATGATTAGCCAATTTTGAAGCCAATCAAGATCAATCATCTTAATCTCGATGAACTGAACATAGCCCAAGAGAAACTTCATGAATACGATCAGAACCTTAACCATATGATCAACGAATCATTCAGTCAGAGACATTTGGGTACTTTTACGTATATTTGTATGGTACTCATCATTCTTCTTGTCCTATGGTTTCTTTTCAAATGTTGTTGTAAAAGAAAACTTCTGGGATACCACAATAGCCGATCTAACTCAGATGACGGAAACCAACCCGGAAGATGCTGTCCACAAATATTCAACTATTGCAACGTATAAGATCGAATGTTTCGAGGAGGCCATCGATTCATTTATCTACCTTCAACGATTCAACAGAAGAAATCGTTTTCCAGCAGAATTCAACAGCCCCTATCGCATCTTCATCCAGAAGAAATCCGAAGAGGATTTAGCCAAGGAAGATTTTTCTATTTTATTGTATTCATGTTTTTATTTACTCACCCTGTATTGATATATTGTATTTTTCATAATCTTCCATCGAGACTATTTCTAAGTTATTTCAATATTAATAATTCTTAATTTTTTCTCAATCATTCATTGATTTTTCAGATTAAGAAAAAATCTTAATGGGGGAGGTGTTATATCCTGACATTCCATTTGAACTTATAAAATATTTAATTCACTTCTTGATATAATCATATGAGATTAATCTGCCCACGCGATTCTAGAGAAGTCGCGAGGTGCATTTTCAGCATTTTCTGAAGCTAACAGTTTTGAATGCATATTCACGACTGGGAATCAACAGACTAGAATGAGCTTTCGATTCGAACACATCAAAATTAAGTAACATCACTCAAAATCAAAGTCTCGATCAAAGATACATTTCAGCTCGAAATAAAGTGTATTTTTTAAAAACCAACGAGTATCTCCCAAGTTATAAAATATATATAGACGAAGCAGTCTGACTTGTTCTCGATGGAACATGTGGAAATATTGATTGATCGCTAAAAAAGAGTCCTTGTAGTAATTCCTCCAAAGTTCATTCGTTCTTTTGGATATCCTTGATAATTCCGAATTGAAAATACTACTTTTTTGGATTGTATGGAATGTAATGTATTGAAAGCTGCTTGAACACTACGCCTCTTGTTGTCATTTTGAATCAAAAATCTTTGAAATATTCATACTGGTTAGATTATTGAGAAAAATACCGTCGAAAATAGTTTAATTGAACATAAAAATAAGAGGCGTTGAATGAAAAACATTTACATCTGTATACTATGACTAATACTTTGATGTTGATTTAAAAAAATGTTCCATTCCTGATTCGGAATTCGAGATAATTTGAGAGATAAAATGTCAATTCGATGAATCACTAAAAATACTCCTGATTGGCCATGACTACAACTCTTCGCATGTTACATCAAAAACTCATCAATGTGCAGTTTGTTCGAAGAAATATTGATTAATGACGTCACAGTATCGTCATATTGATTCTAGAATGAATGTCTCCTGTGCCGCTATTTTTAAGACAAATATCCACTTGTCATATATCTTTGAAAAGGTATTTTTTGCCCTATCGCATGACGTGAAAATTTCTACAGAGATTTATTCAAAATTATTGCCCTGAATAAATTTCTGGTGGCAAATATGGGTATCAAAGAATTATATCCACGATCCAAATGTCGAAATTCTAACATAAACTGAAAGATGATTTCGTTTACCTGATATATCGATCGGTATTGAGTTCAAGTTCAGTGTGGCAAATTTTTGATCACAAAATACATGGTTGTTCTGAAAATACTGAGCCTTTCAGAAAATTAGAGTTGAGATCAATAGTATTGATATTTGGGATCCAATTGAATTTTGGAAGAGGCCTTGTTGAGTAACTATAAATGAACATTTCTGTTGTTGTTGTTTTGAATTGATAGGGTATTGCGATTTCAAACCGCAACATTATACACACTTCCTCAATTTGTGAAACATTCCGAAATATAACAGGCCCTTGCTTCTGTCTTTGGATATCCAATTCACCCCTGTTCCATTGACCTCCTTCACGGGTCTTCAAACAATTCAGCGGATAATTTATTCACCCCAGAGAAAAGACACAATTTTCAATTCAATTTTCAATTCGTTTTCCAGATTGGAGGCGAGGATAATTCGACATGTCGTTCTTCACGGAGACAATAGATATGAATACCACCACGCAATCCGACCGGTTGCGCGATGTAACAACAGGAGTCGAGAACATGATCGACCGTGATGAAGCACTTGCCAGGATCGAAATAGCTACGCTAGCTCTTATTTTCATAGTCACTGTTATTGGCAACAGTACTGTGCTGCTGGCATTGTGGACCAGAAGAAGGTTGGTTTTGACATAATAAAAAATGTTATTATTACTGCATTTGGGTTTATCGAGCAAGTTTTGTGATGTATTAATCATTCAAGAACTCTCGAGATTTTTGTTCCTCATTTCTATAATTATATGAAATGAAAACATGAGTATAATTTCAATATACGTAGAGTGAGGACAACTCAGATGATTTGCTTTCAAGATGTCACTGCTTTGAAGAATGATTCTAACACAGAGCCTGCAAGAAAAATTGATTTGTTTGTCAGTGACACTTTGTTTTGAATAACGTTTGAAGAAGATAAAAATAGGTTTACCGAATGAATATCGAACGAGTCTGCTTCCGTTTTCGATAACTTATCCTAACGGAAATTGAACAACTTGATATATAGACCAGTGCTGAAGCCTTTCCTTTGAAAACGGAGTAAGATGGAACTCATTGAAAAAGAATGAGAATATAACAAAGATGAAAGGGAAAATAAAACTACGGGCGATCTGAGGTCGGGAAGAGGGGGTGAGTTTTCAAGGGTAAAAAACGGTTTATCTTGATTTTCAGCAAAACTACGAGCCCTATGGACAAAAGTTGAGAAGCAAAGTTGTAGGTAATAAAGGGACCTACAACTTTCGTAATCAAATTTTTTTCACATACACGAAATATACATGATTATTTCATGGAAGAAGCTTGTTCAAATCAAGAATGTAGTCTTATTGAATCAACAGTATAATATCAATTCCATCAACAAAATATATGGTTTCCTCAAAAACAAATTATGTCGATCCAAAATGATGTCGATGTTGATTCAACTATAAACATTCCGTTGATTTGATCAAACAATGATCATTTCGATGAGACAACATACAAGTTTTCTTATTCCGATGTAGCAATGAACTCGTTTCGAACCGATCATTTGCTTGAATAGAGCAACGAAATATGTAATATCAATGAAATATTTTGTTCATTCTAGAGAAACTTGAATTTTTGCCTCTAGATGGCGATCATTTCGCCTCGTCTATGCCTTCCTCGCATTCATTATATATATACGTGAAGCCTGATTCTTCTTGTTTGAAATATCAGCTGGATAAATCGAACTTAGAGGATGATTAGCAATCCGAAATAGTTTTCCATCAGATGAAGAGGGGTAAAGACTAATGCTAGAAGTCGATTAGTTTCCTAGTTTTGTTCATTTCATTGATGTGAAATTTCAGAAAATTCACAAATATTGTATTTGGTTCAACAAAACAATTTGTCGAATGGATATATAGTTTTTCTTGAATCAACAAAATATTTGATTGAATTCACCAACTATTTCATTGAATTAAATAAATATCTCATCGAATCAACCAAATATCTTCCTATTTTGAATCAAACAAAATGATTGTTTGAGCCAATTCAAAATCTCTGCAAAAACAATTCATGGATGTGCTTGATTAAAGAAGATCCAGAGTTCATGCAAGATAGATTCACTTGATTCAAACTTCAAATTCGCTTAGAAACAAGATAAAGATTCACTCATTTCAATACTATACTTTGTCGTGCATATATGACACTTTTATTTGCTCCATCCAATTAAATTTTGCTTGATTCAACAATTCCATTTTTCCGTGACCTCAAAATTTATATACATGTGTGTATACAGTGTATTCAGGACATAAAAAGGTATGTTTTCAACGAATTTCGTGGAAAAAATTTATTTTCTGCATAAGATGAAAATAAAAAACCAAAAGTTGATTATTTAAATTTTTCACAAAAATGTTCAGGTTATGTGAAAAAAGTGTTATTACAAAAGTTGTAAGTCTCTATATGACCTACAACTTTGTCGATTGATATTCCTCCATAGGACTTGTGGTTTTGCCGGAAAGCGAGATACACCGTTTTTTACCCATAAAACTCACCTCCTTCCACTTATTCCCTACCTCAGATCGCCCGTAAATTGTTTTTCCTTTCATTTTTTCTATATTCTCGTCCTTTCTCAACGGGTTCCATCCTACTATTATAATATTGGAATTATATTGAAATCATTGGACAACAAGATCTCCACCGGAAGATGAAAGTGGGGGAATCCGCTTGCATTCTCCTGAACGAAGAAAAAAGCATCTCTTCGTGTTCAGTTGATAAAGATAGAGCATGGTTTTTACTAAAATAATATGAGCATGAAGATGGTGAATTCAAAGATGATTAATTGAGAATAGCCTGTTACATTTGTTTGCCAACGTCGCCATCTGTCACTGAGAAGTGTTAACACCCATATCAAAAGACAACTTGCGGAAAAACTATTTTCTATTCTTTATGCTGAAAACAGGAGCATATTCTTCTTCAAAACGTCCAAACATCAGGAAAAATTCAATATTTTTCTGATATATCTGTATTTCTCTACTTCAACCATTTTTTGATACAAATTGTCACCGACAATCTAATGGTTTCTTCTGCGAGGCTCTGCGATCGAAATATTTTTGAATGCAGTGACACTTTGGTGCGAATAATCTGATTTGTTCTCACTACACGTATATAGAAGTGATACCAACATTTTCATTTCATAGAAACAAGGAGAAATATCCTATGAAATCTGGAATGATAAAGAAAAATATACTTCTGGGAAGCCTACACAAACTATTATGTTCTGTGTGTGATAGATCTACCATCAATTCTCCAGGAAATCTTGAGAAAAAATTCCAGAACGTCATTCTCAAATGTTACATAATTGTAAACGGCATAGCTCTGGGATTCTTTGCCTAATATGGAAGTATTCCCCAAAACATATAACCCCCAGAAGTTCAAAAACAATCCAATGCCTACCTCTTCTTTCTATCCACTTTGGATATCATAAGACTTTTTTCGTGCGCTCCTAGAGATCAACAAAAAAAAATCGTTGAATTATTTTTCCCAAAATTGTTCATATTCATAATTCGGCTTCCCCCCCACGAGCAGAACAATTTCTGCGGAGGTGGTGGATATTGAACCCACCTATCGGCAATCGAATGTGGATAGTACATTGATAATTCAACCACGAGGCTAGACTGCGGCCTGGTACACTGAGGGAAAGGTTTCGTTATGATAAATAAATTGATTTGTTTGAGTATGCTTCGTTGAATATTAACGCCATCTTCTTGTCATCAATATACCTCATTAAATACTACCATGTTTTTTGTAAAAGAATCGTTGACCGAAAACAAAGGATTCGTTAGAAGCTGATTCTTTCAATATTAACATATGTTTTTAGGAGAAACTTCCATGAGTTTGTCACAAACCTGTTCGTTATATCCAAACTTCATGGAATCTTACTCTCGAATTACCATTTATTAACTGGTAACAAATTCTCCCCACAGTTTAATTGCTTAGATGATAAGAAATTGTTCTTGAGAGAAACAAATCATTCGTTATACAATTATTATTGACCTTTCCATGACGTAGTGATATTCTATTCGGCGCATGCTCGAGGTTGGAATGCAGTAGGTAGTCGGAGTCAACATGTTAGACTGCAAAGGACGCTTGGAGTGGCCTAATAATCAAATATCATTTGCTAACACAGAAAATTGTGGTGTGCACTGTTGAATGTGAATTTGAGTTTCATCAGTTTGTGCTGGAGCATATATAGGTATTACACGAAGTGGCTGGTGAGTTTTTATCATATTGTTTTCAATTTCTAAGACACAATAGCGAGTCTGCATGGTGAATAAATCATACTAGCATTTACTTCTCCATCAAGTGTTATTATTAATTGAATTCCTATATATATTTCTCATCGTCTGACTCTAATTCTCACCAATTTGATAACTATTAGGCATGCTGATACATCATCTCTAAAGCTTGTTCTATAGACTTCCAAGATGGAGGAAACACTGAGAGGGTGAGGTCTAGGAAATTTTGTTGAAAGATTCCGCAAGGTAAAATGGTTGATCTTCCTGTACATAGGATGATGATTGTACAGATCAATTGTGAGGAGATGACAAGTGCGAATTCATATAAGTGAATAGATTTATAAGAATGGATGCAAATCCACAAAATCCTTTATTGAAGAAACAAGGCTCGAATATATGAAATTAATTAGATAGTAACCACATGCCTGTGTTATTGTCAATCAGTATTCGACAACAGTTGAGATATCCATAAACATGCCAAAATTTTTGTATCTCATCCATTTTAATCCGTCCAAGTGCCTCGAAATTGATGCATCAGATGAAAAATCATGACTTTTCGACCTAATGAACATCGTTGACCTTGGAAAACCTGATAGTTTCTTATTTTCTTATACTTTACAATCATTTTGAATGATTAAATGCAATTTCAACATCCTTTCGTGTGCTCCAAGAGATGAAAAAATACCGTACCTATTATTAAATGGGACAAGATATATTATCTCTATCAAGAACTTGTTTATTTTTATGTTACAGATCATTCATATCAATATAGTGGATGCTCGATACCACCTGGATTTCTGGTCTGATTTTAGCTCTTTTTATTCAGATGTTTTGATATCAAAATATATGTGATTTAACTATACTGTAAACTTTTGCTTAAATAAATTTGTTCTCAGAGACTCATTATTCTTTCTGTTAGGAAAAAACAATTGGAACCATCGATCATCGATTCAAAATATTAACTATCAATAACCAAACAATATATTATATATTGACGAAGCATAACTTATCAATATCAAAATGATTCCTTATGCTATAAGTAATGCTTCTTTATTGAAACAATGCCTCCTTTCTGTACAACACTGGAAAAGCTAAAATTAAAACGCAGTGTATCAAGTTTTAATATAGATAACTTAACATATAAGTGACAGTCGATTGCATTAAGAAAACGTTAATTGAATTTAAAGTAACGTGACATTATTATAAACAAATCTATTTTAATGCAAAATGGGGTATAGTGTCCATAAAGTGATATTTGTTAATATTTAATATATCAGAGATCAAGGTTATTATAACCTAATATTAACCTGTATATTCGTTTGTAATTTTTTTAAATACCATTAGTTTGTGATGAAATCATGTTAGTTAGTCCATATTCAACAACGTCATTCGTTAACAATAAATAAAATTTCTTTATTGTTAATAAACTGTTCTCTCAGTGTATAGCATTCCTGATCATCCATAATAAGTAATTGAATAAACTAGTATGTGTATACGGTTGATAATAGATATTGAGGTGGAGATTTTCAATTGCTGCATACACGTAACTGATCAATCAAATGAATATATTTTGTATTTCGTATGGATATTTGTTCATCATTAACAATCGCATTAATTATCAATTGCGATTGATAATATAAATTTTTCACACAAAATTCAGAATTTCTTCATTCGAATAATAAACATATTGAATCGCATTGTTGATATAATGACAGTTGAAAAACAAGTGACAGGAAAAGTGAACTCCGATTTGTTTTGAAAAAAAAAATAAGGAAGAATGAGGAGAGGCGGAATGTTTCGGACTTTTTTATCTTTTAGAGATTATAAATTCTAGGAAATTCTTCCTTGGGCAATCAATTTCGAAGCTTTGTCTCCACCATGATTTATCAATGAGAGGAAACTTGCTTGTCACTATAGATCACTAACGATTACTGTAATATTCATTGAGTTAATTTTTTGAATGCGCACCTACCTCGGATGGGAGGCAGTATAGTGAGTGTGTTAGTTTTCATTGATTAACTTCGAAATATTGATAATCTTGGTAATACTTCTTCAGGCGGCACGAAATTCTGTAGATCTATCTTTCCATAATAATGAACCGGTAACTCCGCCAACAGAATCAGTTATAACTCCGTAGTAGTTTGAAAATACTTCAGCAGACTTGGTATCGTTGAATTTGTATTCATAATCACTAACCGATTATAAAATGAAATACAGGGTGTACCATTCGAAGATCGATGCCCGTTCTGCCTCAAGGTTTCAACCTCTCGATATAATAATCACATCAGTTTGTCTCCTGTTTCTCATGAAATGAAAATATTATTTTCATTTCAATATACTTTCAGTCGGACAAATCAGATGAATTGCCCCAAAATGTCACTGTTTTCCAAAACATTTTTTCGATCAGGCAGCATTAGAAAAATTTCAGTGAAACTTTGTTTTGGAAAATGTTTGAAGCAAATGAATATCTTGATGAATATGGAATATTCACTTCTCTGGACGTTTCGAAAGAAAATCTGCTTCCGTTATCATAAGGAAAAATTCGAAACTGTAAACAAATGGATAAGACAATATTCTTTGGAGGCCGTGTATATTTCATAAAAATAGATATTTACTGTAACATTCGAAAATGAGTATATATTGTAATGAATTGATTTAATCACCTCCATCTGACATTGAAAATTCAGATAATGAAACATCCTATCAATAT
Source organism: Phaedon cochleariae (assembly GCA_918026855.4). Taxonomy (NCBI): domain Eukaryota; kingdom Metazoa; phylum Arthropoda; class Insecta; order Coleoptera; family Chrysomelidae; genus Phaedon; species Phaedon cochleariae. The sequence continues at coordinate 37,182,535 of OU896710.1, forward strand.
AAGGTGTAGTATGAATAGGAACAATGAATATTCAGCCGCATATTCAACACCTCTTACCGACTAAAATATTCATTCTTCTCAATCCATGTTTTCAAGTATTGAAACTTTTTTCAAGTCACAGGTACGTTCAGTTGAAATATCTACTAATGTTTCTTGAGAAAGACATCAGAGTCAAAAAATATCTTTATAATTTTTTTCGTGATCTTCAATTAAATGATATTTCACAGCAATATGTTTTGATCTGGGTTTTTAACATTTATTTTCGAGTATCCTCAGTGCACTCTGATCACTGCAGTTCTTGACAGGCTTCACTGAGTGCAATGTACGCAGCTTCAGTCGCACTAAGTGATACTGTGCTTTGTTTTTCACTTCCTCGAGATGTTCGACTTATCTTCAATTTTATGAGGTAGCCAGACGATTTTCAAATTGTGTCATCTCTGGCCCAATCAGCATTTGCGTATCCTGGTAAGTCTCTCTTACTGTCGTTTTGTACATCACCAAGTATCAATTCCATGTATCCGCAATTCTTCATGACTAATTTACCTTCATTGCAGTCTCTCATACGTTGTCTTTTATTGACTCATCTGCTCAATATTCAAATACTCGCCGCTATATCTGGCGTTGTATTTACGGAAAGATATATAATATATTCAATTGCTTCTCCATATAATAATAATAATAATAATAATAATAATAATAATAATAATAATCCCGTTTATTCAGACATATAAAAACAATTACAAAGTAATGACTTGTTACGATTGAAGTGATATATATATATATATATATAAATATGATGTGAAAACTAGAAAGAAATTAGTGGGTATATATATATATATCTATTTATCTAAGTATCCTATATAATTTTCCTTGAATAAGCTTAATGCGAATAAACAAGAAAAGACCCATAGAAACTCAAGGTTGTGCATGGGTATTTCATGGTTCACGCAAGCGTAGTTAACAAAAGTAGTGTGTGCTGTATACATCTGTAGTACAATAAAATAATAATACAATACAATAATAATAATTATGATAACATCAAGAACAAATTACAATACAAAAAATTACTATACTTACATAATTTAGTTATAAAGATGAGTGATAGTGTCTAACATTATATATTCTTATTGCAACTGTAACTGAAATGGACTAATGAAATAGTGGAGGAATTCATTCTTGGTTCAAATCAATAATTGCAATCTCATTTGATATTAAGGAAGTTACGAATACAGAGTCGGCCTATTTGTGAAATATAAGTTTTTATACGTTTTTTCATGAGTGCTAAGAAGTTTATAGTGATTATTTCTTCTTTTAAAACTGTTGGTATGAAATTGAATACTTTCTTGCTCAAAAACATATGATTTCTTTGTCCAACATTTTTTTTCGAAATTGATGTCTTGATATGTAGAGTTGATTTTTGTCTAGTTTGATATATATGGTCAATATGTTGTAGAGTATTTCTATATTTGAAGGTATAAATCATGATGTGGTAGAAGTAGAGTTGTCTGATGTCTAACATTTTTGTTTCATTGAATAACTCTTCGGATGGGTATGTTCGTTTTTCCTGGTGGATGATTTTCGAGAAGTATTTTTGTAGTATCTCTAGTTTTTTTAAGTGAACATCCAGTGCACCACCCCATCCAAGAATTCCATATTGTATTCGCGCCTCAACTAGTGCATAGTATAAAATTCTTAGATTGTAGGTGTCGAGAATATTTCGAAAATACTTGAATCGGAACAGCATGCTCCTTAATGTATTCACTAGGTTAAGAGCATGCTTGTCCCACCTTAAGTGTTGGTCAATTATGATACCAAGGTATTTTATTTCAGAAACCTTTTGTATGCTTACAGTGGTGTTAGGGTAGTCAATTGAAATGGAGTCAAAATCAGGTAATTTGTTTTTGTAACAAGCGAATGTCATGAATTTTGTCTTCTCGAAGTTAATTGATAATTTCTTAGAACTGAACCAGTCAACGATTTTCTTCATTTCATTCTCTGTTTTTGTTTTTAAATCTTCCCAGTTCTTGTCTCTGTAATAAATGACAGTATCATCAGCAAAACTAGTTATCTCACCAACCGTTTCAAGTTTTAATAAATTATTAATATATATGGAGAACAGAAGTGGGCCCAGCACTGTGCCTTGTGGGACCCCACACACTACTTCTCTCTCGCTGCTATAGGTTTGACGAATTTGTACAATTTGTTTTCTGTTTAGTAAATAGCTCGAGAGAAGAGCGTGAGCGATATAGATCGTCACTTTGGGGATATTGTTATACCTGGCCTAGATATTTTGGGGCTCCCGAAAATGCGAATTCCGAATCAATGTGTGATGCTGCGGGAAGATAGTCGATAGATTCGAGCCATGCTTACCCAAAGAACGATAACAGCGAATCGGAATAAAACTACGCCGTTAGAGTGTTCGCCACCAGAGGATGCCCGCAGGGAAGTGAGACTGGCTTTGCCGTGGCACAGAAGGCACTAGAACCAGTATAGAAATGTTACAAGGAGCACAGGCTCACAGTGAATCATGAGAAAACTGTCATGGTCTGTTCAACCAGGAAGAGGAGTCTAGGACAAACGAAAGAGTTGATACCATTTGGCTAACCCATACAAGTTCCTAGCTCAGTCAAATATCTAGTAGTGTTCCTAGATTTCAAAGTCACCTGGGAAGAATATCTGGACACCAAACTCAAGTAGGCCATCACAGCCTTTTGGGTATGCAAAAAAACCTTCAGAGCAGAATGAGGACTCCAGTCAGAAGTTCTATATTGGATATACACGCAATGATAGGGCGGATGATATCATACGCGGCCTCTGTGTGGTCTAACATATACTAGCATCTCAGGAGGTATAAGGACGGCTTCACCTGAAGGTGCTGTTGAAACTCACTCCACCTGCACCGAGTCAATTGTGCCAGGAGGGCCACCTACCGACTCAACTGTGGAAAATATTTGCTGGAGGGCAGGCAGCTCACAGGACATTCAATGATATGGAACGAGGCTATTCAGATCTGCCCGGTCCTCTCAATAGTCCAGAACAGCATGATGCCCTGTTACAACTCCACACAGCGCTTCTTCATCCACTTTCCATCTCGGGAAGAATGGAAAGGGCCGGAACCAAGCTTGCCACACCGTGGTTGGCTTGTCTGGTGCACAGACGGGTCCCGAATTGATGACAAATCTGGTGCGGAGATTCACGGACTGCCCCCCAGGGTCGATCTGAGCATCGGTCTGGTGGAGTATGCCTCAGTATTCTGATCAGAAATACAGGCCATCTGCGTACAGGAAATTGAGAGAAGGAATAACAATAACAAGCTCATCTCGATTCGTTTGGACAGTCAAGCGGCTCTGAAAGCTGTAGGATCTCCGGGACGCATTTAAACATTCCGGTATAGGATTTGGCACCTGCTTAAATTCTATTGGCCGTTTTTGATTTATCTGACCAATTGAAGGCGGAGTGCCGAAATTCGTACCAGAATGTTGAGCGGTGCTGAAACACAGTTCGGAATGTTGATGAAATAAAAGGTCGAGATAATGTGTAATGAACGCATTCTTCAATAACTTTAGAGTTTAGAATGAATGATAATATGTGATAAAATGAGATGATAAATTCGGAATAACAATAATCAGAACACCTAATGTCTGTTAATATCCAATTCCATGGGACTCAGCGTTTGGTGGAATTCTCGCCACGTTACCTGCCAAACTGCGTCTTCGACTTCTTCGAATACATTTCATGAGCAAATAAAAAAATATTCAAAAAACATAAAATTGTTACCTGTACAAGAATCTTTTAATATTTGTGGGGTCTGATTTGAAACGCCATGATGTAAACGACTGAGCTCCATAATCATTCATCCATTGCACAACTTCTGTTTCATTCTTCATATTGCCCCTATACAAATTCTCTGAAACTTTTAATTATCTTTCCATAATTAGTGATCTATGGTATACTTCACTAATTGATGATTGCATTTAACTATAATAACAAAATTGCAGGTTTGTTGTTAGCATGTGGGAACGACGGTATAATAAAAAAATACGCAGGTTAGGTGAATGCGAGGGTAAATGTAAACAAAAACCGCGCAAAATGCAGGGCAACATTCCGACCTGCTTTTCAGCACCGCTCAACATTCTGGTACGGATTTCGGCACTTCGCCTTTAATTGGTCAGACAAATCAAAATCCGCCAATAGAATTTAAGCAGGTGCCGAATCCTATACCGGAATGTTTAAATGTCTCCGGCATCAACGTGAAAATAAACAGTCGAATGCATTTGTGTCCTGAAGTCGAAAGCTAGAACGAACAATGTACATGTCTCTGGATGCCGATATATAAGATACCTTGTGTTCGTCACTTTGATGACGCTAGTTTAATCCTCCTGAGAAAGTGAGTAGTTAGTCATGTTCTGGAAGTTTTCTATATTTCATGTACTGAGGTTAAGTGATCGTTTTTTGAAAAGAGTTGTAGGATGATACTGAAACTACAGCATCATCACCTCATGCTGCCGTTGCATCTATGGAGGCCCCAACTTTTTCCTGGTACTATCTACGTCAAAGATCTGGGTTAGAGGAGACTACAGAGGCCTCTTGTTTAGACCTGAGTGTGCCAGAAACCAATCTATTGTGCTTAAATTCGTAGTTGCATCAGGAGGAATGATAGGAACGAGAGACTGCGGAGACAGCTGATTTTCTGAAGGAGCTTCGTTTTGTGCTGGTACTGTTGGCAGTGACCTATGCTGCTTATCCAGTGGAAATTAAGTGTGATCGAAGTGGAGAGGCTGGTGTATCAGGCTTTTGTTAGGAAACTCATTAATTCATCAACTTGATACCTTGAACGTGAGAAACCTCTTGTTAGCCTCTCTCATGGCGACTGCTGTAGGCATTTTCGAAACTGTACCATCAGGTTTAGTTTTTTTTATTATTCAATTCGAGAAAATTTTTTGTGAATTGAGTGGCGCCCCTTGAAAACTGGAATTCAAGTATATTCAGTTCTACCCAGGTAGCAGAGTGACGTCCAATTGACGTCATTTTTTGGTCATAAAATGACGAAGTGGACGTCCAAAAATGACGTCTGAGAGACCCTATAATGACGTCAAAATGTCACAGCCATATGACGTCATACTTAGACGTCATAATGACGTCGCAGAATGACCAATAAAGGACGAAATAAAAAAAAAATAGGAGGTTTAAATATATACGGTATTATTCGTACATGATAATACACCACAAACCTTTGATGACATTCATTTTGTAACTATACGTTGTGGTAACTTAGTTGATAGTCCTCCCGGGCAGTCCTGTTGAATCCTAGCGCTATCGCTACTACCTATGAATCTCTACATGACAATATCGTTAGCTACTCGTATTTGTACCTAAAATTATGTAGCGAGCGTCGGCGAGATGTAAGCTGAATAAACTTATTTTCAGCTAAACTATCCATTTCTCAGAAAGCCTCTGCAACAGATCGATTTTATTTCCGATTTGCCACATTTGAAAGTAAGAATCATATATATACAGGGTGATCCACGTTCAAGTTAAGATGTCCGCGGCAATTTTTTCAATTGGAAACAATAATAACCTTTATAAGATACATTCAATTTTTGAAATTTTCATGGAAATCTGAATTTAAAAATATATTACACATAGGATTTGTATACAGTGTGTCCGTTAAATTGAGTCATCTCGCGTGAAGTAATTAAAGTAGCCAATCAATGTACTTATAACCATACAATTTCTTGCTGAGGAATCTCCCAAAATAGGTCGATTTTCATTTTGAGAAAAAATTGAATATACAGGGTGATTCAAGTAAGAGTTAACAACGTCCGCGACCATTTTTTCAAAGGAACACCCTATAAATTATTCGATTTTTGGAGTCTCTATGAAAAGCTGGATTCAAAAATATACGAGAAAATATATGAGTTTGTATACAGTGCGCTCGTTCTTTTGCGAAGTTGCGAATAAATTTGTTGAAAATTGAAAAAATATTTTTTTTTTTTTTCAGAGAATAATGCTCGAAGCCGTAGAATTATATTTTCATTCAAGCTTTATCTCATATTGAATCAATATATACAGAATGATTCGTGTAGGAGAAATTACGTCATCTTTATATTTTAATGACGATCCAATTTTACGAGAGAACTGAATTTAACGAATGCCCTGTATACAAACCCTTTGTGTGATATACATTTGATTACGAAAATTCAATAATATATATCCGTTTGAAAAATGTGTCGTGTACGTCATAATACAAACGTGTATCATCCTGTATATTTGATGATTCCTCCGTATAAATGTCGAATTAGAAATAAAAGCCTCTCCTGTTTTCTCAGAAATATATAAGATAGATAGATATTGGATAATAATGAATTTATCCACTACTTCACGAGGGCCTCTAATTTATTGGACGCACTTACCTATACAATCCACATGATTGTGTTAAACATTTTCGAATTCCGCTTCCCATATGGTTATTCCAAAGATTGAGTAATATATATAAGGTGCCCTCCATTTAAAAAAATTGTCGTTATGGTCATAACTCAAACGTGGATCACCATGTATGTATATTCAATTTTTATCATAAATATATGGCAAATTGAAAATGAAAATCGACCGTTTTCAGCAGATTCCTCAAAAATGCATAATTTGGCTGAAACTAAATTTGTTCATCAGTACTCACGAAAACACTGTATATAAAAACACAAATTTACTACGTACAATTAACAAACAATGAAAAAGTAAGAAAGCGACTGATTTTTCTTATTTGGTCGAATATACGACTTTGTAGGGACGTCATTAAGACGTCCAATATTGAACGTCAATAAGACGTCATGAAATATGACGTCATTTCTAGGTCCCTCTGAAGTCGAGGACGTCATTGACCAATAATGACCTAAAAAAGACGTCATTATGACGTCATTCCACTAACCTGTGCTACCTGGGTACGTAGAACTCATTCATCTAGTGTTCGATGATGAGCTGCCAATTTTCCGATATGACAGTGAGTTACAACGTGAATGATTGTTGGATGACAGATTGATGGAAAAGCGGTTTGCCTAAATCATCTGTAATGAACGAATAAATTGTTAGGATTTCGTGATGACTTGATGTGTAAATGACACTCAATCACGACAAAAAGTCATCTACATCATTCGAACCCACTAGTTTTGACTTCAAAAAAATGTGTTATGGAGTTGGTGTAGAATAAATCCATTATAGGAAGCCCTGATTGTCCACAACAAAACTCACACTCAGCTTCTCTCTACTACTATATTTTGCACTATATGGAAAATTATGTTGAATATTCCATTATTATGTTTACATGTTTTCACCAACTATTCATATTAAAAGCACTCTAGTTCATTGAATAAAATCCAGGATAATACACTATTCAACGATCCATCGACGCATATCGATAATAGCGGGGCAAAAAATTACTTACGAAAAAAGGAGAGGTGAATATTCATTTCCTTCTCATTGATATGACTATTCCATGACTATTTCTTCAAGTAAACTTCATTTTCCTCAAATTTCATTCCAGCAGGTTATGAAATTAGGAAAATCATCTCAACGTTACGATGATTCCGCTTGTATCAATTCTGAATATAAAATAAGAACATTGCATTTTCACATAGTTATTTTGAATTTACTCACATAGATATCAATTTTGGTGACCCATAATTCACACTGATCCTCACCCTTCTTCGTTCCGTGATCTCTATGACTCATCTTATCGAAAGTATGAATTTATCTGGAACAGATATAAGGTGGATTCGAGAATCGATTCCAGAACGCCAGTATTCCATATCATGATATCTCCAGTGGTACCAAATGATCCTGTGACATAACTGAAAAGATGACAGTCAAGTTTGATCCCCTATACCTAACCTATCAAAGTTCTAGACATTCATTGATCAGAATGGCATGATTCTTCAAAATATAAGCAATCACTAGCAGCTACAAACTTCAAGAATATGAGTCTTTCGATAACTTCTGAGAACTTTCAATTAGGCGTGATCAGCAGAGTACACTTAATGATCGTTATCATATAGAAGTTTCTTGCAAATGTGAGCTCATTTCTAATATGGTAAGTTGAAATTTCCTTCAGCTCAGGGACTGACTATCTCCTCCATCATATTGATATCATGATCGATACACTCAATTATTCATCACATCAAAGGCGTTCATATCTATGACATTCATCTAAATCGCTTTTATTCGAGCGTTGCTATGTTCGAAGTTTATTGATTATAACTTTATATACATATACTGCATGTATTCCGTCTTACGACTATCGGCATCCGACAAATCAATCGAACTTTATATTCAAATTCAGTATTTTGAGAGTCAATGAGTCTGAGAAGTGCGTCGGAGCTCGAGTTCTATGATAGCTAGAAACTCGATTTAAAAACGAATGTGAATAAGACAACAAGGTCCATAAATAAAAATTATTGCCGCATATACAGAGGGCACCGGAAAATATCTTAAGGGACAGGAGTAACGTCAAGTCGAATTTGAAAGAGATCTGTTTCTGATACAATGATGAAACGAATTGAAGATATTTATAATGAAGTTGACATATTTCGAATGAATATTAAATCCACTGCACTCAATCGTGGTTATATTTGTTTCCGAAATTTAGGAAATACAAATTGAGAAGTTTTCGTTGGGACTGCTAGGTTCATTGGTTGTTACTCGCGAATACAAGAATCTAGACTGCCCCTGGCTAGTGGGGCCCTGATGACGAGCTCCTTCCACAGAAACCAACATGCATACAGAGAGGGGAGGTCGACTGAAACGTCCCTCCATGCTGTAGTGCGAAGGATCGAAAGGACATTAGAATTCAAAGAGGTAACGCTGGGGGGGTTCTTCGACATAAAGGGGGCCTTCGACAAGGCAAGGACAGACACTATACAGGCAGCACTACAGGCCAGAGGAACTCCTCTTGCAATGGTCAGCTGGGTAGTGTCGTCACTGACTAGTAGAAAGTAATTCAGGGAGACCATCAATTTAGTACGGTGGTTAGTGGGTTCTGTCCCCAGGAAACGGGAATGGTCACGCAGAAATTGCGACATGGGTGGTGCAGGAGATCCTTATCTCCACCCAAAGAGTGGAGAACACCCAAAATAGGCTGATATGGAATGAAAGGATCACCCCCACTATTCCAAGCAGGGAACAATGGGGAGAGAACAGAGTGGAATTCCGTCCAGGGAGTCTAGTATGTTATACGGACGGATCGCGCCTAACTGACAAACAGGACTCAGGTGCAGAAATTTACCTAGAAAGAATAGGCATGAGGGAGAGGTTCGCCCTTGGAAAGTATACCACAGTTTTCCAGGCCAAGGTATTTGCCATTCTGGCAGCCACAGAGAGGCAAGAGGTGAAAGAGGGACCAGAGCAGAAGATTTACATCTGCTCGGATAGTCAGGCTGCTCTCAGGGCTATCTGCCATCCTATACCAAGCTCATCTTCGGTGAAGGGATGTGGCGATGCTTTTGAGAAACCAGCTGAACAAAAGGTATTCGAACTAGTATGGGTTCCGAATTACAAGGGGGCGCCCGGGAACGAGGTGGCCGACGAGCTGGCTAGGATAAGATCCTCGACACCGTTCTGGGGACCGTAGCCTGCACTGGGCATGACAAGAAGTCGAACTTCGTCTGCCCTCAACAAATGGGCGGACGAGGCACTCGAAGGATACTGGAGGCGTATAGGCGGCTGCAGGAAATCGAGAGACCTGGTGGCCGGTCCAAGCAAGCCAAAGAGGGCTTGGTTACTGGGCAGGGATCGCCATGTCCTGCGCCTTCTCATAGGGGTAATGACAGGGCACAACAGGTTACGCAGACACCTATCACTCATAGGTGTGAAAGATAGTCCCACTTGCCGTGTATGCAAAGAATATGAGGAGACATCACTCCACTTCCTCGGAGAGTGTGAGGCGTATGAGAAGTATGAGATTCGAAATCTTCGGAGTAGAAAAATTACAACAGAAAGATTTGGTCGAATTAGAGTGGATGGACATCCTGACTTTCATCAGAAGGACAGGAAGGTTCGGAAAGAATAACTAACAGATGGATGTGTAGATATGTGGAGAGCAGGGGTTGGCAAAAAGGCCCATGGGGCATGAATAACGCACACAACAGGCAGTACAAGAAACTTCAACTTCGACTTTGTTTACACTGTGACTGCATTTTAGCATCTGACATGCATATAGTTGGAGCATATAAGATCGCAGTAACCATATGAGATGACTTTGAATGGTATGTTACGAGTACTACAGGCACATCAAGGAGCATCGACTTCATCGGTGTGCATACTGTATCTCTGTATCCTATCATCTCACAAGGATACTATTGAAGCAGATTAGTTGAAGAAGACCCCTGGCTACAGCCTCCCCACAATACTTCTACTACTACTACTTGGGTGTGGTTCTGCAATTTTTGATTCATTAGATAGGACTATCATTGAAGATATTTCGTGTATCGTCATTCAAAAAGGTTACTACGCTTATGAACTTGCGTTCTGAAACGATAATAGATATCAAATATTTAAGGTCAGATAACCGATAAAGAAAAACGAGTAGATAACATAAATTCATAATCAAAATTGTGAAATCACACATAGCTTACTGTTGTGTTTATGAATGATCTTCGAGAAAAAATGAAGATAGTACAGTAGGTATATTTCCACGGCTTTACTCGAGGAGATCGATCGAAAGAATGCATTGATTGATGTTTCGATGATGTTACTGATCCTAGAGTCACTGGATGTTATTAGTTTGATAAGAGTTCGGACACAGAAATGACAACGGTCAGGGTTTTTGAATGTTAAGATTTATTAAGTTACACACCTTGCATTTTGACAAAAGCACCATAGCCGTCCCGAACATTTTCATTCAAGAGTGTTTGAATTCGACAATACATTTCATGAACGTCAGAAATGAAAAAAAATTTCATAATTATACATTCGAGATAGAAGCAGATATGGAAATTACTTGCTGAATAATAAATTGTGTCAATTCTGAAAAAAAAATGGATATCATTTATTCAATTTCCCGAAACAAATTTCAACAATTCGCTGATGGAAGGAAGATATGAAATGGCCTGGGTGCAAAATCAATTTGAAGACGAGCGAAATTTGTGAGGTACCTACTCATTGAAATTCACTTTATATAACAGCATCTGATTAGAATGAAAGTATATTTCAGGCCAATTCTCAAACAGAAGATTTCAAAGTCTGTTTGTGAAAATCTGCTGTTCCATCAATTTACAAAGCAGACGATTTCGAGAACAAAATTCCATTATATTCGTCACACGAAATACAAAAAAAAATAATCATGGAAAAGAGGAAATGATCGCAAAATTACAAAATGAAATTGAAAATTTCAAAACGAAAATAAAGAAAGCAAGTAAACTACAAAGTGATATATTATTGAATGGCGTTTTTGGTGCCTACCAAATTAAGAATGTAACAGTGAAAAGTGAATAGTTATTCATGTATCAAGGGAATTATTTTATGAGGGCCTTAAGTACGCTGGACGTTATCGTTTTGGAAATAACGAAAGTGAAGAAGAAGTAGCATTGACACTTCGAAATATCATCCTACAATTTCGTGATAATATCGTTGAACATAACAATAGAGGTGAAATGATATCCACCAGATGCTACGAGAATCAATCTAATTCTTTCCTGCCAGCTCATATAACACGGCTCTCCAAATTCGATTTCCAGCTATTGGGAGACATCATGACTGTTATGCTCGTGTGTTATTTTTATATACTTTTATACATATGAAATATATCATCTTTCTCACCCTGATACAGATGATCAGTTGCCTTGCATTTATCATCCGAAAAAAAGGTCTCATGTCTAGAACGGCTTTGATGAAATTCTGAAACATTCAGAAGTATAAATGACGTCGAAAAAAACTTGAGGGTATTCGAGAAACGATTGAGGATTTTTCGTTTTGATATATATTTTATGTCGAACAGGCCGTGTTGACATACCTCGAGATGAAATTGATTTATTACTGTAACTAACTGAAAATATCATATACTTTATTCACAAGATGCTAACACTTATCAAACAACATGAATCAATAAAATACCTTGATTCTCATCATCAATCTATACCTTCCTCAATCAACTTCTTCAATTGATTCGCTATTTCCACTATTCATAGGTCGCCCTTCGTCACCGATGTTTCCATCTAAAATGCCATTTTGAGAAAGAATGAAAGTTTTTAGAGAACGAAATGACATGTCTAGAAGTTGATTTCGAAGTTGGAGGACTCAACAGTAAGTGATTACAAAATTGACTTTCACTTGTCAATAGAAAGGTCTGTTTCAGCGAGACCTGCAAGGTGAGGTATCAACTCTCAGTTTGTTCAATTATATACTAGAAATTATCGTTCGATAACTACTAACACATTTGAAGTGAGACAAGCGAATATTTTGTTTGTTTTCGAACCGTAATGACTTTGGATTGGATCAACCGATTTTCGATTACTTTTGGGATTTGGAATGCTCAGTGAATTGGGTATGAAATAATGTTCCCACGTTCCTTCAATATTACGATATCATGACCTACAGGATGGTGTCTGAAAGTGTGATGATTCTAGAAAAGTTTGAGGTCACGCCGTTAGTAGGATAATATTTCAAATTTGTTCTGACTGCAAAAACAGGCTGATATGTTTTCTCAAAATGGTTTCGGATTCATCAAGAACATATATGGCTTTTCGAATTGTTTGAATAACTTAAATTCATTGGTTGACCCCTCGATATAGTCTCATGTTGTCTGAGAAATAATCAAAAGTTGTCATACTTTTGATTTTCGTGATAAAATATGCCACGACTAACTAATGAACAATCATTGGACAGTATTTCTACACATCAAGAGCTTCAATATACAGGGCAACCAGCCGTTACTATCAAACAGGAGATCCTCATCATCGTCACGAAAGTGGACGACAGAGGAAGACTTCGGCAAGAAATGATTATTTCTCAGTTACTTCGGTACGTCGTCTTCGAACACAGACTGCTGAACAACTGAACTGGACACTGAGCAATGCAACAGGAGTTGTCTCAGATGAGACAATTAGAAGAAGGCTTGATGAGCGCAATATGAGAGCCAGAAGGAAGGCATCTTGTACTCTGTTAAAGCTGAACCATAGGACAGCTCGACGACTAATGGCTCAAAACAATTTCAACTGGGAAATAGCTGACTGGAGGAGATATTTATTCGTTGATGTAGTAGGTGTATCATGTTCAGATCAGATGGATGGATTTTAGTATGGCGAGAACGGGGTTAGAGGTTTCTAGAGGAAAATATGGAGGCGTAGGTGGCATTAGGGGATGTGGGTGTTACGATATGGAGCGGCATAATGATGAACCATCGCATCACGTTGGTTGACCCCTCGATATAGTTTCATGTTGTCTGGGAAATAATCAAAAGTTGTCATACGTTTGATTTTCGTGATAAAATATGCCACGACTAACTAATGAACAATCATTGGACAGTATTTCTACACATCAAGAGCTTCAATATACAGGGCAACCAGCCGTCACTATCAAACAGGAGATCCTTATCATCGTCACGAAAGTGGACGACAGAGGAAGACTTCGGCAAGAAATGATTATTTCTTAGTTACTTCGGTACGTCGTCTTCGAGAACAGACTGCTGAACAACTGAACTGGACACTGAGCAATGCAACAGGATTTGTTGTCTCAGATGAGACAATTAGAAGAAGGCTTGATGAGCGCAATATGAGAGCCAGAAGGAGGGCATCTTGTACTCTGTTAAAGCTGAACCATAGGACAGCTCGACGACTAATGGCTCAAAACAATTTCAACTGGGAAATAGCTGATTGGAGGAGATATTTATTCGTTGATGTAGTAGGTGTATCATGTTCAGATCAGATGGATGGATTTCAGTATGGCAAGAACGGGGTTAGAGGTTTCTAGAGGAAAATATGGAGGCGCGGGTGGCATTTGGGGGTGTGGGTGTTACGATATAGAGCGGCATAATGATCAACCATCGCATCACGTTGGTTATTATGAGGGAAAGTATGAATGGTGTTCGATATTGTCACATGTGCATGAGGGAGGTTGTCATACCAGTTTCTCAAAACTTTGGAGACGATTTCGTACTGGTCGATGATAATGCACCATCACATCGTGCCAGAGTTTTTTTTTTGCACTTGCATTACCTCATTGGTCCCAGCACTTGGACCAAACGCCCCATAAGTCGAAACTTGTTCGGGGTTAGGTGAGTATACGAACACAAACATCCATGGCCTAACTAGGATTCGCAGCTATGTCTCGGTGGGAGTCCCCATACGAACTCAGCGCATTTCCGCTCTTCGACCACCGAGCCGCCTCAAGAGTTGTCAACGGAGTTCTGAGACAACATAACATTGAAAAATTGGACTGGCCACCCGTGCCTTCAGACATGAACCCAAAGAAAATGTATGGGCTAGGTTAGTTTGGAATTATGTTTGAACAGAAGGGAAGGTGGAATTAGGAATGTTCAGTAATTGTAAGATGCGATAGTGAAAGAATGGGCAGCTAATCCTCAAGATTTTATGGCATGATAAGGCAGTATACCGAGAAGAGTCAGAGCTCTCACAGATGCCAGAGTTGGTGTAATAAAATACTATCTATAATCTATATATCTAAAATTACCTGCCTCATGAAATGAGAAAATTCAACTTACTGGAACTCTTCAAAAATAAATTGAGAAAATGGATTGGAGACACACCTAGAGAAGAGATACACATACTTGTTGACTCAAAATATCATTACTGATCATATTATCTACCTAGCAAAATCTCAACTATCCTCCACTCTATTTTCTTTATATTATTTTCATTATTATTATTATTATTATTGTTATCTTACATTAGGATGCTTTCATTATCACTATAGGATTATATATATTTGAATTATATTATGTTAATGAATTTTTGTTTTAACCGAGTATTATGAATGATACCTATATCTGTAATGTAACCAAACATACCACGTACAAGCTTGCTTCAGTGGTTCATGTTTGTTTATATGCTTATACAGGGTGTTTCATGAGAAGACTTACATAGCCAAATGGTTAATAGGGGAAATCAAGACTAGTTGATGTATATATATATAAAAACACTTTTTGACCCTCCATAATAGAGATACAGGGTATTATGTGAAATTGCTATATAACTTTGATGGCCTATATTAAAGAAATGATTCAACGTAATCTGCTGAAATTCGGCAGCGACGTTTCTCTACTGAAACCATTCAAGATAATATAATATTATGAAAAGAAATATCCAGGTCCGGACTTGGGAAAATCTCACGGTTCATTGTTATGTCAAAAAAGTTCACTTTGTGATCACTTTTCTCAAAAAATTCCATCAGATTCCGAAAGATCAGACAAACTGCTATTATAAATGCTCTTCAATTTACACGGCACACTTCGACCGGTTCAATAAATAAATATAGAACAAAATCGTTCCAATGAATTTTAAATTTCGACCTTTCTGATAACTGTCAACTTTCAACTGGTATCATGTGAATCGATTTTTTCTACATTTTTGTTGAATATTATTTGACAGAAAGATAGACGAGAAGAAAACACACGATTCTTTTATCGGAATTCCAGATAGATATTGACTTTGTTTTATGGGTATCACTTGAAGTAATGATAAGATATCTAGTAGGCCCTGTTTTTCATTTGTGTGACAAGACGTGGCGTTTGTTGATAATCCGAACTGATAGGTAGGTACTAGGCTAGTATACTTTAGGTAGGTACCAACTGATGAAATTACGAAATGAGGATTCATGTGCCCATATTATGGTGATTTATCAAATTAGTTATGCCATCACTCATAAACTTAGCTCCATTTTTTGTTATTGATACACTTCTGCAAGTGATATAAGGATGCAGTTGCTATTTATTCAAAGTTCCTAATGTTCATCCCCGTGAAGGTTTTAACGCAACGTATTGTTGGGTCTGGAAAAATTCTATGGTATTGAACATAGCATAGCATTTGGATTTTTGTCTTGTTCAGCATTTGGAATATGAAGTGGCACCTAGAGTTCAAGAATATTTCGATCACCAGTGTTAACCTATCAACAAACGCCACGTTACATAAAATAAAAACAGTGCCTACTTTATAACAAATTTATAAAATAGAGTCAGGAGTAATCATATCTATCTAGAAGTTCGGTCAAAAACTAACATGTCAAATCATGAAAAAAATCAGAACTACTCTCTTCTGTCAATTTCTATCCAATGAAAATGTACAGAAAAATCAATTTACACGAATCCAGTTAAAAGTTGGGAGTTATCAGCCAGGTCGAAAGTGAAAATTCATACGAACGTTTTTGTTCCATATTTTTTCATTGAATTGGTCAAAGTGTGCCGTGCAAATTGAAGAGCAGTTCCTATGAAATGTTGTCTGATCTTTCTGAATCTGATGAAATTTTTCGAGAAAAGTGATCACAAAGTGAACTTTCATGACGTAACAATGAAACATAAAATTCTCCCAAGTCCGGACCTGGATATTTTTTTCATAACATGTTATTTTGAATAGTTTCAGTAGAGATACGTAGCTGCCAAATTTCAGCAGATTACGATGAATCATTTCTGTAATATCGGCTATCAAAGTTATATAGCAATTTCACATAATACCATGTATCTTCGTTATGGAGGGTCAAAAAATGTTTTTATATACATACATCAACTCGTCTTGATTTCCCCAATTAACCATTTGGCTATGTGAGTCTTCTCATGAAACACCCTGTATACGTATTTAAAAAAAATACTACCATCAATATCACTGATGTATATATTCATTGAATAAACTTTATTATTATTATCATTATCATTATATTATTATTATCATTATTATCATTATTATTAATAAGTGACATCGAAACTTCCGTTGTTAATTTTCCTTCATCAAAAAATATTGTGTTACATATTATTTGTATTCTCTTCGTGGTATGTTCATCAATTCTCATTATTTTCATCCTCTGAAAAATACATCCTTATGAGCTTTCCCGAGCTTTAACTATCGTCTCAGTAACAAATATGCAGAAATATTCTACGAAATATTGTATTTATAGCCAGGAATATTCTCAACATTATTGTTGCTTTAGAATGATGATGATGAGGAATCTCACATTTCTGGAAAAAAACAAATTTTCACGATACTAGTGGAGCAATAATGAGAAACACAATACATGAAATAATCACTCCATATCCATTTTATTCCACCCTACGAACTGACATTTTGTCTTGGCCCGAGTATGTCGCGAATATCTCTAATGCAGTTTCACAGAAGCTGATATTTTTCTTTCGCGCCAAGAAGTAGATATTCCACACCGCGGCGGCAGTTGACTCTTCACAAAGATCGAATACGGCCATCACTTGAGTACTGTTCTTAAGGGTCGGCTCCGAGACATTCCCTCAATTTACTGAAATCGGTTCGACTGGCTGAGATATCACACCTTCATTCAGTGGCCTCTGTGGCATCATGAGATCATCCTTTTGGAAACACTCCACCCTAAAAACAATATCCAGATAACATAAGACTATACCGAGGTGTTAAACAATGAATATAAGGTATTCAAAGAATTCAAAAAGCCACTTGTTCTTCGAAATTGCATATCTCAAAACATCCTGTATGGATCTTGATGAATCCGAAACCATTCCGAGAAAAAATCTGAAAATCATCCTATTAACGAAACGACCCCAAACTTTTCTGAAATTATCACATTTTCAGATATTATCCTGTCTATCACCACTCGCTCAGGTGAGTACACAGAGATAAACTACTACAATCTTCGCAAAATGAAACAAATTCCCAACAAGGAACAAGGAATGCATTTCACCAAGAAATAGTTTTGAGATGGATATCCTACCTGAGGAAAAATGTTTCACGAGACATTAGGTGAAGACTTAATGATAAGAAATCATTCCCTGAAAATGGTCTTGCTCTGGATCCGCCACAATGGGCTTATATCACAAAAAATTTGTATTCCATAATTCGATAGAACTCACCCAAACTAACTCACCACAGCAAACCGTTAATCGCTGTGAGCTCCCTACGTTTTATAAAAAATTATTGAAATCCCCGATTTTTCGGACCTCTGAAAACGAAGCGATGTTGTGACGTCAAAACCCTTATACTGAAACAGGACTATTCCAGACAGAGATGAATGATACATGATTTCTGGCAGAGTGAATTAGCTCGAGATCACAGTTGAAAGAATTAGTATATCAGTTGCGTCAGTCTCCGTCCGGCGTTTGGTATTTACTTTTTACTATGGCGAGATGAGGTTTCTACGTCATAAGAGGGTCCGTTTTCAGATGGTACTATTATTTATGTCCAAAAATTGAACATTCCAGTAAATTTTTCTATCGAATTATGTCGTAAATCATTATTTATGTATGGAAGGATCATTATAAACATGGTTTGAGTTGAAAGTTCTACCAAGGTGTACACGCCCATTGAATGAGTAATCGGAGAGTTTGATTTCCGAATTGAATCAGAAAAAAAGGATATCGTTTTATTTCAATACAGGAGCAATTGGCTATCGGTCTTACCGCTCTGGGGGGAATTCTTGATGAATAAGTTGTAATATTCAACCTCAGAGATATATCGAAGACTGAAACCTATGGCACGATAA
Organism: Phaedon cochleariae; assembly: GCA_918026855.4. Classification (NCBI taxonomy): domain Eukaryota; kingdom Metazoa; phylum Arthropoda; class Insecta; order Coleoptera; family Chrysomelidae; genus Phaedon; species Phaedon cochleariae. The sequence goes on from OU896710.1 coordinate 37,201,207, forward strand.
GCCACTACACTGGTTTATTACTTACCAAATAGAATTTTCGAACACCTCGGCACGTGTAGAAATCAGCATATGTTATTGCAAACGTACATTCCGATCCAACCAAGAACACTGTAAAGCGTCTTGAGGGTTATGACAGCAAATATGCTTTCCTGCAGAGCCCCATAGCTATTCGGAACACACTTTCTAGAAGATATTGAATCTTGCCAAACTATCGATGTAGTATGCCAAGACATTAGACAAAGTTCCAAACTCCAGGCGCATAAAAAACAATTACAGAATGAAGAAGGAAGAGGAGAAGGTTATCAAGACAAAGGGAAGAGAGAGATATACATCACGGCCGATGAAATACAGGTAACAAGATTGAAACAACTATCGGAGGAATCCTTGACAACGATATTTCATGCAACTAGAAACTTCTAAGGCAGGCTCCGTTCAACTTGACAACAAACATTAAGGCATGAACTCAGGGACTAAAAATTCAATTTCCACAGAAACAATATCAAGAGTTCAATCTTATTTTGGATATTGTGCTCATTGTATTCACTATGAATCAGAAATTCAGTCATGATAGAGAAAGGGGCAATAGGAGTATATTCACATTATGAGGGGGAGTTCATTCACCTTCCTCGCATGTCCTCATCCCCAGAGAGAAAAGAATTTTGATTCATTCTGAATTTAGAGGAATTGGATATATTCTTGTGTCTCATTTTGAGTTGGGTAACCACAAATCTGCCATCAATATTTTATCGGCAGAACTAGACTTCCAGGATGCATATTACTTGATTCCCGTTCATCATGAAAAAAAAAAATTTTTAGATTTTATTATATGGACACTTCTCATGAATTCAATTTCTCACCTTTCGAAGTGGAGGTAACTCCATTAATTTCCACAAAACTGATCAAACCAGTGTTGAAACATTTGAGGATATTGGGTTGTTGTTCATTTACATAATCTTCTACCGATAGGAATATAATTGGATCAATTAACTGAATTATTGTTGTAGTCCCGAGTATGAATTATCAATGGAAAAGTGTTATAGCTACCACACAAAAATTCAATAAATTATGTCAATTTGTCATACAAGAAAGATGACAATTATTATAATAATGAAGGAGCAACAAAATTTATAGAAACTGCAACAAGAATTTAACAAACAGGAGATATGTTGAATGATATATTTTGCGAATATAATAGAAGAACTTGTTTGAATAGCACCAGACTTGAAATACAGTTGGATTCATCTGGATCAATTGGAAAACTATTGAATGAAAGCATTGAAAAGGAAACATTGGGTGTTCAAATCACTTCAAAGATGTCTAAATATGAATAAACTGTCAGAATATGCAATCGATAATTTTCTCAAATGCGTCACTTTCAGGTTGGGGTGTTTTTTGTGAAGGAAATGAAGGTTGGTGATACTGGAACATGAATGAGCAAGGAGTCCACATCATTGAACTCGAATTGCAAGCAGCATTATATGCATCGGAATGTATATCAAAACATCTCAGGAATTGTGATATACTGATGATCTATAGCGTTTGGGAGTGGAGAGAATTCATACAAATATTTTTGAGCTTATCAACTTTACAAAATCGATTCAATCGATACCTACTGGATAATAATTGAACACTAACTATTTCTCAGGAATAATGGAACGTTTGAGAAAATCAAGAATCTATCAATTTGCTACAAAATGAAATGGAGAATGTAGGGAATTATGTGATTGTTGGAGGTTCAAAAGCCTGAGTTTTTGTCAATCGATGCTGTCACAATGATTTAGGAAGATTATTGCTTGATACCTTTCTATCATTTGAAGTCATAGTAAAAGTATTACAAAAGTAAATCTAATGTGTCATTGAACATATTCTAGGTAAGCAAAAACTGAAAACGAGGATTTCAGAATAGTATGATGATGACTAGATGAGAAAAACTTTCATAATATAGGTTGGAGGACATAATATGTATCAGTGGTGTAGGTAGTTACCCAACAGAAAGAATAACTCTGTATATGTTAGAAATCCGAGTACAAGAAATTGATGTTGTTGATCAGTATAGCTTGTGAGAGAAGGAAATTGCGATTAATGGTCGGAGCTCGGCAATAGAAGAAGATGGCAACCATAAAAAGTTTCCGTTTGAGAAGCAAGAAGACCGGATAACATGGATTATGAGTGAGAGCACAGAAAACATGCACAAAGCTTTGAATTTCAAAAATCATTGTTGATCTGAGAAATTGATGTGAAATTGTGAAAAAAACTCACTTATTTAAGGAATTATGATATTCAGCTACATCTTGCGCAGGAATTCGGCCACAGACTAGGTGCAGCAAGAAATATCCTGATATATCGGTCTGACAACAGGATGGGCAAATCACTCATGTTATGTCCTCATCTCAGGTTTGATGATACGGTCCATCAGACTAGTTCAAAAGGCATTACTGGGAATTGAAATTGTCCTTGGCCTGGTACTGTGAATGCTGTGATGGGCTTGCTTGCATCAGTGAAGGCTATTTGCTGATACCTCTGCTTCAAATCAATACTATGAATTGATCTAGCTCGGCACAATTCATCTAATAGTGCAACGATGATGCCGCTGTAGAACCTTGATTTGCCATCCTCCTTTCGGACTATGACGACTGTTGAGCTGACGGACTGATACTTGGTAACATTTTGCATTCTTTTAGCACATTATCAACTTTGGTGTTGATGACCTCTTTCAATGTAAAATTCTGAGATCCATAACGCTGTTTGATCGGTGGTGAGATGATCGAAGGGATCTCATGTTTGAGTACTGGCGTAACCCATATCATGCTCTCGAATTGAGCAGGCGCCTGGTCCAAGAATGTTCGAAGCTATTCATCCTCAGTCAGGTGAGTACAAGCTTCTCAATACGATTGAACGTACTGATCGAGTGAATCGTGACGGAATCGAGTCAGTCATTGGTTCTTCATCTATTCGTATTTTTCCATCTGCAAGAACAAGCTGGAATTACTGATGTTTCTGAATATTTACGCCTATGACGGAATCCGACGATTGGCCAGGAAGATGTCAAACCATGTCATGAATAGTGATATTCGTTAGGAACTTGCGCTGAAAGGGCGTTATCTACTCTGATCATGAAAGCATCCGGTGCTACGTCAGGTACATCCCGATCTTGACATGTTCTAGTCGAATGATCTCTCATGAATATTCTGAATGCTCCTGTATTTGGTAGTGCTTCGAATTGTTCACCAACGGTGTGCACAGATTATAATGTATGAACATTCTTTGGTCGAACGGTTTCGGGTGAAGTCACGTTCACAAGTTGAAGTCAGTGGGACATTCCCTGCAGATGATCTCGACGGTGCTGTGACTACTCGACCTCTTCTCTCAGGAACTTTGTCGTAATTTTTCCTTCTTCTCGACTGTTCATGTGACTCAAAGGCAAAACTCAGACAGTTCCACGTATGAATCAACCTCCTTCAGATGATATACCCAGCTCACTTTTTCATCTACAGGCTCTTCTTCGGCGGACTCTGGAGCCTCCGTAGTATCTTCGTTCGCCATTCCTGGTCTCTGAGCTGTAAACGATATACAAGCGACATGTCTAACTCCTTCAGCGTTCCTGAATAAACTCTTATCGTAATTTCTGCTGGCTCGCCCACAAATCGGAGAATTCAGTTTATCAACTCAGAAAACCTATATTCAACGAGATAACACTTGCCATTCATCGAGCATTGTTCGAAGACCTGTCAGAGTGTCAACTATAGTTTTATATGCGTTATAACCTAGTGTGTAGGTTGGTAGGTATCTCGACTCCATCAACTTGGTCAATCTCGGTTGAACCCAATTCCTGCTTGGCTGCCAACTTTGTGAAGTTATCTACTCTTAGTTGCCTCTCTGGCGCGTTGAAGTGAGTTCTATGAATACAAATTATTCACAACTAGAAGTCTTCCTATTTCATATTGGTAGGTTCACTCGCACCTGGAACCTATCAGAAAAGGAAGTGTAAGCCAGTGGTCTGATAGTTTTACTATTGAATCGAGTTGAACTTCATTTAATTCAATGTCCCGAATTACTTGTTCCTCTCGTTGAAGGAAATCCAAATGCACCAAGATACATCTCTCATTCATTCAGTCTGGTATTCACAACTTATATCACTTCAATCTTGATTTATTCACAGAGTTTTTTTCACAAGATGAGACCCATATCCTATTTATTCCATCATAAGACATATGGTGTATGAGAAACAAAGCACGTGGGGACACCATGTTGAAATCAGCTCGCGGTTGAAAGCATGACTATCAACAAGCTTTCAATGTGATTCGAGCAACAATAAAGGCATATATGATGAGCAATAATAGGCGATCAATTCAAAAAAAGGTGTGTGTGCACCGTCGAATACCGAATCAATGTTAACGATCGAATACAATAGGTGCAAGACAAAGGTTGCTCCTCAGGATCCAGGAGATTCTAGAACAGAACAATTCAAGGTAAATGTGGAGACAGGTAACCACCTTTGACCCTCCAAACAAGTATAAGTCCAACCACTAGAATACTTGTGTGGAGATCATACAAAAATTTTGGAACATCTCCAAATGGACACTGATAAACACCGTTAAATCTGTCACAGAGACAAGTCAACAATTAATTCGATTATAATGGAAACTTTGTCAGGTACAAAAACCAATCATTCCATAGCAAGAGTGACTAACAACCTTTCAAAGGATTCGTCAATAGTAAACAATAAACGTTATTTGCTTTGGTCAGATGATTTTAGAAGAGGTAGTTTCTGAAGGCCACCCTTCGGCTACTTATGGCATTCACAAGGATACTCAACAGGGATTCCTTTTCGTGCGCTCCAAGCGATAAAAAAAAATCTATCACGTTTCATGATACTATTCAGAAAAAAAAAGAATAATAAAATTGATGATATCAAAAGCTCCACACCTCTAAGAATCCAACCTGTGATCTAATATTCAGGTCAAATTCATGGAGGTTTCGAAAAATACGATATTCTTTATATACTTCAACCTCCAACACGTTCATCATTACCGTGGAATGATAATCATCCCATTATAGGGATTCCCTTTCGTGCGTTTCGAACTATAAAAAAAATATGACAAAAGCACAGTGTGATTTCCATTACAAGCAGAATTTTATAGATATTATTCCTAATTGAATTCCAGCAACTATTCATCGGAAGTATTATTATTGAGACTTGTATGATTTTCAAACGAGCAGGATTGATTTGAATATTCGCCTCATTTTATCCTTTGGTGAGTACGGCCCTAATGAATAGTCTTTCAGAAGTATAAACGATTCTCTGATTTTCATCATGTTTTTCCAAAGCTTTCAACATTTTGGAGTCAATGCACAAATACACCCAGTCATCGATATTATCATGGACATAAGTAGATTATATGAAGAAACTGTGGATTTTAGAGAATTCCTATGCACAATGGAGTTTTTATCAATGATCAATCTGTCGTTCTGAAAAGCTCTGGAAATATTTGGGTCGGAGGAGAAATACCAAAATTCGTTATATTTTTGAGCGTGTTCTAGTCTCAACTTCACACGATGGATTTGTATTTCTATAGCATTGTATTTTCAATTCAAGGTCCCTGAAGATGATTCATGACTAGTATGGTAATTATATCCATCATTAGTTGTGGAATAGGAGGAGCGATGAGGGGGTTAATGACCAAATAATGACGTATTCAGGGAAAAAGTTTCCTGAGAATGATAATCGAAAAGTCTTGGCGATTTTTTATTTTCTCTGTTACTTTTAATTGACTTCTTCACCATCAAAAAAGCTCATCCTATTTATCAACATCAGATAAAAAACCTCGTTAGAGTCTTGATGAGATGATGGGCATAGTGATAGTCCAAGTTGGTACTCATTCATATAATTAAGAACTCAATAATCAAATCATACTTCACACGCACACTTCTCTAATTGTATATTTCAGTTTATTCCTCTCGTTGATTAATCTGAATCATGAATAATTAATAACGTGTAGCTGATGGCTGCACTAAACGTGCAGAATTACGAAATAGGTCAAAGATGAAAATTATACATTTTATTTTTTTCCGAGATTATGCTGCGAACTCATATTGCACATATTGCGATTCACTCTTCCATATTCTAGTTCTTTGTGCACAATATGGTGAAGTCGAGCCGTCTTTTCATCCTAATCGACATGCCAATGTGGTTAATTGCTGAAAATACAAAGCTGATCATGCTCGAGCAGTCACCTAAGTCACCAATTGTTTTAAATATTCGAGAAAGAAATCTTTGTTTCTTCACGAATAATTCGTGAAATCTCGATTTTCTGACAAGACCCTCTCCATGAGGAAATATATTTCCAAATTTTGAACAGCATACTATCAGATACTTGAACTTTCAATCAAATTTTCAGATGAGTTTTGAGAAAGGAATAATCAAATTACTCCATGATAGAGCCAAATCAATAATATCATCTGACCAACAAATGTTCAATGACGGAGTCCACTACATTGAATGTTCTCCAACTCAACTCCTATTCAAAGAATTCTGTCGATAGGACGATTCATCAAATTGGAAACAGACAGAATGAATCACAAAAAGATCAACAATAAATAACGACAAATATTATACCATACATTCCCGGCATATCTAAAAAGTATAACGTGTTGATGAAAAATGTCTAGTGAAAACTGTGTTCAAAACTGAAAATACAATGAGATCAATTCTAACTTAAACAAATTCAGAAAATGAAGAACATCATAGGAAAATTGTATTCACAGTATACCTTGTGTTTGTGGAAAGTTTAATACAGTTGAAACAGAGAGACTCCTCTCAGTGAGGACAAAAGAACGTAAGTACGATATAAAGAAAAGAAACATCAACAAATCGAAACTAGCTGAACATATCCTTACTGGAGACGGACAACATCTGGCTGAGTGGAATAATTTCAAAATCATTGAAAAGAATAAGATAACAACCAGAAGAGACAAATCAAGGAATCTGCTTGCTTTCTTCTGAACAGAGACAATAGCATTGCTCCTTGTGCAGTTGATATAGATGGAACATGGTATTCACTCTTGAAATCAGAAAATACAAATGGTAAATTCAAGATTTATTAATGGAAACATCCTGTAACTCATTTGATTGCCAACGTCACCAATTGTCACTGAGAACTGAAAGTTTCGAGAGAGATACGAATTTGCCATCCAAATAACCAGTTTTTAGGTTGAAAACAGGAGCAGATTCGTTCCCGAAACGTCCAAAGCTGATTGAAAATTTTATAATTCTTTTATATACCTTCATTTCCCTTCTCCGATCTGTTTTCAATACAAATTGTCATTGAAAAGCTAGTGAATTTCTCTTTTAGGCTCTCTCTTGATTCTGATTTGTCCTCACTACACGTATATTGAAATGATATTAATATTTTTATTTTATAGAAACGAGGAGAGAAAATCCCAAAGAATCTGGAATAATGTTTGTGGAATTTTTTACATCTAGAAAAATTACATTCCAATTATGAATGGTCCTTGGTTTCAAGCACTGGTTTCAACACTCCACTTGTCGGTTTCCTCAATATTATGTTTTTTATTATCATTTACCAGGTGAGAGACAGCACGACAACACTCTTTTCGAATCTGTCTATCTTTGAATTTGTGAGTAGCTCACCTTCCTCTCTGGAGTGATGTTGAAAATCTTTCATGGACACCAGTCCCTTAACTATAGTCTGATGAGAGTCCATGTATATAAATGTACTCACTTAACACTTCATTCCCATCCAAGGATGGTCTGACCGAAGTCTCCGATGATACTTTGTTGGCTCATTATATATTACTTCGGAACCGTTATCGATTACACCACCTACGACCCATGGATCGTGAAGAGCCACTTCAAATGTATCAAAGTAACTGTTAGCACTGTGACTAACAGAACCATAGGTTCGTTTGAAAAACCTTTTTTCGTTCGGTTTCGGTTTCTCTTTAGCCCTGATCTCGTCCATGAAGAACAACAAATCGTTCATCCGGAAGAAAAGAGTTACATCTCAAAAAACATCATTTTTCAGGAGAAGCATTTTGATATTGGTTGAAATTTCAATTGACTTCATCTTCTCAATCGTATGGTCGATACCGACTGTTTTTCGAGCAAACTATCATCCATTAACCCTCTGGAGGTCAGCATAGTATCAGCTCTCGATAATGAAAAACTAACGGAAAATTAACTGATGCATCTCTCTTGAATCCAAAACTGTCACCATATCTTCATGATTGTCAATGTTACAAAATTGAATCTTGGTCAATAAACGGGCTTGAAACTTGATATTCCATTATTGAAAAAATCTACATTCTTGATGATCTTAATAATACAATGAGAAACATCAAAACTTATCAGTGAAACTGAACACATTGTTTTCTTTTACAGATTTTTATAAAAATTGTGAAACATCAGCACACATTCCTTCTTTAGAATCAAATAAATCAACCCATTTTTATTCACTTCTGTGACTCCAGGTGTTTTTGAATAGGTGGGCTCGAGATTCATATTCACGATGTCTAGTTTCCTTCTAGTATTCGGAATCCAAGCTTTATCAAACCCTTGCTGGTCGTAAGTATGATATCTTATAAAATGCAACACATTGATTTTCTTTGTCCAATTTCAGAACTCTTATATCGAACAATATTTTGGTATGTTCTCATATGAATCAGCTGCCATTCTTTTGATGTCGTTGAAGTCCTGGGGGGTACCAGTTTTTTTAGCGGTTCGTATGATGCTTGCATACTGATCTGGAGAAAAAATTGAACCAGTTTTTTTGAATTTACTTATTTCCCACTCAATAGTTGCGTGAAAGATATCGCCTTCATTCTTAATTTTTCAACCTAGTTGGTAAATCATCAGTATTATTTTTCATCACAAATTAAAATCAAACAAATCTGGAAACATTTGATATAAGTTATATTATTTTCGAGCGAATACAGTTACATCACTGAAAAAAATGTAACCTAAAACAATATTGAAGTGGAAAAATATGTTGAAAATAGATACAACTAGAAATAATACTATATTGTTAACTAAATTAATCCATGTGTGATGGTATAAAGTTTTGGAGGAATAGTGTTACATTTCAAGTTATAACTTCATTGAAGAGAAGGATGGTTCGCATTTAGTAATCACCTTTGCAAAAATGTTGCAAACTCAGATGGAACGGTCTTCCCAATTGATATGTCCCAAAATTTGATTCTTCCAGAGAGATACATGTCGCCATCTCTCGGCCGCTGAATGAAGCTCACATGTAACATTATTTTCCATAAAAGTATGCAAGATTTGAAAGCCATTTTGAAGAGAAACTCAGAAATGTGAAATTTTGAGTTGTAACTCTCTTCTTCCGGATGAACGAAATGCTTTCCTCCTAAAACGAGTATTCGAGGATGTGTCACCTTATTTACAAAGGTCTAGTTATCGGCACCAGACATAACTTCGGTACTATTCATCACTCCTCTCGTGTTTTCATAACTTGAATAAGGTTGCAATAGCCTCGATCATATATTTGCGTCAAAGAAGCAGATGTTCAGATAAAAAGAATTGCGCCATCTGGTAGCATTCAAAATTGCTATAAGATAATAATTTAAGGTAATTTTTTCGATGAAAATTTATCAAATAGCAATTTGGTTTGCTTAGATTCATTTTCAGTTTTCTCTAGTGAAATAAATCTGGTTTGAAAATCCTTGACACATCTTCTGTCAAGGATTTGGATGATCATTCCTATGAATACAGAAGAAGAAGAACAATTTTTTTTAGCACTTGGAACATAGGCATTGTTTCGACGAATGAAATACTTGGAATGCATATAATATGTCCCTTGTCCATGATTTCAGCAGGAAGTTTTGGGTTTCGGCTTCATGAAACGAAGGTTTGAGATTTTCCGGTACCTACTTCACTTTTTCTGGTTTGGTCATGGTGTCGTGCACTTGACTGGAGGATGATTGAAAACATTTTTGTGGTGAGAACCGTGGAAACCATTCAGGAAATTTTGTGTTTTGAAAGTCGACGATTTCAAGGAGGGCAAGGGTCTAGTATGTTTCAAAATCAGCGGATGGGGCTGCCGTCAACAGTGGTCAGTTCCGTCAGCAGAATGATAATACTAGTAAAATGGAAACAATTTGTTATAGATGCGGATTTCAGCTAGATTTGAGAGGTCAACTTTGTTCCGCAACAGGTAAACAGTGCGGTGCTCGCGGTAAGTTCAACCACTTTAAAAAATGTTTTTGATGAAAATGCTGTGGATTTGGATGTAAATGACAACTGTTCAGAATATGAAAACTTCATCAGTGACAATTTTTTGTTTTCATTGGTATGGTAGCAACCAATATGTCCGATGGTATGGATAAACGAGTGAATGAACGAGAATGGACTGTACAAATATTAGTAAATAAGTCTTTTGTAATCGATTTCAAACTAGATGCTGGAGCCATGATGAATGTTATATGCTTCGAAGAAATTGGAAAATTGAATTCAGCCTATGAAAATATTGTTCGAACAAATATTGAATTGACAAATCATTCTAATCAGGATATTCCGGTTATTGGAATGTGCGGAATGCTATGCAATTATAAGGATATGGAATACTGGTCAAAATGTATTGTTTTTGATATTGATTCTCTAGCAGTTTTGAGTTCCAAAACTTGTGTGGAATGAAATTTGATAACAAAAATTGATCTCATAAATAGTCAGAGTATTGTTAATGATAATTCGAAACTTTTTGAGGGAATTGGATGCCTGAAAGATCCTTTTTATATTAAATCAAATACGGATTCTATACCAATCGTTCATTCAGCTAGGAAGATTCCTTTTCCATTGTAAAAAAAACTCAAGAAATGATCAAATAATATAGAGGAAGAGAACATAGTATGTAAAGTTGTTTATTTAACGGAAGGGGTCAATTTAATTGTATTAGTCAAAAAATCCAAACGGAAATTCGAGAATTCGTTTAGATCCCAGAGATTTGAATAGGAATATACAAAGAGGGTACTTTACACTACCCACTTTCGAAGACATTAGTGCCAAACTTTGCAACAGTGTATATTCCAAAGAATGTTTTCATGATTGGCAATTTGAACATACAATGTCTGATCCATTATATCCTGAATCAAATGGATTGGTAAAGCGAAATTTACAAACACTGTAACAAACTTTAAGAGAAGCAAAAAGAGATAATAAAGACATATACCTTGCTCTTCTACATTTAAGAAAAACTCCTCTCTATAGTGACTTAGAATCTCCTGTAATGCTCCTAATGTCAAGACTACCGTGCCTGTTGAAAGATCAGAATTTCAGCCTCAAGAAATCCATTACAAGAAAACTAAAGAAACATAAGGAAGTAAACAGAATATTCAAAAGAAATGTCATGATTGACATTCGAAAATGAACAAACATGTGTATAAAGAGGATGATAATGTATTTGTCAAAAATGAATTTACTGATGAGGAATGGAATAACGGTATATTCAAAGAAAAAATATTGAATAGACTCTGATCATATGAGATTCAAATGGAAAACGGGAATGTTTTGGAGAGAAACAGACAGTTCATCAAACCTCAAAACTGCTGGACTGATAAGGAAAGGAATAGCTCAAATAATCAGTTAAGTTCAGGTAGTGAGAGTAGTAGTTCAGGAAGATCTAATGAGTATTTCAGTGATGGAAAGTCAGCCGATGAGTCAGACGTTGATGATGTTGTTTTTGTAGCAAATACAACAAGATCTGGCCAAGAATAAATCAGATATAGTTTGATGTTGTAGATGTTATTATATCATATGTGATTTCTTATTGACAAATGAAATTGTTGAAGTTAACATTGAAATAGGGAAATGTCATAGAATGAGTTAACAACCTGTCCATCCTACGGATACATACTTTTTTATGTACCTTATGTTCTTATTACAATCTCGTTGTTGTCGACGTCTTGAAATAAAAGCAGTTCAGAATGAACAAGCGTATCATTCACACATAGAATCTCCGTCCGAAAACCATTTATCGGATTTGTACCAGTGGCCTGTTCCAGTCCATCGAATCCAAATCCAGTGATTCTTCGAACATTCCTCCTTTCTCTAAAGGACAGTCACAGCCATATCAGTGCCAGTCGGTAAATGATTTGGGAATATATTTTTCTTTTTCAGTTTCTTGACGTCTCCAAGTGTTTCCTCGTGTGTCCTTTCAGGAGGCTGTAACAGCTATTGTTCCAATAGGTTGCTAGGGTGCAGCTTGGATGCGCTTCAGATTCCTGCTAGCGACCGGCCTTCAGTAAACTCAAGTCCATACAATGTTTTCGTTGAATAATCACGATACTATTACCTTTAACTATTATTGTAGGTTTCCAGTCAGTGTGAGACTCAATCTTGACATGATCTTCATTTCAGTAATAGGTTTATGACAAAATTTACCATTCATAAATTTTCATTGGTTGGTTCTCAACTTTCAATTTGAATTCGTTCTAGAAATATCAAGACAAACTATGATTCTTCAGGCACATTTATTCCAAGTGAACGTATATTGATTGTGCATGTATCCTTCTCCATTTTGCATAATGACAGGGCATTGTAGCGTGTCATACATGACTATGAAAAAGTATTGATACTTGTAGTCATCACGACTGATGATATTTTGAATTCTCATTTTCATGGCTTACCACAGTCAATTTGCCACCTAGATGCTTCGTAATTGTTTGCCCACTATTATTTCACAGCGTGAATTTGTTTCACATACAGAATTTGATATAAAAATATCACGTGATATTTAACAATATATATCTCAACATTTCATCATACAAGATTGTGAGCTATTTCCATTAACCCAGTTTCTTTTTCATAAGATAGGCTCATGTCTGCTTTGATTCATTAGGATGTTTAAAATTCTGCACTAGACTCGATCCCATGATGAATAATGATTCATTGCAACCCTCATCGAATACTCTGGTTACCGTGTGTTTGCCACAAGCTCTATTTACTCGTTGTTCAAACGTATTCAGCAAGGCCGTTGTTTGTTCGCTTGGCGAATGCCACATAGAGGGTGACAATTAGTGAACAAGCAGCACACAATATTCTGCTTCAACTAAAAATTTAGCAAAATACGTCAATGTATATCGAGTGACAGAGGGTATCGGGCTCCCCTGTAACTTCTGCATCCGTGAATGGATTCTTCTGAAATTTGGTGCAGTTATATATGCATCCATTTCGGATTTGATCACATCACTTTTCAATATTTCGACTCCTAGTTTGTCCGGAATTGCCAGCAATAAATCCAAATTGTTTTTTGATTTTACCTTGTGAATGAATAATATCATGTGGACAATGCAATTCACAATGAGCCGCACATAACAGATAAACATTATATTTTCTAATATAAGGTCAGATCCTCCTACTCAATTCTTATAGGTGAACTTAGATGAAATGCAATCCTATCAGTTGTAATATGAATACACTTGATGGCTCACTCCTTTACAGATCACGATGGAGACAGGATAATAATGAAAATTATCTCTTGGTTGTCTAAACGACGCCTATATGATACCACCGAATACAACACTCGAATTTGACATTGCATCTTCCAAAGTGAACACAGAAGACTACTTATATACTTGTTTCAGAGCCAATGAGTTACAATTCCCAACAATGTCTATCATTGAATAGTATTTATGATATTTTTTCATGGCGCCGTCTGGAATGAACTGAGAAAATTTTGATGGATACGTATAATTGGAGCTACTCATAGATTACCAGTTCCTTTGAGGTGCAGTGGAAACACCAGTGGAAATTATGGAGAATTTATCCAAAATATACCTATAGGCAACTGGAAATAGAGAGTTTGATGATATAGTGGAAGTTGCAATATTGCTTAATCTAATGGGTAATGAAGAAGTTCATGTTTTCAATACTTTGAAATTGTCGAGTGCTGATAAAAATAAATTCAATAAGGTTGTGGAAGAATTCTAAGAGTATTGCAGTCCTAAGAAGTGCATTTATAAAGAACGAATTATTTTCAATAATTGTTGTCAAAAAGAAGGTGAGCCTTCTGATCATTTCCTCACGGATCTGAAGGAATTGGTGAAATATTGTAAATATGAACAACAAGAAAAGTCAATGGTCATGAAAAGAATCTTCCTGGGAATAAGGGACAGAGATTTCAAGAAAAAATTCTACAAATTTCGGAATCATCATTATACAGAGACAGAGACAAGTCGGGCGAAGAAGGCTACGAAGAAACGAATGAAAACAATGCAGGACCTCGAGGAAAATATTGATTGTGTCAAAAGAAATGCGAATGATAATGAAGCAGGATTTTCAAGAGATATGATGTATTCCAGATGCAATTGGGACTATCGGAGAGGAAATCGCCCAACATTTGGAAATACATGCCAAGAATTCCAAATAAAGAACAATTTCCGTACAGCCTGTGGAATGAAAGAAACAAGAAAATTGTAGGAAGCAGTGAATGTGAGCAGGAGTCTTGTTCAATTGTTAATAGTTTGGGAGCAGTAGAAAAAAAAAGGAAGGTGATGTGGAAGAATATATTGAAGATGAATAAAAAGGATGTCAGCTTCAAGATAGACACTGATTCAGGAGTTCATACCTGCCCAAAATCAAATGGATTAGCTCAAAGAGCTGTTGAATTTGTAGAAAGTATGCACAAAAGAAATACAGATTCTAGGACTGCAATAATGGAAAATGATAAAACTCCTATGACAGATTTGGAGAATCACCTGCTGAGTTATTTTTCGTGATAAATTTGGAAACTTAAGTACCAGCAATATTGGCTGGAGTGAACAGTGAATTGAATGATTCCAATGTGAATTCAGAGAGTGAACGAGAGATAGGCGAAAATTGTCATGACATGCATGCTGAAGTAAGACAGGATTGTGTTAGGGGTCAAAATATTATGTTTAGGAACAGGGATCATCTGTGGGAGCCCGCAATTATACTATCTGAACTAGATTCTTCATCTCGTTCTTATTTCAGCAAAACTAAAAATGGAACTATTTTGCAGAGATATAGTTATGATATGG
Source organism: Phaedon cochleariae (assembly GCA_918026855.4). NCBI lineage: Eukaryota > Metazoa > Arthropoda > Insecta > Coleoptera > Chrysomelidae > Phaedon > Phaedon cochleariae. The sequence continues at coordinate 37,216,240 of OU896710.1, forward strand.
AATCATCATCATCCTATCTAAATTTAGAGAATGAATAATGAGAAAACAATGAAGACATATTTTGCTGAACATGATTGTTTTCATTCTTCAATATGATATTCCAAGAGGGGAAGATATTTTGATACTATATTCTATCATGATCATTCATCAATAATAATTATTGTTACACTATGTTTAGTTGGCATGTTTGAAATATGGGTTGCTATTATGACAAAAAAAAGATATATATAGAAATGAATAGTTTTTGAAGTGTTTTTGAAATAATTAACATATATTCTATGATATTCATGATGATATCATTACACGAGAAGCATATTATCTGAATTACTACAATTAATGCTTAGGCAATGATCCACCGCGACTTTGACAAAACTATTATGATCCTCATTGATGTGCACATATCTCTCCCCTACCGCACTGGGGTGAAAACTATGTTAAGGTTGAGTATCATCCGCATACACGTGCACATTACAAATTTGTAGACTTCTGATTAGACAAGAAGTGAGTATAACGAAGGGCAAAGGCCCAAAATTGAACCTCTGGGTGACTACACACCTCAAATTCATATAACTGGAGGAATGTCCATAAACTGAAACAATTTGTTCATGATCGCGAAGGTGAGATCCTAAGAGATTCCTAGCATTATTCGAAAGTTATGTGTAATGACAAATTCCTAGCATTGAATCATGGTTAATGGTATCGAACTCTCTGCTTATATCCAGCAAGACAAAAACAGTACACTCACTTTTGTCTGGAACTCGAACAATATATAATCAATAATATGGAAAGGAGCCTTTGTAAAACTATATTCTCTTCGGAATCCAGATTGTTTTACAAGAAAAAGTAAACTGACGTGCAATTGCTTGATATTGATCTCTTTTCATTTCATGATATAACAAAAATATATTTCGACAAACGGCTCCACTATATCTCTACATACCCAGAGGCTCTATTCGAATTTCATCACATAATAAGTGTCTATTCATTCCGCTTTCTCACCGTCGACGTGAAGATACTTGATCCATAGTGAATCTTAGTGAATTACAACAATGTTGGATTAGCACTTCCATAAATCGGGCTCGCTCATATAAGTAGTCTTCTGTGTACACTTTGGAAGGGGCAGTGTCAAATTCGAGTGTTGTATTCGGTGGTATCATATAGGCGTCGTTTATAGAGATAATTTTCATGGAACAGTATACCTCACATATTATCTTGTCTCCATCGAAATCCATAGGGGAGTGAGCCATCAAGTGTAATCATATTGTAACTTATAAGATTGGATTTCATCTGATTTCACTCACTGAATTGAGTAGGAGGATTTGACTTAATCTTCGGAAACATTGTGTAGGTGGGTTAGTAAAACAGTTATATTTCGAGTTTCATTGATGTTATAGTTCCGTTCATCAGTCCAATATCCCGTGTTAACTAGGGAAGTATAGTTGTTCATCACTCGAAGTATTTCCGTTAGTTTTCAAAGACGGAAATTACCCGGAAATAGTTCTCTTCTTGTTACTTCTAATCGTTGACAAGAATGTGGATTCTTGTATGTTATACAACCTCAGTTCTTTCTCCTTTTTGAAGAAATCAGAATGGAAAAGAACACCAGGAAATTTTGTTCGATTCGAAATGTGACTGGTAGTTTCGTAATATACATGGTGTTCCGGAATTACCCTGCCAAACTTCACCTGCGGCATCTAAGACAAGAAATATGAAGAATTGGAAAGGAATATTCTCAGATATATTCATGAACACAAAAAATGTATATATATATATATATATAGATATTGATATAAACATATATAAGTACATTGAGAATTCGCATTCTCCATGTGATGAATATATTTATTCTCTCTCGGTTTATTCAACAGGAAACAACTACTTCCTTGGCTATCTGCCACAACGAATATTGAATTACTTCTATTGAACACACACGATGAGAATTTGGAAACAAAATCTTCTGAAGTAGAGAATTTGCATTCTCCTCCATATAGAGATATGCATATAATATCATTCTGGATATTCAAAAGGAAACAACCACTTTCGTGGCTATTGGTCACGTCGAACATTGAATTATATCTGTTAAATATCCAAGAAAAGATATCATGAAAAATCAAAATCCTTGGAAATTGAGAATTGACATCATTATCTCTCAAATCGAATAAAATAATATGATGTATCATGATTATTTAAAATTTGTTGGGATTTTCTCTCCTCGTTTCTATAAAATAAAAATATGAATATTATTTCAATATACGTGTAGTAAGGACAAATCAGATGATTTGCCCCAAAATGTCACTGCGTTTAAAGAATTTTCCTATCAGAGAGCCTAAAAGAAAAATTCACTAGCTTGTCAGTGACAATTTGTATTGAAAAATTTTTGGAGAAGAGAAATAAAGGTATATAGAAAAAATATCAAATTTTCACTTATCTTTGGACGTTTCGGGACCGATTCTGCTCCCGTTTTCAACATGAAGAGATTTTTTCAATTGCCATACATCGAAAAAGTTTAGACAAACAGTCTGAATTATAGTTCTTGACAGTTATGTCATCCGCTGTAGACGGCGATTACGCGATCATGACATACCTATACTGGCGGAATGAACGAAAACTGTGCGATGAGCTTACTGTGCGTAAAGAGCTACTTACTGAGGCTGTATATCGTGTGTTCTTGCCTACTTTCTATGGTTGCTGTAGGTTAAACTATATTACATGAGGATTGCACGTATATAGTCTTTGGATTCTCAAATTTCTATAGCTCGAAACCACAAAACGTTTCTTGTCACTATATCATCATAACGACTGCCTTTCAGCACTAGCTAACGACACATTCAATTCATTCACATTCAAAGAATAACAACAATAATTAATTGTACTCTCATGATATCTATGCTGAAATGTCATAATAGCCTCTTGGTGATTTCGATCGCACATTGGCTTTTTTGGTCGTGAACCATCATAGATATGTGGTCTTTGAGATGTTTCAAGGAGATAATTTGTTAATTTTATGACTTTGTGCCACTTGGAATTCGCCTGGTGTGTGATGCCACACTTACTCAGTATTCGACCTCATCAGAAAACCGCGGGAGAGTCGGCAAATTTCTATAGATACTTCCATGGCAAATGTTTCTCAGAAATATGTCTGCTATAATCCCATCACCAGCAAAATCAGTCAGACGAACTCGATAGGCCTAGTCAGCACATCTTTCCGTCGTCAATCTTGGAATATGTCGAACAAAACTCCACCAACCAAAATTCGTTCTTTCATAGAAGGGCGGAGCTATGGAATTCTTTGCCCATGAAAGTATTCCCAAGAACTAATGACCCCCAAAAGTTCAAATATAAAAACACATTCCTTTTCTTCCTTTTCTTTCTAGGTACGCACAAACTTCTTCTATTATGTTGTCCCAGAACTTCGGTTACAATTCTCGCACGATGTGGTCGTGCATTATCATCGACCAGTACGAAATTGTCTCCAAAGTTTTGAGCAACTGGTATAACAACATCTCTTATACACATGTCACGATATCGAACAGCATTCATACTTTCCCTCAAAATAACCAACGTGGTGCGATGATTCATCATGATACCGCCCCATATCGTAACACCCCCACCCCCGAATGCCACCCGCGCCTCCATGTTTTCCTCCAGAAACCTCTCACCCCGTTCTCGCCATACTAAAATCCTTCCATCTGATCTGAACATATTACACCTACTCCCATCAACGAATAAACATCTCCTCCAATCAGCTATTCCCCAGTTCAAATGGTTCTGAGCCCAAAGTCTTCGAGCTATCCTGTGGTTCAGCTTTAACAAAGTACAAGATGCCCTCCTTCTCGCTCTCAGATTGCGCTCATGAAGCCTTCTCCTGATTGTCTCATCTGAGACAACAACTCCTGTTGCATTTCTCAGTGCACAGTTCAGTTGTCCAGCAGTCTGTGTTCGAAGACGACGTACCGAAGTAACTAAGAAATTATCATTTCTATCTGAAGTCTTCCGTTGTCGTCCACCTCCGTGACGATAATTAGGATCTCCTGTTCGATCGTGACGACGGATTGCCCTATATATTGAAGCTCTTGATGTATCGAAATACTGTCCAATGTCTTCAACATTCAAACCACCATCTCTCATTCTGAGAACCATTTGTAATTGTTCATTAGTTAGTCGTGGCATATTTTATTACAATAATCAAAGGTTTGACAATTTCTGATTATTTCCCAGACAACATATTATACCGAGGGGTTAACCAATGAATTTGAGGTATTCAAAAAATTCGAATAGCCATTATGTTGTTCAAAATTGCATATCTCAAAACATCCTGTATGGATCTTGATGACTCCGAAACCATTTCGAGGAAACACATTAGGCTTCATGTTTTTGCCGTCAGAAAAATTTAAAAAAAATTAACCTGCTAACATGGCGACCTCAAACTTTTCGAAAAGTATCACACTTTCAGATATCATCCTGTAGGTCATAATTCCGAAATGGTGGAGAAACGTAAAAAAAATATGTTATAGCCAATCAACTGGGCAATCACAATCTCAAAACTAATCAAAGATCGGTTGATCTCATCCAAAGTTATCACGGTTCGAAAACAAACAAAATGTTCGCTTGTCTCACTTCAAATGTGGAGCAGTTCAGATTATTTTTATATCTTTAGTAGTTTCTGAAAAACAACTGTTACCCTACTTGAATCGAACAACATGACGACACATATTTTCAAATACTGCTCATATTTTCATTTCATTGAATCAATGGGAGAAAATCCTGAATAATCAAGCAAAATCAGGATACTATAGTTGCAGTTTTTCAATAAGTTATGAAACACCTTGTATAGTTATCATCAAGATTTGGGATATTATCTCTCCTATTGCCTATATCATTGTCTCATTTCGATAATTACCAAAGTTACTAGATTGTTTCAATATGAAGTAGATAAGACAAAATTCAATTCTACAGAACTGACAATTCTACAGAAGGAAGCTTTCCTATAGTAGTAGATATCCCAATTTTGAATTCAAAGAGATGCTCAATCTATCTTGAATATTATCGTGATTTTCTGGAAATATCGGTAATTGCTGGCAAGCAGTATACTATATCTCCTCAGGTAATAACATTCAGACAATAGATGTGTCTGCCTTTGTAGTTCCTGACATTTTCAGACTTCTACCTGAATAATTATATTAAAGTTTCAGGGATGTTTCCATCACTAGTGAGTCATTGTATACCACCTTCTAGCCTCTTCTGATGAGATATTGAGAGGAACGTCGAAAACTGACTATGCTTTCCCTGTTTATGAAAATAAATCGTCTAATTATCATGCTTCATTGTAATAATATACAGGGCCATCATTCCAAACCCTACCACCTAGCATTTTTATCCTAGAAATCAGCTCTTGAATTGACGTTTCTATAACTGACACGAGCATAGGTATGTTGTTAGGCAACAAATTTAGTTCCTAGGAGCTAGATTTGAACTTGAGCTCCTAGGAACTAAAAGTTAAGCTTCAGCTGCTTGGAACAGAAAAGAATGTACTAACCTAATAGCACACAACGTCCTAGGGACGTCTCTATCTGGTACAATTCACGTCCAAATGTCCATAACCAAAAATAAGTTTCCTTGGGACGTCCCATCCCGTACATCTCATGCAATGTCAGAGCAAGGACGTCCAAGGAATGTCTCAGCTGGTACATCATTTCAAATGTCCTAGAAATAACATCCCATAGACGTCCCACGTGGTACATATTGAGGAATGTCCATGCAAGGACGTCCTTTGCATGTCCCATATGGCATATGATTTAAACGTTCCTTTAGGGACATCCATCGGATGTCCCGAGTAGTACATATACTGTCATGACTTCAGATCTTATATAATGTCCCTTATTATATAAGATCTGAAGTCATGACAGTATATGTACTACTCGGGACATCCATCGGATGTCCCGAGTAGTAGACAACCATGAAATGTCCCTGATGGTACATTCCTTCAAATATCTCTGCACAGACGCCCTTAATATTTCCAGGATCGTATAACAATCAAAATGTCCCTTAGGGACATCCTTCGAATGTCTCTCAGGGATATCCGTCGAATGTCCCAATTGGTACATGAACTGTACTCTTTCAATGTCCTAGAAATAACGTCCTATGGACGTCCCAGTCGGTTCTTTCAATATGTTGTCTCTGCGAGGACGTTAATTTACACCTCGCCAACGAATGATTGCTCGTAGGCTATAAGTACTCCTCGTCAATGTCCTTCACGTAAGTCCATTGTATATCATTGGGAAACTTTTTGGGTACCTTCTACGGACCATCAACTCAACTGGATGTCCTAATCAGTTATGCAAGATCTGGTCCTAGAGGGACCCAGAAAAATTCGAATTTGAAAATTTTTTGCACGTCCCTGGGACCTTCTATGGACATCCAATTGATATCCCTCAGCGTTGCTGATAGTTTGTCCGATGGATGTCCTAAGGATGTCCTCTGTAATACTTGATTAGGAATACTGTAGGATTCAGGTATTCGATAGTTGTCCCAGAGGCATCCCTCAAGGACGTCCCTAGTTGGTCCTCAAGTGGAACATTTGTGCGTCCCACAGACGTCCAATGGATGTCCACGGTAAAAAATTCGAACAGGACGTCCTAAGGATATCCATGGGACTTAAGTATGTTATTAGGGTAGAGATAATGAACAACCTTGATACTGTTGGTTATTTGGGTTGAAATGATATTTGACATGAAGATTTCACTCGTTCGGACCCGTTGAACTTGAATATGTGGAAATATACAGAGCGTTGCAGTTGATAACAAACAGTTGCCTGCATTTCCTGGAAAACCAGAAAATTGTCATATTGTATTTTACCGTGGTCAAATCCGAAATAGTTGCTTAGATGACTCTACCAAATTTCAGAGAATTTCGTTAACGAATGCAGAAGTTACAGGGTTTGCTTGCATGATATCCTGTGTCACCTGGTTCATCTGAGAATATCAATTTTCAATACTGTATAGATTGTACTCGACCAATTCGAGTAGAAAATAGTTCACTTCATTCAGCCAGTATGGATATAAATATAATCAAAGAAGATCGAGATGACTGAGATGCATCCCTGTCCTCGATATATGGCAGTAAAAGTGTACAAAAAGTTGCCAATTGTGATTAATAATTTGCCTATTAAACTCTATAAGCTCAATCAAGGAGCTGCTCTTGGATTAATCGTATTATACTCTTAATGAATATTTCTATGATAGACTGTGATACTATATACTACAATATACATATTTATATAGGTATATACTTACATTTCGATTTTTGTTTGTTTTTGTATTATGCCATTGCTATTGCAATTTTCATTGTCTGTATTTTAATGTTTTGTATTTTCTTCAATCTATTAATATCATCTTTGATGATCCTACTGAAAAAAAATTATTATTATTTTTATCATTATGAAAACCCAGATATTTTGTACATATCCAAGTTCAGCATCAAATCACCAGCAGATTTTTTTTGTGAAATTGACTAGGACGTCTCTGATAATCTCTCTGAACTCCTGCAGTGTTGTAGCAATATATATCTGATGAATGAACCAACTTTAACCCACCTGAAGAAGAAGGGCATTTCAACTCAAATTCACCCGAACGTTTCCTTCCTCTCGATCGAATTACATTTTCATCGAATTGAAACCAATATAGCTGAGTGAGTCATGATATGAAATCCAATTCGATTCCTTGCTATATAGGAGTGTAACCCAATAGTAAAGGATAAAGAAGCACATTGCTTCGCTGTTGATTCAATGAGAGTAGAAATTATTTCTTGTAATCCACTTTAGAAGTCAGAAGCTAACTGCTCTTTCTTGAAGAAAAAGATCTTCCTTACGCTTTCGAAATCAATTAAAAAATATTTTCATAATTTTTGGGATGAATATAAACATTATTTTCATATGGTGAACGAAGTTTCATTGAGAACAAAAATCATGTTGAGAAAATATGTTCAGAATAGAATGTTTGTAACATTATTGAATGATATTGAAGCCGAATGTACACTGAGGAAAAAATCGAATATAGGTTATTAAAAATTGAATAACCTTCATAAAAAATCAAATAGGGGACAGCCTAGTTGTCTTATAAAGGCTATTCGATTCATTCTGCTATGACGACCCAATAACAGTTACTAGATAATTTGATGAAGCATGACATGAAGGCTACACCGTGAAAGAATTACGGTCATTCATCAATGTGTATTCCTATAATTGAAGAGTATAATCGATGTTATTATTTGGAACCTTTAACAGGCAACCTCTGTATCGAAATGATTAATGACTATAAATAGTTCAAGTTGATAATCGAGTATTTTTCTCCAAATAGATTTCCTGAATAAGAAAAATCTATTTAGCACTGTTCATTTTTGGAGCTCTGTCAGTGAGAATTACATCCACATCGAAATCTTTCGAAATACTCTTGGAAACGAAGTAGAGAAAATAATATGTATCATTCCAATATATAGGTTTAATGCCAGAAGATCTCTTTTTCTATTTATTTTATTTAATCATTTGATGAAGAATTATTTGATCATAGATCTCACCTATACCTAGCGTATAGGCAATGATAAATTGGTGCAACATAAATATAAATCCTGTCATGAAATTGAAGAAGAACTGCCCTGAACTAAAATCTGTAGATGGTAGGAAATGAGAAATTTTAATCTTGTAAAAAAACAAGTTTAATAATGAACAAAAGAATTAAATATGCCTTACGTTAAGATAATTGGTTCAGATTCAAATAACTTCAACACTTCGAATCAAAATATCACTCTCAAATGTCTCGGTCAATCCCAGTTTTTGCACACTTCTAACCATCAGTTTTTCAAAACCTCACTCGATCACAACTCAGAATCATAACTATCAACCATATTTAACAAAGGGAATGCACGAAGCACTAGTTTACCGACCGACTGGGCTGACCTAAGTCTGATTACTGACGAGGGGGTGTGTCAATGTGTCGGAAAAATTCTTGTTCATATGTACTCGAGGACATTCGTCAACGATCGTCATTAAATTCTCCTATGATGGTAATTCGATAACAAGTAATGATTAAAATTCACTCGTCTGCGTTAATTATCATAGTTTCAGACATTAATTGTCATTACAAGAAGGCCAATGAAGTTAATAATTGATGTACTCCCAATGAAACGTCTCTAGTTATGGTAATTAGTCCTTGGTGCAATTTTCATATGTTACATAAGTGAATATGATTAGGAATTGAATCACAGTCATTAACTCAGATATAACAAGAAAATTTAATGAGTTCTGCTTCCTCAGTGTGTAAGTTCTGATATCCCCATTATGATAATGGTCTCGATAATGGCATGCTGGAAGCGAAAAACTTTTTCTGCTTGCCATCATCCTAGCATTTTGTTTTGGAACTGTATGTGCTGAAACAGAAAATGACCATATTTGGCAAATTTTATCCCAGACAGCACCAGATATTCCATGAATATTCATAGAATATTCTTTTTGGATATTGCGAATATTCATGAACATGTCCCAAGTATTTTCTAAACTAACAAAACTCAAAGGATCAGGCATTTCGATCACCAATGACTTATCTGTAGTAGATAGACAGCAACAGAAGTATTTGAGAGAACATTTGAATAAAGCTAAGAAACAAAAACTAGAAGCAAAAATCAAAGGGAATACGCTGATAATTGATGGAAAAGTATTCACAATCGATGAGTTGAAGGAATTGGAAGAAAAAGCTGAAACTGATAGTGAATTCGAAGGTGCTGAAATTAACGAGCCAGATCCTGTAGGCGAAAACTCTAAACGATCAACACAGGGTGCATCATCAAACATCAACAAAAAAAGAAAAATAGTGTACAGCCCGAAAACGCAGTCGACCTGTGGTGGAACAAGATCTCTCCGAAGTCTAGCAAAACAGAATTAACATTATTCGCGTTTTTGTGATTTGCGCGGCTTCTTTTTTTTTAGTCGAGTTTTTGCTAATTTTCGTACCATATTCTTTTCATACTTGATAAATTGAAACTAGATAAAGTATATAGTATTATTAGGGGTATCGTACTTCTGTTTATCCATATGTAAATCAAACCGTCCTTACCTATAATATTTCACTGAACTAATTAAATACTTTTGAAATGACCAGTTTAGCCATTGGACACTTGAACATAAGATCACTATCTGCTAAAATCACGCATTTGAGAGATCATCTCTCACTTTGTCCATATGACATAATGTGTATAACTGAAACAATGCTCCAGCCCAACATTGAGGATCATTTTATTCACATCAATAGTTACAAACTTTTTCGTAAAGATCGATTGGGTCTAGGAGGTGGTGTATGTATTTATATCAGGAGTAATTTTGAAGTAGTTCGAATTAACAATTTATTCGTTGAAGAAACTGAACAAATGTGGATATCCTTTCAATATAAAAAAGAGATTCTTGCTTTAGGCGTGGTATACCGGCCCCCTAGACAGTCAATTAATGTTTTTATCACAGAATTTGAAGGTACTTTATCCGAACTTTCTCCAGCCTATGATCGAATCATTTGTTGTGGTGATCTTAACTTTGATTTTCTCAAGCCTGACTCCCCTGGTACTATTAAAATTCAAAATGTTATTGACTCCTTTGGACTTGTTCAAATAGTTGATAAACCTACCAGAGTGTGCCAAACTACAGCAACGCGTCTAGATATTTTTTTGTGCTCAGAGTCAGTCGACGTGGCTACATGTGAGGTTTTAGACAACATGAATATCCCGACTGATCATAGCATGATTGTTTTGCATATAGACAGGATTTCGAACCATAATCCGAACGAAAAGTTCACAACAAGAAGCCTTAAGAAAATAAATATGTCGGAGTTTCAACGTGACCTCGTATCCTTACCTCTCGCAGATATGTTTATGCTTAATGAGATTAATATGAAATTGGAAGTATTTCAGAGTCTCATCACAGGGATCTTTGATATTCATGCTCCGCTCAGAACCTTCAATATAAAAAAGAAAAAGTACTGTCCATGGCTCACAGATAATATGAAATTTTTAATAAAACTCCGAGACAAGGCGCTGGACCGATTTAAGAAAACAAAGAGAGTCGAACATTGGCAGTATTATAAACAGCTTAGGAACTTTACACGTACAGCCATGAATAACGAAAAAAAAGCATATCTGGCATATAAGTTCAATAGTCACAAATCTTCGAAGGTTTTGTTCAAAGAGTTAAAAAATCTGAATATATATTCAAAATCAGTTGCCAGCAATTTACCTGAAGCACTTTCGCATAATGTTGAAGGAATTAACGATTTTTTCATCTCTATGTCGAATTCCAACAATATGCCGGATAATGAGTTACTCAACAATCTCTCCGAAAACGTAATGGAGCATGTATCCGAATTCAATTTCTCTCTCATTGACGAAGATACTGTCTATAGTTCCTTGCTATCAATTAAATCTAAAGCTATTGGTGATGATTCGATTGGAATAGATTTGCTTCTTCTATGCTGCCCCTTGATTATCCCCTACATCACTCACATTTTCAATTTTTCGATCGAAAGTGGTACATTTCCCGATAAATGGAAAGTTGCCAACGTAATACCACTAGCAAAAACAAAAAACCCACAAGAATTCAAAGATCTACGACCTATCAGCCTTCTCCCTACACTATCAAAAGTATTCGAAAAAATTTTAAATTCACAAATTAAAAAGCATCTTAGTAGGTATAACTTGCTGCCTGAAAATCAATCTGGCTTTAGATCTTCACATAGCTGTTCCACGGCACTGCTAGCAGTAACCGATGATATTTTGTCAGCAACTGATAAAAATAAGTTAACTACACTAGTTTTGCTAGATTATACTAAAGCGTTCGACAGGATCAATCATCGCTTACTGCTGGCAACGCTTCATAACTTTGGCTTTGGTAAGAACTCTCTTGGACTTATGAAAAGTTATATTGTGGGGAGGAGCCAGTATGTTAGCCACAAACTCAATAGGTCACCAGTACTGCCAATCCCCAATGGTGTCCCGCAAGGCTCAATACTAGGTCCACTGTTATTTTCTATATATATCTCGTCCTTCTCAAAGTGTATACACCATAGTAAGTGCCATTTTTATGCTGACGATACCCAAGTATATATTTCTTACAAGGAATCAGAAGTTGAAATGGCTAATAGGATGCTGAATGCGGATTTGGATAATCTTTTTACACTTTCAGAAAAATACTGTTTATCACTCAACCCCTCCAAATCACAGATAATGTTATTCGGAAGCAAACCAGCTAAATTGAGGTGTGTAAATCTTGTGGATATTCAAATTAATGGCATTTCATTGGTTCCAGTGAATACAGCAAAAAATTTGGGTGTATATTTTGATTCGGACATGAGATTTTCAAAGCAAGTGAATCACATGATTAAAAATGCGTTTTACAAACTCAAGCTTCTTTTCAACAATCGCAGCATTTTCGATAAAAATACAAAAGTTACTTTATGCGAAACACTGGTACTCTCTCATCTTAATTATGCAGATACCGTGTATGGGCCTTGCCTGACTGACGAAAATCGCAGAAGATTACAAACTGTTCAGAACAGATGCGTCCGTTTCATATATAACATTAGAAAAAGACATTCGGTGTCTGGTAAACTTTTGGAGTTGAAATGGCTAAATATTACAAATAGAAGGTTTCTACACTTGGCATGTTTATTTCACAAATTTATCAAAAACCGAGAACCAATATACCTAGCACGCAGGATATCTTTCAGGACAGATATACACAATGTCAATGTAAGAAGGAAGAATATCCTCACAATTCCACATCACTCCAGCTCCATGTTCCAACGATCTTATTCTTACACGATTTGCAAATTGATTAATGGCTTACCCTCTGATCTTATGGAATTGAATTTCAAGAATTTCAAGGAAAATTTGAAAAATTTACTGTTACTCAATAATAATATTATACCGAATTTCAATGTCTAAACTTGGTACCTTCCGATTTCTCTCTCAGAATTATATTTATGTTTCACTTATATTTTAATATTTGTATATATTTGGTTGCAATCAGGACTGATTATTTCAGGTACCTACTGCTCGTTTGCTTCGGAATTGAAATATTTTTCAATGTCATATCCATGTTTGTATTAGTTTATAGTTAACAGTACTTGGTGCCAATAGAACATATTAGTATTATGAGAATATACTTATTAGGTAATCATCTTATTTACGTTCTAACTGTGCACCTCTTCGAGGGTTATAGGGAAGATTGGGATCAATGTACATTTATGTACATTGAAACTAACTATAGCCCTTTTCAGTCTCAGTAATTAATATATTTATTATGTTATGTTGAAAATGAAATGCATATTACTGTAGTTTATTGTATATTATTGCTGAATCACTGAATAAATGACTAAATAAATAAATAAAATAATGCAAGGGATATACATATCAACTATGGAATATTCCCTGAATGTTCTGGTGGGGAAAATTTTGTATATTCCCGGAATATTACACAAGGAATATTCCCTATATATTCAGAATGTACCTATAATATTCTAGGAATATTCAGATAATATTCGGAATATTCCTGGAATAATACAGGAATATGAATAAATGAATATTCCGGGAATATTCCGTAATACATATTCATAATTAAAAAAAGCTGACCCAAGATGGACTCGAACTCAGGACTTTCAGACTGTCAGATCAACGCCTTAACCACTTGGCCAGTAATCGAGTTGAATAATAATGTACATAACAATTTATTGAATTGCGTTGTTCAGAAGGGAACCATGAACACTTCCAGTTCCATATGGGCTCTTAACATGTACGATGATCTGATTGAGTACTTTGATCACTATCAAAATTGTGGACACGACTTTTTGTTTTTGATCCCTGGTAACATAACCACTTCACTTTGAAATACGATGGACTTCTACCACAGATTTCAGAATCAATGTTTAATACTCACATCTATAAAATTGTGATTGGTTAATTTTCATACTTCACAATTTTATCGAAACACATGGGAATATAATTGAAATATTCCATGAATATACAGGAACAGAATATTCAATTGGGAATATTCCTGGAATATTCATACCTGAATATTCCCTGCACTATCCAACTGGAATATTCTTGGAATATTCACTTCAGTATATTCCTTCTGGAATATTCCCTGTATATTCATTTCGGAATATTACTAGAATATTCACATTTGAATATTCCTTGAATGTTCCAGAGGCACGTATATATTCTAAGAATATTCGAAGGATATTCGGAATATATTCTTCCCTTTTAGCATATTCAGAGAATATTCTAGGAATATCCAGTGCTGTCTGGGATGTGTATACATGGTGAAATGAAGTGAAAAGATACCCCCCGTGACGGGTCTGATTTCGTGTGCGAGCGATTCTTTTTGGAAATAAACTTGTAATCAAAAGTTTCGTTCACGATAAATCAACGCTTTCATGAATTTGCCTTGAAATTTTAGTATATGTTAGAAAATAGGATAACTTCACTCACCTGGTTATACTTCTATCTGTGCATCTATTTACTGGCACCAGATCTCGTATTCTGAGATTATTGACAGACTGCTAATACCCTTATATGCATCATAAACTGTTTCTGTCATCACTATTATTGATTAATAATTGAAACCACCATTAGCGTCTTCACGTGCACTTCTGATTACCGCCATGCGGCTATAACGCTGTGTTGCCAGACACAAAATATATTGATCAAAAAAATAACGTGAATACTTATTCCAATCGTTGACAAGTCGATATGTTTCATTTCGAATAATGAGCAGAAAATATCGTATCCTCTAGAAATGAATTCACGAGTTGGAAATGAATTCATAAAACCCAAATGTCGTTATTGCGTGCATGCACAGAATAACTGAATATTCGTAATCTTATAGTACGGAAAACCCTGACACTTTTCAGGAATCTATAGAAATGAACAAGTGGATATGTTTTTGTTTGCAACAAATTAGATTGAGAACAAATGATGATAGGAATCAGAAACAATAATTATCAAGTTTTCCATAAAATGTCGTGTGTTCCTTCCTAGAATACCAATCAAACCTGTATAAGGGGTATCTGCCTCTCTCGAATCATTATCTGATGGATTTGGAAAACTTTTCTTTGTTGAATTGGAATTTGAAATGTACATCCAACAAGAAAGCATTATTTCTCTTGGACTCTTATTGTAGTCAACTGCGAACAATTTTACTGGCCCATATTATAGTAGATAAGAGATTTTTTCGTCGTGTTATGAATCTTATTTATCAATAACTCACTAATAATTCCATCATGATACACATTATATCTTCAAAAATATCACCATGACAATACAGTGTGGAAACCCATCATGGAACAAAATTCTTATTTGAGGAATCCTATGGCAGGTCGACTTTAATTTTCATGAATCTTTTCTTTAACATAGGAATTTTCAACCAACTTTCAACCTTGTCAGTCTTCTCAGAATCTCCAAATTGTATAAGGGATCAAGGTATACCTTGTAAGAGAGGTATGCTGAATCTCTATACAACGGTCTATCATTTCACGGGAAAAAAGGGCCAAATAAAACGTTTTCTTGACTCGTCTCATAACATTATCATTTCGATTCGACTTGTTTTTATCTTAAGAGGAGGATACACCATGCATCAGTGCAATGAAAACATGATTTCTCCGCCCCCACTTTTCATTGTTCAATATTGATTTTTTCGGAAAACAAAAAATATGGTGAGATGAAGAATTGAAATATCTAGGTTTCTCTGGAAGCAGAATTTTGAAAAAATTCACCGATATTCTGCAAAAAAATCATGAACATTGCATTTTTCGAGTATATTCAGAATTTTTTTTTGGAAAAACTAAGACAAAAACTCAAAATCCGCTTCCAGAGAAACATCCGTTCACCCTTTGTGAAGAGCCCAGTATTTTTTGTTTCAGGAAAAAAAAATTTTTAGAGGGGGAAAAGTGGGGGCGCGCGATCCCATGTTTTCCAACATTTCGACACTGATTCCTAGCGTCCTCACCGGAGAATGCTGAAAACTGTGTTTCAATATTGGAATACAAGCTTATTTTGCGTTTTTGAGATTTTACCAGAGGGATTCAAATAGTAGGGCACATTTACGTTTGTACTTCAGCTATCTATATCATTTTTCATCATTTCTGTTTCTTCATCCTATTCCTTGAGAGCTTTTATACTGTCCACAATATCCATACATTATTTTATATTATCGAATGGGAATTATAAGATAATTTCAGCATTCCAGTAAGAAAGTATAGCACGATGTCCGTGAATCCTCCTCTCCGACCGAAATGATAAATAAAAACATCAGATGATGTCATAGGTGCGGTGTGAGGTGAAACGTTTGTCGGCAAAAGGGGAACCGGCGAAAAGCCGCATTTCGGACCATATAGAGATTTTTTTTGAAGCGGGGAATTTCACATAAGTAGGTATAGACTTTCAAGGGTAGAGAAGATATTTTGTATTATATCACAGTAGAAAATATCGCCTATAATGGGATTCGTGAAATAAACTTTTTAACCAATTGCGGTAGCAGTAGACTTCGCGAGTGTTTCGAGTGTTTACTTCGAAGTTCAGGTTTTTATGATTCATGGGAAGGATAAATACGAATTGATATATGTAAATATGTAATTATATACAGCATGTCTCACTTCAAATGCCCCCCTCCCTCTATATCTCAGCTATTATAGCTATCAATCGTGCGATTCTTACCAAATTTGGACTAGTATGAATTACCATTGATATGATCAGTTTTTAGGAAAAGAAACATCATTATGGACAGTGCCGTGCGTTTTTATTGAAATTGAAATGGGTTTCATGAATCAGGATTTCTTGTAGGAAAACTAACTTTACAGTACTCATGTTTTCGAACCTCCATGTGCAAAAGTTCAATACTTTCAAATTCTATAGAATGGGTCAAATTTCTCTCTTCATTATCAGCCCCGAATAAATAATGACTTCTAATTAACCGCAATTTCTGGAACGTTCAATAGCTCCAGTAAGTAGAAAATTATGGTTTACATAAAAAGAACAAGGCATAGTTTTTTTGTTGAACTCATCAATGCATAATTTTTCCTACTCCCATTTTATAAAAAGCGAATTAATTATCTCGGATTTCTATCATGATACAGATCTTAACCAATGAAGACACGTTCTTTTCATCATGATAACAAATTTTTGGCCCATAAAAACACGTAGTACTTGGGTATAATCAAGTGGGTCTATGTTTCTATCTCACTTGCTTGAGTTGTTTGACATTTAATTCCAAATGACAATCATAATGACAACGCGAATATGCGTCAAAAGTTCATGCAATTCATGTACTTATGATGGTGGAGAATGCTGAAATATAAATAGTGAGAAATTATTTGATTTTTAGAGCGATAATTTCTATAGGCCAGTTAGGCACTTTCTGGGATAAGAGTAAACCGGCAGACTCGCGTCATGGAAGCACGCGTACCAGTGTAGGTATATCTATTCATGTGAAAACTCCACAAACGATAAGATTTCCACAAAATTCTCAAACACATGACATGTTTCGCTAATACAGTTGCTTCGTCAGGTGATATACTGGTACGGCCGAGTCAATTCAGAATATATATTTATGTTGATATGCGATGACGGTTATATAATAATGTTCTCGAGTCTTGAATAGCGTAATACATGCGTCGAAGTCACCGATAGTCGATCTGATCATATTGTGTTCTCGCTGGGATTACGAAAATCATTCATTTCATTTATAATACACAGGGTGAGTGATGAATACTTCTGATGAGATGCAATTTGGAAGTTCTTAGTCGCAAATGTCAAATTTCTCTATCAATATTTTCATATTTATTTAGTTCATCCTTTTCGTGTATACGCGTAAATATTTCATGAAATTGATATAACTTCATTCAGATTTCCCCGTATTGTCTAAAAAATATTGGAAATACCTCGGGAAATACTATACCGGCCATCGAAGTTGTCACTTCCTACTTGTGGTCCTACAAAAAATGGTGTATGAAACTAACATGATATTGAACTATCAATACACTCCTATATACATGGTTTCCTCGTGATCGATGCATAGAATACTAATTTACGTTCGCCAAAATGCTGATACCCTCCACAGAATTCATGTGAAAATTCTTATAACGTTGAAGAACAATATTATGAGGTTCGTTTCCCAGGTAACAAGCTGACGTCATTTGTACGTCAATATATGGTCATTTATGGTCATTGACGTCATTATGACCTCAAAATGACGTCATTTTGACGTACTTAATATGACGTTATATAGACGTCCTTGATATGTCGTCATTATGACGTCATCTGATGGTCATTTTCATGACTTATTATGACCATCATTTATTGAGTCATCTACATCAAGGAAAATCCATAATCAAGAAGTTTCCCATCTCTGTTATATGAAAACGTTAGTATAGTTATGTTATATAACATATATTATTATGTCACTCATCATATATTATGCTTCATAATAATTTTTCCTCTAATCTGTGCGAGATGTGTGTTTTCGATGGTCTCTGAGATAATTGTTAATTATATACCTTCTGTGCAAAGTATTCTCCCTATAGCTATTAAAAATATAAGACCGAATGTCACGTCATAAAAAGCTTATAACGTTGTTATTCCGGAATGCGAATTCAAATCAGAGCGAGAGAGTGCGTAGAGAACTGTATTTGATTGGTCGGCACGGACCTTGCGCAGACATGCGAACGTCGACCGCCAGCGCCAACCCACAGCAGGGCCACAGCCCACAGCCGTATTCAGAAGACGGCTGTGGCCAAGCCGTTCACTTTCGCTTCGCCGTTGCGGCCATGATGACCATAACAAACAAAATAACAATACATAGAAGGCATCCCCATTATCATATTGTTCGGCTATCTATGTGGTGTGGTGGTCATACTTATTCATATTCATATATCAAGTAGTAGAATTTGAGGATGGCAGCATAGTCATTATTTTAGACAAGTGGTGTATGCCGAAAAAGCAGAATGTGAATTGGACGCCATTGAAGGAATACCATAGGGTTCTGAGAAATCTCTTGAGTGCATCATCCGAATGGGATAAGTTCCCAATAAAAAGAACATTTTATGACACTGGTATTTATAGTACCTACCTATAATATTATTTTGCATTCAATGTGGTAAAGTAACATCAATATAATTATACAAAACAAATCTCATCTCTTCTGATAATATTGATACAACCCTAATGCAACAGTGGTTTTTTACCTACAGAAAATTTCGAAATAGCACAAAATAAACTGAAACATGCAGAAGATTTCGGTGATATGAATAATCGTAAAGATCACGTCATTTTGACGCCATTAGGATGTCGTCATTTTGACGTCATTAGGATGACGCCATTTTGACGACATGAAAATGACGTCATTCGTCTTTGACTTAGAAGGTCATATAAACGTCAATATGACGTCATTTTGGAAGTCATCCTGACGTCAGGCCTGACGTGATAATGACGTACAAAAGACGTCAGCTTGTTACCTGGGTTTCCTGTTGAAAGATGCCTTTTCATGGAAAATCGACCCCGTTTTATTTTAATAGAACCCCAGATACAGAATACCAGTCCAAATTTGGTGAAAATCGCACGACTAATAACTGAGATATAGAAAGAGAGAAGCGTTTTTTCAAGTGAGGGACGCTGTATATGATAAAAAAAATGCCATCTACTACGATGTGAAATTGCCATTTTAGAAAATATGACTCATTGTAATTTGCTGAAATTTTGCAGCTTTTGCAGCTACGTTTCTTTATCGAAACTATTCCAGATGGCACCTTATGGAAAAAATCCAGATCCGGACATGGGAAAAATTCATGTTTCACTGATTTCTAAAGAGTTCACTTTGTGATCACTTTTCGCGAGAATTCTTATCAGAATCCGAAAGATCTGACGAAATGCCATAAGGACTGCTCTTCATTTTCAGGGCACGACACTTTGACCGGTTCAATGAAGAAATATGAAACAAAAAAGTTCGAATGAATTTTCAATTTCGACCTGACTGATGAAGTAAACAGTACTTTCAACTGGATTCATGTAAATAGATTTTTTGTACATTTTTGTTGGGTAAAAATTGACAGGAAAGAGCGAACGAGAAAAAGCACGTGGTACTGTGCACTGATTTTTGTGATGATTTGCAATGTTATAGTTCTTGATCGAAATTCTAGATAGATATTAGTAGTCGTGCCTCGAGTCGTGCCCTATTCTTTATTTCATGATGTGACGTGTGATTCTTGCACTCAAGATGTCACTTTATTTTTCAGATGCTGAACATGGAAAAAGTTCAAATGTTTGCAATGTTTAATACCATAGAAGATTTACAGGCCCAAGAATATGTATAGGAGTAAAACCTTACTACGGCTATAACACACAATTGATCTCGTTTCACTGTGCTCGATACGTCAATGAGGTACTTTGTATATCATCAATATTATTTCCGTATCTGATATCACAATGTGTTATTATTTCAAAAAATCCTCATCGCTCATGGAATGTCAAATGTGAGCAATGACACCGCTGTCTAATAGATGAGCATTACTTGACAGGAAATCAAATGGCTACAGGACGACGAAATCGAAAATGTCGCTGTTATCTATTATAGCCGTCGAAAAATTATGGCAGCATTCGCCAATATGGCTCATGCTGCAAACTTTATTCTCGTAGGAAATCACTATCATTCCGTGCTCGTTAAACAATTTACTAATTTCATTTATTACATAATCTGATCAATCACATCACAACGTGTGTAATCGCGAAAACACAAGCGGTCTTTCAATTCAAAGACTGTCAGTTTGGCAAGAAAAAATTATATCTGTCGTCAGAATATGAATCGCTCATTTATCAGAAATTCTCTCTCTCTCTCTAGCAAATCACAACTCCGTTCTGAATATGTTCTCATGATTCTGTCTTTCATTGTTAAATAACTCAATTGTGTTGAAATACCACTCGTCGTGGTGTTCCCCAGCAGCTTTCGTGAACAAGGAAGCGACAGAATTATCTCGAATATTCAGAACATCCTAATAAATCTTCATGCCATAATTTCACCAGTACCCATCTTTTCGGAATATCAACAGATGTCACGTCACGTCAAATGATGAAAAACACCGCCTATACTATTTCATTATTACTTCATTGATATTTGCAATATTTGTAACGAGAAACAAGTCACGATGTCGATCAAAAACGAACACTTCGAATGACCAAAAAAGCAGTTCTGTGTTTTTTTATCGACTACTTATATCTGCCGATTCCTATCATAAATTCCGATAAATTCACATGAATCCAGTTGAAATGAGAAAGTTATCAGCTAGGTTCAAATTGAAAATTCATTCGAACGTTCTTGTTTCATATTTTTTAATGAACCGCGATCAAAGTGTGTCGTGCAAATT
The DNA here is from genome assembly GCA_918026855.4 of Phaedon cochleariae. Taxonomy (NCBI): domain Eukaryota; kingdom Metazoa; phylum Arthropoda; class Insecta; order Coleoptera; family Chrysomelidae; genus Phaedon; species Phaedon cochleariae. Next base: position 37,237,680 of record OU896710.1, read on the forward strand.
GAAGAGCAGTTCTTATGGCATTATGTCTGATCTTCCTGAATCTGATGAAATTTTTCTAGAAAACTGATCACAAAATGAGCTTTTTCTATATAACAAGAGAACATGAGTTATTCGGATCTGATTTTTTATAATATGCCATCTTGAAGAAAGAAACGTCACTGCCTAATTGGGATGAATCATATCTGAAATGTCGGCCATTGAAATCATAATATGGCAATTTCACATAATATATTCGTTATTGAAGGCCAACAGAATCGTTCATACATGAAATCTCAACTTGTTTTGTTTTCCACTACTCACCATTTGGCTATGTGAGTCTCTTCCTGAATTGCCCTGTATATCAAATTTGTCCTATAGTTTCTAAAAGCATCTTCCCCATATAGGTCAATATACAGCAAACTGATGAATATATTCAATAACAATATAATCCTTCTTACTATTTCACTCAAAAGTCGAGAAATATGGTGCATTGATCAAGAGAATTTTAATGAAATCATCGTGAGAAAAAGAACAGCAGTTTCGCAATCATGCTATAAAATGACCCTTCTAACTATCATACAGAAGAGCAGCTTTGAAAATTCACGGCAACTTATCTCACAGCATCTAAGAAGCCTTCGCTTTTCTATATTTCGCTCTCGAATAATCTTGGACATCCCCTCGTATGTCTTCTTCGCGGTAATAAGATGCGCCTATCGAACGAGCGAGGCGGAGATATTTAGTGAGAAAGACGGAGTCCGTTCTGGAATTTCAAATATTTACCTCGTCTTCTACCCCTTAATAGAGGAGAAACTGAAGTATCATCGATATCATCCACTTAAAACATTTTAGTCGCTGTGTAGAGAACGGTAGTTATATTCAGGCCATTCAGGGTGGTAAGATATTAGATGAAACTCCCTTATGTATTTTGCTTATAATATGTAGGATGAATTGACATTGCCATTTAGAATTCCTAGAGGGGGTGGCCAAGAGTTGGACAATCGATAGTGATGTTTAACATTTTGATTCGACTTGTTTTTCTCTTAGAAAATAGTTGTCGCTCTGTAGAGGACGGAAGTTATATTCAGGCCATTCAGGGTGCTGAGATATAAAATGAAACTCCTTTATGTATTCTTCTCATAAAATTTAGGATGAATTGACATTATATAAAGTAGGAGTTTTGTTCAATTGAAACTGGTGAAAATGTATATAATATTCATTTCCTTTTTTCCTCAACGAATTTCAAATTTTTTTTTTGTTCTCTCAGGACGTTCTTCATGTTTAACGAATAACTCGAGTCTGAAAGAAAAATTCACTAGCTTGTCCATACTTTATACGACTTAGCTATTGAAATAATCATATCTTATGTTGAAAACGGAAGCAGAATCGGTCCCGAATCGTCCAAAGATAAGTGGAGATTCAATATTATTTCTATGTACCTTTATTTCTCTTCTACAAACTTTTTTCAATACAAATTGTCACTGACAAGCTAGTGAATTTTCCTTTTAGGATCTCTGATAGAATGATTCTTTAAACGCAGTGACATTTTGGGGCAAATCATCTGATTTGTCCTAACTACACGTATATTGAAATAATATCCATATTTTTATTTTATAGAAAAGAGGAGAGAAAATTCCAAAAAATTTGGAATAATGTACTTTCATCTTGTTTCATGTTGAATATATAGCGCGGAAGAACCAATATTTTTATCAAAAAATTTGAAACAATGTACTTTCATCTTGTTTCATGTTGAATATATAGCGCGAAAGGACCAATATTTTTATCAGATAGAGAATGCGAATTCTCAATGTATTTCTCTATATATATTTCTAGTTTTTTTCATGTTCTTGATATATCTGAGAATATTTTCCTCAATACTTTCATACCCAATCAACAGAGAGTTAAAACTTGAACGATGAAATTTTTCAATATTCACAGATCTATGCGATCACAGATTTGTGATTGGGTTCTCTCAATTCATAATTCCTTTCCGTGCCTTGTCGTATATCTGAATGAAATGAGATTTATAGGTCTCATCTCATCCCTGGATCCAAACCTTGTGAGTTAACTTGAATGATGTTCATTGAAGTAAAACTGATGCATTTCGAGAAGTGGAAAAGTTTGGTTCGAAAATAAAGTAGACCCTGGTATATCGCCATATCTACAATCACTCTAGCTGTAAGTTCCTGGATAAAATCCCAAAGATACTATGAAGTCACTGAGAGTTCAGATTGAATGGAATCAGGGATATTTGTTCTATATTCGAATGCAGTGTTTGATACTTCTCACTCTTCGAATAAAAAACATAAACTTTCTCTCCTCATATAAACTCATTGAAAGTCAATTTCAGTTTTTCATCTGAAACGTTTCTCACACACAGAAATTTTAAAAGGAAAAATAAATGACATCCTCGACTTTCGAATGAACGGATTTGATATAAGTCACTATACGATTCTGACGATGATGTACCATGTCGATACGATCTATATGCCTTTACTGGTAATATCAGTACCACCAACAGTAAACACTATTATAGATATCCATCTTCTACTGATTGGCAGGAGTTCAACGACTCTCGTGTGTCTTCGATATCGTCGAAATCAGTTATTACTGGGGAAGTATATGTCTCATTTTACCAAGAAGAGGAGTCTCATTGTTTATCCGATTCATTTATTCTCATCATTTCGACTATTGACTTGGTAGTCCCCGCGAGATTAACACGTCGAGTTGAGGCTTCGCACCCCTTTCGTGGTCACTCTGGAGTCCTGCAGAACATCTCTTTCCATCGACTCGTCCATCCAACGAACAGCGAGGTTCTGGAACACATTGCCAACGGAGGTGTTCCCCGAGGCAAATAACCTCCAGAAATTCAAAGAACACCAATTCCTACCTTATTTCCCTTGGTTCTCACGATGTTCTCTGAACATTACAGGATATCCCTTTTCGTAGGAACCAGAGCATAAAATAGTAAAGTAGGCGTTTATGGCCTGTGGCGTGAATGATGGCCCGATGGCGCTAGCCGAGGGCCATTACACGCTCAAGGCCATAAACGCATTTCACGCACGTGATACATACAACATTTTATGCACTAGTGGTTTATTTTCTGACTCAAAAGTAATGACTATAGATTTCGATAAACTAATATTCCCCCGAATTTGATTTGTTGCGTATAAATTCAGTAATCAAGAGAAGCGTAATGTTCATGGATGATTTACATATGAAAATTATCGTTCGAATATTGCAATTATCGTAATAGTAAAACTCTTTCATCTCTAGAAGAGATTCATTCTTCAGAATTTTACAATATGCATACCCAGTATATATACCTAACTAATTTTGACGTTGTCAATCAAGCTGATGGTTGTTGTCTGTATCAATACATCCAATAAACGAGCTGAATTGTCATTCTTTGACTGAAAAGTAAAAATTAGTGATAATAATAACAGCGATAGATATGGAATCGGATAAAGAAGTTTATGATATACCGCTGGATATATCAGAATCTAGGAAAATTTTCATAGGTTATTCATGGATTGATATGTGGATATGAGGTAACTGAGAACAGCGGGCGGTAAAGTGCACTTTACGGCCCGTGGGCCATAATGAGCCCGCGGGCGGTAAAGTGCGACTTAACGCTCGCAAAACTGGGCGGTAAACTGCACTTTACGGCCCGCTAGTGCATAAAATAATAAATTTGACTTTTGAAATACACATTCAACTCATTCGTCATTTTTTATTCAACAACTTACTAGTTGATCAATCCAAATGTCATCAGCTCTATAATTCTTCAGTTCACTAATCAGATGATTATTCACTTTCCTCATCATCGGTATACATAATTTGTTATTTAATCATCTAGTTAACAGGCACTTTGGAATTAGGTAGGTATTCTGTATATCTTGAGAGATTAAAATAAATAATGGAATGACAATTGGAGCTATATCAAATGGCATTTTTTCAACTTCATTATTATGAATAAGTGAAATTTTCAATACAGGTAATTATTGTTCAGTATGTCTCGCAAAAATTCCATTTCTAACGGAAGTGAATTCTCTGAATATTACTAATTCCGAAATGATAATTATCACTCCGCAGTATTATTTTCATATGGCTTGGACGATATATTTCGTGAAGTACATCGTTCTTATGAATCCACTTGAAAATGTATTCATGATTGAAAACGATATGCAGACAATCGCAATATCTGGAAATCTTCAAAGGGTTGAATGTCCCAAGGACTAATTGTTTAAAGGAATCTCATGATCAGAAGACCGGCTATTCCAGCTCTCCAAACAAACATCATTAGTTGCACTATAAGCCGTCCAGTGAACATGTAAAGGCGTCAGCAGCGGATATGTGTAAGCAGCGGCAAACCGATGTTAGCAAAATGTAGAATGTAGAATGACATCGGTTGTGCCGCTACGGCTCGATATACGCATATTCATCATGTTTCTTTGTTATCCTATCAGAAATTAACCGTTCTAGATATGTCACGAACGCGCCGCTGTCGATTCGACACTAGACAAAAACTCCATAATCTCATATTGAAGCACAGTCCAGAAAATGTATTTATTGGTATTATGTGAACTGTGATTGTTGTATTACAATTTTATATCTCCAGAATCCTTATTAATTTCTCATTGTTGATCTCACCAAACAATAACCGTCTGATGACTTCAAAGATTATAATATCATTTTGTTTCATGACAATTATGCTCATTGCCTACCAATTTATTTTGTAGTGAAGAATTTGAGCTTGTTCATGATATAACGATACTGCTGCAATGCGAAGTTCAGTTCTTCACCTTTATTCGATAAATATTTGGTTCACAGAAAAAATCGAAAACTGGAGAAGTAATTTGGCTGTGACATCATCAGCATCCATACCTATTCTATGTCATTGAATCAACCAAGTTATGATAGGTATATGGTATGGTCAGATTCAATTCGAATCTTGTTCAATTTCAATTCTGTAGACTGATGATGAATTTGAAACCAACATGTTCCAAGTGCATCAGTATCGTAGTAAACCGTTGACTCATAACACTAGGGATTCGAAGGTATGTCCTTCAAGGGACATGAAGATTGAGTTGTATTATCAGGAAGTAAGTGTTTTTTTGGATCAGTATCCGGTCGCCCAACTCCCTAATCAATCAACTACCTGTTGAAAGTAATGTTGGCAATTGTTATATTGAAGAAGCTCTGAAATCCATTGAAATAGTCACATATCTCGCTAAATTGACCGGGGGCTGGCCGATTTGCATAAGTCTGGTTCAGTCTCGAGGGACGGCATACGGACCTCAAGGGACCATCAACCAACATCTTCCTCAGTGTATTCACGAAGATATGCCCTCTAGTTGAGCCCTTTATTTTGACTCTTGAATCACTGCCATTACATTTGCATATAGTAACATCGAAAATTATCTTCCATGAAGCGCCGGTTTGAGTCTGAGTCCAGGCTATCTCATTTTTATCTCTAACTAAATACTGTCGACAGATAGTCCGGTGGCCTACTGTCGGCCTGTGCGACATGGGCTAGCTGGGTCGACGATGTATCATGACTCTGGCCCGCTGATGTTGTGCGTAAGCAGTCTCTAAATAGCTCCTAAAGGTCTGCGTGGTGATTGTCAAATATTCAACATGCCAGGAAGACGTTTGAATTCGCAAGCATGAAGTCTTGTATCAAGTTTTCTACAATATTCCACAAGAGAGAGAGATAGATAATTATGGTCCTTTTATCCCGTTTACTTCCATACAATAGGTAAATCATAATTCTTCCTGATCAATGATGAAAATAGTCATACCTCACTTCAAGAATATCATCATGATGTGCATAATTTCAGCGTGTCGCTGATGATCTCAATATTGATCTGCTTGATTTTCAAAAAAAAACTAAACATATTCTCGATGCAAGTATATGCGCATCGGGCAAACTTCTCACAAATCTAGGATTCAAACATGAAAAAGAAGACAACAGACGGTTATTGGTTGAGAAGACGGACATATCTATAATAAGAGCAGAGTTTTTCGGAAAATTATATGAAAATCGCAATTCTAGTTGCCCTAGACAAATCGTCTTTTTGGATGAAACTTGGATATTTGCGAATATGATTGAGATGATATCATGGCAGGGTCAAAGTACAAAAAGCGTTCGTTAACCAGAAGGTTATAATGGGAAACGATTTAAATACCTGAAACGACCCAACAGTGTTCGGCTTTGTCACGATCACAGAATACCTCACAAAAGCATTGAATAGGTGTGTATCGGATCATATACCAACCCATACGATACATGCCAAAGTTCTGTTACATGTCTTTGCTTCCAAAAAATTTACGAATTAAAGAGTGGAAACTTGAAATATTTATCCTATATGTTTAATTGAATGTTTCTTAGTCAAAATTACCAGGAGTAGTGAATAACAATTTTCTGAATTCATTTTAACCCAATTTTTGAAACAGCACGGCACTGTTTCTCTGAAACATATGACCTTGAATTGATTTCGTTGAATTGATTTCGTTTCTTGAAGTTGTGACGTACGCGCAAGGAAATATATTACAGACTGTATGAAAGCACTCCATTTCAATTCTAATTGAAATCTAGTCACCATGACAGCATATTAAAAGTCGTTATTGATAAATATCTACTAGATTCGAGGGCCATTCCTGCGAATAACTGATCAGAACAATGCATTCGGGTTGATTGAAGCAGAGATGGATATGTCTTCATTGACTAGTGGTACCTAAAATGACGAAAACTACCTTGGTAGTAAAAATGAATTTCACGCCTCGAAAAAGAGTAAATAATGGTAGTTCTTATAGCTAGTGGAGAAAAATAGTTATTTATGTAGCAAGGGCGTAAAATAGGCATTTATTGACTGTAGCGTATGAGTAAGAGCCCGAGGAACAGGCCCAAGGTCCAAAAAATGTTATACATGACCGGTAGATTTGATTCCTCATTCGAATACCTCTTTATACCTCCCAAGAACGTTGGAAATACATCATGGCTGCAGTGAGGAATAAAATTGATAGAATCAACGTTACCATGATGAGTCAGTCATTTTTCTGAAAGAGGAGTAGATACACTTTTATATTGCCTGTCAATCAATGTCATGCCAGATATCTCATTATTGGATCGATCATATCATTTTGCATCCCAGGAATTTCAAGGCAACTGTAAAACTAAATGGGGAACCATAACATCCGAAACATAATTGTTCTGAATTATACATGAATTCTCATTGATAGTTATCTATAGCTATATAGGCGGCAAAGTGTCACTTTACGCCCGCAGAACTGGGCGGTGAAGTAATACTCCATGCCCGGTCGTGCGTTGGAAAATTGATGAACAGAAAAGAAGGATATCTCCTGGAAATTTCGAGATGTGTGATAAATATAAAGGTCCGATTGATTTTTTCCAAAACCGCATGTGATTTTGAAATGTGCTGTTGAAAAAAACAAGCATTCCTTGGTGACTATCCCAGCTAATATTTGTGCGATTCTTACCAAGTTTGGACTGTACTATACAAATCTATCATATTGGTCAAGTTTTCAGAGACAAATATCGTTCCGGACAATACCGTGCGTTTTCATTGATATAAAAAGGAGTAGATCTTTTATGAAATCATATTGTTTTTTTAGGAAAACTAACCTCATCATATTGTTCTTCATGGTTCTGAACCCCTATCTGCAGATATTCATGTTATTTCTATTAAACGGGGGTTAAAGTCAAGAAGTGTCTATCTCGTTTCTCTCCCAGACAGCACTGGATATTCATAGAATATTCTCTAAATATGCTAAAAAGGAGGAGTATATTCCGAATATTCATCGATTATTCCTAGAATATACATGCCTCTGGAACATCTGAAAGGAATATTCCAAAGTGAATAGTCGGACATGTTCAGGGAATATTCAGGTATGAATCTTCCAGGAATATTCCCAACTGAATATTCTCTGTTGTATATTCATGAAATATACCCAACTGAATATTCTGTGCGGTATATTCATGAAATATTCTCAACTGAATATTCTGTGGTGTATATTCATGAAATATTCCATAAATATTCCTATGTTTCTCAACACATAAATTTCATTTCGTATTTCAGAGATGTGAGTATCGAACATCAATTAGATGTAAGGAAATTTTGAAACAAAAAGTATTTATGATCCGATTTCGAACAATGCTATCACAAGAACTTGATATGTATAACATTATTCAATTCGATTACTGGCCTAGTGGTCAAGGCGTTGCTCTGATAGTCTTGAGGTCACGAGTTCGATCCCTACTTGGGTCACTTTTTTTATTTTAGAATATGTTTATTGGAATATTCCAGGAACATTCAACATAGAATATTCTTTTGGGTATATTCTATGATAATCTGAGGAATTCCCATTCGCATATTTAGAGAATATTTCACAGATATTCCGGAATATTCCAGATTATTTCTAGAATATTCCAATATTCCAAAAGGAATATGATAGGGAGATTCATGGAATATCTGGTGCTATCTGGGCTCTTCATTCTCTCTTTATGACCATAATTTTCTACTTACTAGAGCCATCGAACGTTTTCAAATATACAATTAATTTGGATTCGTTATTTTTTCCAAGCAACATATCGAATAATAAAGCTGTTGATCAGTTTTCCTGCAAGAAATATCCTAATATCATTTAATAGAATATGGATCACTAATTATTTCAATAAGAAACGCTATATATGAGGTGTTTTTGAAATGAATACATATATTCAGCATATCGATATGATACAGTCTACTGAATTCTCCCATAATATCTGATTCTCCCTATTCCTTCTGATAAACCTGAATAATCATTCAAATTTGTATAACAAAATATTGGTCTCATTCTGACTAGACGTCGAGGATGAATCATAAGGCGTGAATTATGTTTCAACTCAACGATGACCACTTTCTTCCTTCCACAGCACACGATGAAATTGAATGCGATGTTGAAATAACCGACGAACTAAACACTGTAATTTTGACTTCATCCAATAATACATCTCGAAATTTCATTAGGATATTCATCGCTTGTCAAACTGAGGATAGTTCCTTCCTTCGACTGATTTCGTCCAAACGCCAACTTGTCATACATCATTGTATCCGGAAAGAGTTATCACAAAAATGAATAGATTTTCAAAAAAGTTGACAGTCGCTGATGTTAGGTTGAAATTTGAGAATAAATAATCAGACTCTACTCATAATATCTGGGGAAAAAAAATTCTATTTGTTTCTCTAGTATTTCAAAATAAATGTCTATGGCTGGTCGGTTTCTGATCAGTCACCCTGTATAATAGCCCAGTTCAAAATCGATTCATAGTAAAGTACTTCAATTCATGTATGCTGAAAAGCGGATTTCTTTTATAACTTGCATATTCAACATGATCTGTAATTTCCTGATCAACAAAACACGCATATGCTTCTAATTCCATTATTCATCCAGGATGAAACCTGAAAACTATCTGACTGATTTTCCTAGAAATTTCGGAGCACGTAACTCCACTCTGTGATGAGCAATATATCGAGAATTTCGTCGTTCTTTGATAGGAAGAAATACTTGTTTGATTCAGATATCTATTGAGGCGATTTAACAAAAGTTAGCTATCGAAGTAATTCTCTAACGGAAATTCAAGCAGGATGTTGCAGCCTTGGATGTTCGACCTGAAATGAATTGACCCTTATTTGTTGAATAGGTAGAGAAATTCACGGTTAATGAAAATCTGTTCCAGAGATTCCAGAGGTATCTTCATGACATATTGTTTGAGCTGGTGGTTTTATAAAATTGATGGAATATATCAGAATATGACGTTGCCACAACTGTTGGGAGACTTCAGACATGATTGATAGTGAGGTCACGGCAACAATATTTCCGTCTATTCAACAACACCTCAATTCTAGACCAGACAAGTTGGCAGATTGAGTTTGACAAAGTTTCACAAAAAAACTTCAGAAGCATGAAAGTTTGATTTTGTAATAGAAATATCCAAGTTTATTCATGGAGACAAATAACATTTCGAGTTCAAACTGAGAACTCTCGACCACAAACATTCCGACTGATGAGTGAAGAATTCGGAGCTTGGAGTCGGAGAAGTCAAATTTTGAATTCTGAGTTGACAATATCAAGTTTCAATTCGAAAAATGAAATTCTCAGTGACAGCTTTTTTATATGAATATGGAATACTCTGTGCAAACCCAAGGTTTCCAACTGCGTTCGCTGGGTCTCCGGCTCGTAGCTGATATAGAGCATGTAATTGCTTGCATCATAGTATCCCCTCTCAAAACTCGGCGGAATTCCGAAATATTCTACTGATGAAATTATATCATGGAGTTAATGAATGGAAAGATAACACAAGACAACCGCGTCGTCCTTCGTATTATTCATTCTTCGTCCTAAACGAGAATTGGAAAATTTGAAAGTCAGCTGCCAAAATGCACTCAGTGCCCCTCCCTCAAAAATTCTCTCCTGGTTCATCTCTAGATGGAAATGAGGAAATCAAATATGGGATTCGAAAGAACGTATATGTCGTATAATTATGATTCGATCAGAGATTATTTGATATATCTCTTGCCCCCAAGAGACTGCGCGACAAAAATTCAACAGTACATGTGCAACCTAGCGAAGGTGTATATAGGTTGTAAAAACGTTATATATTCAAAATTCAAATAATATTGAAACATCAAACGATATAAATATACCTAATAAAATCTCTATTCGATCGATATCATATATCATTTATTGTTCTCGAAGTATGTATTAATAATTATTAATAATAATTCGCGTAAACCGCTAACGTCTCTATCATCCTGTCCACTTCATCCGACATAGATTTAATGGTGAAAAAACCTTCGTTCAAAATGTCTTTGGAAGGCGACCTGATACTTTTTCGAGATTTGACGGTCTGGTTTGTTGTATACTAATGTGAATATTCGTTTATTAGATGTTGCAGAGAATGGGTAATGTCTAGATCATTTCGAACTGGATGGATCGAGTGATCAATTTTGTACCTAAATGATGCATTGTTTGAAAACATCATGCATCATCAACGAGTCACTCTGGGTCCAGAAAAAAGAAAAACAAATCCTTGAGAAACTAGTTCAACTTCATGATAAGCATTTCGAAAGTTTCCAAGAAATTGTCCATCGTTCACGCCATCTATCATCGGATATAAGAACCCCACGTTCCGAACTGACATTTAATTATTCATATTGATAGTAAATCTGACGGGAGAAATGAAGAGTGGACTCACCAAAGGAATTATAAAAATCTCACTGATCATATTCGGCCTAATTCAGGAGACTAGCGTGAGATGCAATAATTCTCATTGTCCGGAACTAGAGTCCGTGCAACCTCCCGAAGATTCAACAACTAAGGATATCTTTTCATTGCAGATGCACCGGCAGAAAAAAGTTGTCCCGTATGTACTTCTTCATCCTGCACCTCAGCATCGCCGATCTAATAACTGCATTCCTAAGCGTTCTGCCGCAACTGGGCTGGGAAGTCACATACAGATTCGTAGGTGGATATTTCATGTGCAAAATCGTGAAATACGGACAGACTCTTGGGCCCTATTTGAGCTCCTACGTATTGATGGCGACGGCCCTTGACAGACACCAGGCGATCTGTTATCCTCTCACGTACTGTTCGTGGACCTCTAGGAGGTCGAAAGTCATGGTGTACATCGCGTGGGCCATGAGTCTCTCATTCTGCATTCCTCAGGTGAGAAAATCATATTTGTTGTTGTTTATTTTGCGCCTTCGAGCTCATCATGAAACTCGAATGCGTATTCAAACAGTTTCTATTATACGACACGCAATTTCAGTTTCCAGAAGAACAACTATAGTTTGACCAAAGACATGGGATGATAGCAAATGTATTACCAGATTCGAGTTAAGATTCAAGTATAAATGATGAAAACAGAACATATCATTCACATTATTCCCAGCGTGTCACAGAAAAAGTAACTTGATCTCAACATATATAACATATTATATGTATAACAATATTTGGCTGTTTAATATCCTTTGTGATGAGTCAATGATCCTCGTGTGGTTGTCATTAATTATCAAGATTCAGTTTTTGTTAACATATTTCCTACGCATCTTCAATGTTTTTATCACGAGTGATATTACACACCCAAATATTGTTATACATAAGGAAATAAAACTCGTCGTCTCCACAATTTTGATGTCAAAGCAGGCAATCAATCCTGCTTCAATGAGGTTTGATTTGATACATGTTTCGGCCAATCAGATGGCAGGATTGACTGCCTCCTTTGACATTAAAATTATGGAGACGACTTTGAGTTTTGATCATTCCACTCCACTTTGAGTATGGACTACTACAGAAGAGTGTTATATATGTTGAGATCAACATTCAGATACGTCAATACTGTATACAAAGAAAATCTGATACGTAGTAGAAGTCGTTATACGAATGGCGGAGAGGAAATCGTATTTTAATAATTATACTACGCGAGGGTTTACTCCAAATATGCTGTAGCATCTCGAAACCATACCTCTTTCATAAAGTACAAAAAACCCGTAGTATAATATGGAATTCTTCAGCGTATAGGCACAGTTCGTCCTGTCCTAGATAATCAGATAACCCGTGATTCGAAACTTGCATTACTTTTCTTTAGAATTGGAATGATCTAAAATAAAACCTATACCGGGTATCGTGACTGATGTAACATACAACAACTTGAGTTGTTGAGTCCTTTTATAGGTAATCTGTATTTTTCATAACTCGATTAACAACTCAGAACATTCATTGAAAAATATTAAAGTCAACATGACATCTTCCAAGATATACAGAAACCTCTATACAAGCAATATATAATGATATAACATCTCTTCACTTAACTTTGAAGTTATGCAGAAATCCTTGTGCCATTTAGGAGGCATTCTTGCTCTACCAGACCATCGATCAATCTGCCTATTTTGGTGTTCTTCGATATGTTCTATTTCATTTTCGTTCAGCATATTTGGTTCTTTAACATGTTCCATTTCATTTTCGTTTTCGTTCACATCATTATCTTCGTTCACCTTGTCTTCCTTCCCTTGATTATTGTTCTCTTCTTCTATAGGGTATTCATGAGGAAATTCCTTTCTTTTTTCACTCTTCGCAAGTCTATCCGACTTCTTCTTATTACCTGATCATTATTCTCCACTTGTACAATATATGATCTAGGGTTTCCATCTATTTCCAATATCCTTTCTCGACTCTAAATGTTTTCTTTTCTCATCCAAACTTATGGAACGCCACTTTACTTTTTATTACCAATTCGTTGTAAATTATAAATCACACATTTAAAATGTTTCATATTTATTCCCGGTGCAATTAAAACTATTGTTGATTTAATATTGTACATTATTTTGTTAGATGCACACAAGAGTTGCAAGAGTTGCATTGGTTTATAAATAATTTCCACCAAACATTTAAATACCTATAATTCTGAGGACCAACATCAAAATAGCATCAATCATAATAATTCATGTAACATTTGTATTCATCAATCAAAAAAATTGTATTCAGAATTGAAATGATTGTTGAATTTAATTGTTTGACGGTTATAATGTTGTCCACAAATAATTTTATTCGTTTGTCGTTTATATTTCAATCATGAATAGAATTGTTTGATGATTTTTTTACAACAATCTTTTTAAATCGTTCATCTATTTAAAACGATTGTTGCAAAAATATCATCAATCGTTCAAATTCATGTAACATTTTAATTCATCAATCAAAAGAATACATACCTTCGAAGTTTTGCAACTGAATGGATGGAAGAATTAAATTGTTTGTTGTGAATAGAAATTTCTGAATTTAAGTGATTGTTGGAATTATACCAACAATCATAAAAATAGAGAACAATTAAATTCATCAATCTTCAAAATTGAACAATTCTGGTGACAAGTATTTTTTTGATTGTTGAATATTACTGAGCCTATTATTATGAATGATTTGAAATGTTCGATGAAAAATATTCGTCAAACATTTTATTTCGTTCAAAAACAATCATCAATCGTATAAATTCATGTAACATAATAATTCATCCATAAGAAAGACCAGCAATAGAGTTGATGAATTAAATTGTTTGAATTTATTTGTTTGAATTCATTTGTTTGACAATAATTACTTGAACATCAAATTAGTGAATTAAATTGTTTGATGATTATTACATGAACACCATTTATAGATTGGTGAATTAAATTGTTTGAATTGTTTTGTTGGAATTTATTTGTTTGATGATAATTTCATGCACCATATAGATTGGTGAATTAAATTGTTTGAATTGTTTTGTTTGAATTGTTTTGTTTGAATTTATTTGTTTGATGATAATTTTTTGCACCATATAGATTGGTGAATTAAATTGTTTGAATTGTTTTGTTTGAATTGTTTTGATTGAATTGTTTTGTTTGAATTGTTTTGTTTGATGATAATAACAATTCAGTTCGGCGCGCGCAACTAGTAGGAGGCGCCTGGGCGCTCCTGGCCAATGGAAAACGGAGAAGTGAACTAAATTTTGGCAACAGTGTATTTGCTTTCATTTGTCATTTGTATTTTGTTTACGTTTTTATATAATTTCTATTTCCAATCATCAATAACCTAAAACAAATTAATCTTCGGAAATCTGAATGTTCTTCCAGTTTTCGAACTGTGAGGTAGTTATTTCTATTTCCAAGCCGAATAGCAAATAAACAAAATAGTTGAAATGATATAGATGGAGGATTGATCTGAGGTAATAAAAGTGCCCTTTCTATGTTCATTTCTCCTGGATTTTTGACAAAATTTCTCTTATGGCTGAAATGAGGAGAAAAATGTTCAATATCCTGCTCAAAATTGGGAAACACATAACGCAGTAGGTCATCTAAGTATGTTTGTGAAGAATCTTTTTGGTTATGACAGCTTGTAGGTTCTGATTTTAGGGCTAGCAAAACGGTTCACTATAAATATATTATATATATATGGAAAAGACAGCAATACTTCCAGTGTACAGTTCAAAAACATGACAAGTGAGCTAAGAAAGAAAATAAATATGTTCATGATGGAACACTGCAGCCAGCACAGGTTTTATCCTATTCAACACCTAAGTCAGCACTTCTTATGTACATACAGAAATGCTGATTGTTATTTCAGCAATGCCAATGCATAGTACTTCCACAGAAATGACTATTTAGAGGCCAAGCATAAGGTTCAAGGATTAAAAGGTGAATTCAACAGTTTAGTTTCCTGATACCTATTTTGTAATTCTCAGCTACTTATTGATATTTTCAAGTCAAATAGCAGAGTTACTATTATGGCCTTGCTTATGGCTAAAGGGTAATGGGAAATATTTTGATTTTAGAGCTATCAAAAAGGATTTACAATGAATATATAATATCTACCTATACCAAAGGTCACATTACAACTAGTGAAGAGTATGGAAACACTACATGATATTATGAGAACACAAATTAGTGGACCTCCAAGTGATCTCAAAAAGGAAATATATTCATGATGGAACACTTGTCTAACCCTTATTATAGACATACTGATTCATAAATATAATAGGCACTGTTATTTTTCCTCAATAAAAACATTCTAGTGTTGTATGTTTTTATGTCTTTGTGGTCTTATTGTTTGTTACTTGTATTTTCACTGGGTGTTTCATAGTTTATCTATTTGCACAATCTTCAGCAATTAGCTTTATCATGGAGATAAGTAGAAAACTTTTTTTGTGAAAAAAAAAAGATCTTATTTTGATGGGTATACCTAACTGATGGAATATGTGGAATTATTCATTAGATACCCTGTGAAAATATGACCAATATTATCTAATCATAAATCATAAAAACAAATAGTTTCCAACATTATATTTGGACTATAGATTTTTTTTATAATATAAGTTACTACAATCATTCCAAGGTGAGTATCAATGTTTTACATTGTAATATTCTTGCACCTTCACATGAAATTTGACCAAAGATATTTCATTAGGTACCTAGTTACTCCTTTGGTAAATTTTCAGGGTTTGTAGGTCTCCCTTTGTTTATCAATCCTCATTTTCAGAATTTCCAAATCGAAGGCAGAATTCAGGATTTCTTGGTTTCACTTTGAGTACCTGAAATCAACTCTAATTAACTTTAAAATTAATACAATTCCAATTTATCTATTTCACCTGTGGCAATAATTAATAGGCTTCAGTTGCGAAAAGAGGCATGACAGTCTCCGATCTGAGAATTGAGTTAAGTAGGTACCTATGTTCAATGCATTTTGCCCAGCCTTCTTCAACTGTAGTTTGTTTTACTCACATCATTGAGAATTCTGATGGAACCTGGAGAGAAATAGATAAGGTATATACATAATTAACATAATTTTATTCTAGCTGATCGATTTTCAAGTTAGTTTTGATTTCTGTATGTTTTTTCTACTAACTGGATATCAGGCAAGTATGTAGGTGTGTAGTTGGTGTGTAGGTACAGCATTCCTTTCTTGGAACAAACGTTCTTCGAGACTTTTGAATCATGGTGAATAATCCAAAAGCAAGCAATTTTGATGTGTGCAAATCAAACTGATTAATGAGATTTTGAAATAATTAATAATTGTCGATTCATATTTTCACTTCACAATTTTTAAAAAAGCAGGCAAACTCGCAAGTAAAGAGAATTCATTTTTGACGCAAGTGCAAGATAGTCAAACGTCAATCGTCAAACTGTCACGCTCGTGAACCTGGAGACTCTCTCACCAGTTATGGAACTAGAAGCATGCTGCTGTGCTGCTTGTGTTGTGAGCACTAGTTGTAATATGGTATGGTCGTTATGGGTGCGTTTTTCATTGCAACATTTTGTCATGCGCATGAATCCAAGAAACCATCAAACTGTTGCAAAATTCCGCTGGAATGTAGATGGAAATCCATCAAATTGTTGTAATAAAATGCGCACCTTCAAATCGCTTTTTGAGAATCCAGCGGTTTGGAGTAGATTGACATGACAATTGACACATCTTAGTATTGTTTTTTTTTTATAGAAAACAATGATTATTGAGGATTTCTGAGAGATTTCAGAAAATAGAGTTAGTGTCAATCAATAAAATTGTATCAGCCTCTTTTGATTCTTAAGATACATGTTGACTGACACACAAAGAAATGCGTTTATCCATCAATGTGTTGTATAATCCATTGTTCCATCGTTCCAACATAAGTTCCATCAGACAATTGGTGACGTCACGACAAAAAAGCGCATCTATAAGTGCTCACTTTCTTCGATGGAATGGAAAACATGGTTGTCGATGTGATAAACAAGCCAATACACGATATTTTTTCTTTTTTTATAGTGATAGTATAGGATCCGAAGTAAGGTCGACCTTCATCAAATCGTGGAAAGAAATTCTGAATTGCGAAAACCCAATCACGATTCTGAGAATATTCCTTTTCAAGAAAGAATTTAGTCGACACAAGCAGTTACCTGGACATGGTTTATTTGTTAATTTGTTGCATGTTTGTTGCGCAATAGACGTTTCTCAACACGCAGGCGCTTCTCGGATTGTTCTGATTGGTCTAAAGGAGAATCGCCTATGCATATGTTTGGGCAAAACGGATTCACGCGTGTGGTGTTGTCAAGTCAAGAAAATGTCAATTCGAATTCAAATTCGAAAACTCAAATAAAATTCGTATAGAATGTATTCTGCCTTTTAAAGGAAACATATATCAAACGCGGCAGGTGAATGAACAGGAATTAGGTGCTGTTTTGACTAATAGTTTGGCTTAGATGTGGCTTATAATTAGTCAGATTTTTGCATTAAAACGACTCTGCTTTTGACTGACTTTCACTCTATTTTCAATAATATTGACAACTAACTGTCAAAATTAAACAACTATATACATGGTGATAACTACAGAATAGAATAAAATAGAATAGAATAGAATAGAATAGAATAGAATAGAATAGAATAGAATAGAATAGAATAGAATAGAATAGAATAGAATAGAATGGAATAGAATAGAATAGAATAGAATAGAATAGAATAGAATAGAATAGAATAGAATAAAATAGAATAGAATAGAATAGAATAGAATAGAATAGAATAGAATAGAATAGAATAGAAATTTATTCATCATTGAAAATTCTACATCTGTATTACATACATTTATAAAATTTTATCAGACTAGTCAAGAACAGGAATGAAAACATTTGAACAGACACAAACATTTTGAAATAGAAGTTGAAGGATTAAAGTTTTATAATATTAAATACTCATTTAGATTGTAAAAATTCCTCAACAGAGTAGAATGCATATTTTGGACTAGATGATTGTATAGAGCTGATATGAAACTTCCTAAGCTACATGCGTTTTCAAATAGTTTGAGTGCATGGTTATAGCAAATGATACCTTGATAACTCGCAGGCGAATTTTTGAATCCTACCTCAATTATTTTTACAGAAGATACGGGGGTGTAACCATAAGAAATGTGACACACTGAATATATTTTTGCGAATATATCTGAAATTGTGGAAGGAAAAGGTAAGGTTATATATATATATATATATATATATATGTGCAATGAAAACGCCTGGAACTATTCAACTGTGCCAAAATATACGGGGTGTTCCATTAGAAAAAACATAATTGGCTGCCGTATCTTTTCAACGTCACCCTGTATAAAATTTCTGATGATGCCAATGGATTCCACGCATCATACTGTATAAATATACGTTTGAAATTTCTTGATACCTCTCACCGTAAAGTAGTCAGAAAATAAAATCGAAATCGGCAAATTTTCAATTTCCCCCTGTATCTCTAAAACGAATGAAGATATCGAAATTTTCATTGTGCCATTCGAGGTTTCTCCAAAATCGAACCCGGAACATGTATATCGGTTTTTCGATAACTCCTCTAGTTATTGAGATAGACGGTGAAAACGCCCAATTTTGCCCACCCTGTACATGTAGCGAGACTGTTTCTCGTAATTGTTTTATTACAAAGCAAATACTGCTCACTTCTATATGTACTTCCCATGTTAATTTCTGATCTACAGTCAGGCCGAAATACTCAAACTGACTCACTTGCTCTATGGAGTTGGATCATACGAAATGTTTTTTTGTTGGAAAACCATGAAGACCGTTTTACTATTATTGATTATTAATCCATTATTTTCACACCATCTGGCGAATTCTTCTGCAGCTGAGTTTGCTGATTTTATAGAGAACGACAGTTTATTCTCTGCCAGTATTTTACTTGTATCATCTGCATAGATTATCGTTTTTTGCTGGACCATACTCGCGAGTTCTCTGTCACTCATGCATATTATAAAAAGAAGTGGCGCAAGAGTTGACCCTTGAGGAACCTCAATTGATACAGAATATACAGAGTATATAACTAAATATTCTCCAACAGGTGCCTACCAATTGGCTTAATGGCACATGGTAACGTTGAAGAAAAGTTATTCTCTGAAAAATAACTTCAACTCATATCGTTATTGGAATCGTATACCTACCTTTCATGTTTGTATTTATTCAAAATTGCTGGGAAACGGAGCTACCATGTGTAATTCAGTTCAAAATAAGTCTATTGGACTCAACTCATTTATATGAAGAAATGTACCGTTTGTCCGTGAGACGAGTTCAAAGTTTACATAAAAAAACACAAAAAGTGAGCACTTATAGATGCGCTTTTTTGTCGTGACGTCACCAATTGTCTGATGGAACTTATGTTGGAACGATGGAACAATGGATTATACAACACATTGATGGATAAACGCATTTCTTTGTGTGTCAGTCAACATGTATCTCAAGAATCAAAAGAGGCTGATACAATTTTATTGATTGACACTAACTCTATTTTCTGAAATCTCTCAGAAATCCTCAATAATCATTGTTTTCTATAAAAAAAACAATACTAAGATGTGTCAATTGTCATGTCAATCTACTCCAAACCGCTGGATTCTCAAAAAGCGATTTGAAGGTGCGCATTTTATTACAACAATTTGATGGATTTCCATCTACATTCCAGCGGAATTTTGCAACAGTTTGATGGTTTCTTGGATTCATGCGCATGACAAAATGTTGCAATGAAAAACGCACCCATAACGACCATACCATATTACAACTAGTGCTCACAACACAAGCAGCACAGCAGCATGCTTCTAGTTCCATAACTGGTGAGAGAGTCTCCAGGTTCACGAGCGTGACAGTTTGACGATTGACGTTTGACTATCTTGCACTTGCGTCAAAAATGAATTCTCTTTACTTGCGAGTTTGCCTGCTTTTTTAAAAATTGTGAAGTGAAAATATGAATCGACAATTATTAATTATTTCAAAATCTCATTAATCAGTTTGATTTGCACACATCAAAATTGCTTGCATTTGGAATATTCACCATGATTCAAAAGTCTCGAAGAACGTTTGTTCCAAGAAAGGAATGCTGTACCTACATACTTGCCTGATATCCAGTTAGTAGAAAAAACATACAGAAATCAAAACTAACTTGAAAATCGATCAGCTAGAATAAAATTATGTCAATTCTCAGATCGGAGACTGTCATGCCTCTTTTCGCAACTGAAGCCTATTAATTATTGCCACAGGTGAAATAGATAAATTGGAATTGTATTAATTTTAAAGTTAATTAGAGTTGATTTCAGGTACTCAAAGTGAAACCAAGAAATCCTGAATTCTGCCTTCGATTTGGAAATTCTGAAAATGAGGATTGATAAACAAAGGGAGACCTACAAACCCTGAAAATTTACCAAAGGAGTAACTAGGTACCTAATGAAATATCTTTGGTCAAATTTCATGTGAAGGTGCAAGAATATTACAATGTAAAACATTGATACTCACCTTGGAATGGTTGTAGTAACTTATATTATAAAAAAAATCTATAGTCCAAATATAATGTTGGAAACTATTTGTTTTTATGATTAGATAATATTGGTCATATTTTCACAGGGTATCTAATGAATAATTCCACATATTCCATCAGTTAGGTATACCCATCAAAATAAGATCTTTTTTTTTTCACAAAAAAAGTTTTCTACTTATCTCCATGATAAAGCTAATTGCTGAAGATTGTGCAAATAGATAAACTATGAAACACCCAGTGAAAATACAAGTAACAAACAATAAGACCACAAAGACATAAAAACATACAACACTAGAATGTTTTTATTGAGGAAAAATAACAGTGCCTATTATATTTATGAATCAGTATGTCTATAATAAGGGTTAGACAAGTGTTCCATCATGAATATATTTCCTTTTTGAGATCACTTGGAGGTCCACTCATTTGTGTTCTCATAATATCATGTAGTGTTTCCATACTCTTCACTAGTTGTAATGTGACCTTTGGTATAGGTAGATATTATATATTCATTGTAAATCCTTTTTGATAGCTCTAAAATCAAAATATTTCCCATTACCCTTTAGCCATAAGCAAGGCCATAATAGTAACTCTGCTATTTGACTTGAAAATATCAATAAGTAGCTGAGAATTACAAAATAGGTATCAGGAAACTAAACTGTTGAATTCACCTTTTAATCCTTGAACCTTATGCTTGGCCTCTAAATAGTCATTTCTGTGGAAGTACTATGCATTGGCATTGCTGAAATAACAATCAGCATTTCTGTATGTACATAAGAAGTGCTGACTTAGGTGTTGAATAGGATAAAACCTGTGCTGGCTGCAGTGTTCCATCATGAACATATTTATTTTCTTTCTTAGCTCACTTGTCATGTTTTTGAACTGTACACTTAGTGAACCGTTTTGCTAGCCCTAAAATCAGAAACTACAAGCTTTCATAACCAAAAAGATTCTTCACAAACATACCTAGATGACCTACTGCGTTATGTGTTTCCCAATTTTGAGCAGGATATTGAACATTTTTCTCCTCATTTCAGCCATAAGAGAAATTTTGTCAAAAATCCAGGAGAAATGAACATAGAAAGGGCACTTTTATTACCTCAGATCAATCCTCCATCTATATCCTTACAACTATTTTGTTTATTTGCTATTCGGCTTGGAAATAGAAATAACTACCTCACAGTTCGAAAACTGGAAGAACATTCAGATTTCCGAAGATTAATTTGTTTCAGGTTATTGATGATTGGAAATAGAAATTATATAAAAACGTAAACAAAATACAAATGACAAATGAAAGCAAATACACTGTTGCCAAAATTTAGTTCACTTCTCCGTTTTCCATTGGCCAGGAGCGCCCAGGCGCCTCCTACTAGTTGCGCGCGCCGAACTGAATTGTTATTATCATCAAACAAAACAATTCAAACAAAACAATTCAATCAAAACAATTCAAACAAAACAATTCCAACAATTTAATTCACCAATCTATATGGTGCAAAAAATTATCATCAAACAAATAAATTCAAACAAAACAATTCAAACAAAACAATTCAAACAATTTAATTCACCAATCTATATGGTGCATGAAATTATCATCAAACAAATAAATTCCAACAAAACAATTCAAACAAAACAATTCAAACAATTTAATTCACCAATCTATAAATGGTGTTCATGTAATAATCATCAAACAATTAAATTCACTAATTTGATGTTCAAGTAATTATTGTCAAACAAATGAATTCAAACAAATAAATTCAAACAATTTAATTCATCAACTCTATTGCTGGTCTTTCTTATGGATGAATTATTATGTTACATGAATTTATACGATTGATGATTGTTTTTGAACGAAATAAAATGTTTGACGAATATTTTTCATCGAACATTTCAAATCATTCATAATAATAGGCTCAGTAATATTCAACAATCAAAAAAATACCTGTCACCAGAATTGTTCAATTTTGAAGATTGATGAATTTAATTGTTCTCTATTTTTATGATTGTTGGTATAATTCCAACAATCACTTAAATTCAGAAATTTCTATTCACAACAAACAATTTAATTCTTCCATCCATTCAGTTGCACAACTTCGAAGGTATGTATTCTTTTGATTGATGAATTAAAATGTTACATGAATTTGAACGATTGATGATATTTTTGCAACAATCGTTTTAAATAGATGAACGATTTAAAAAGATTGTTGTAAAAAAATCATCAAACAATTCTATTCATGATTGAAATATAAACGACAAACGAATACAATTATTTGTGGACAACATTATAACCGTCAAACAATTAAATTCAACAATCATTTTAATTCTGAATACAATTTTTTTGATTGATGAATACAAATGTTACATGAATTATTATGATTGATGCAATTTTGATGTTGGTCCTCAGAATTATAGGTATTCAAATGTTTGGTGGAAAAATTTCATGAAACAATTTAATTCATGAAACATGTGAAATGAACAAACAAATAAATCGAAATTTTTTTATCATGAATCTTTAATATTTCCTTCAATGATTCATTCAATCAATTTTATTCAAGAATAAGATTCGTTCTCAACTCAAAGAAAATTACCAAAAAGACGTATTTATTGTTTGAACCAAAAAATAAATTCATTTCAAATGTTATATGAAAATTTCCATGAAACATATTAATTCATGTTGCTATTTTATTTGGTCATTAATATTAATAGAAATCATTTAAGAGGAGTAATTAAATTGATTGTTGATTTCAAATGTTTATTGATAATTTTATTCGCCTCTCTCCATGATGAAGGATAGCATTTCACTTCAATATTAACCAAAATATTTATTATATAATTTTATTTCACCAAAACAGTTATTATCTGAATTTAAATGATTGTTATTTTTATGAATGATGAAAACAAAATCTTCCACATTAAATTTCTTCGTAACAAAATTTTGCCCAATCATTCTAGAAGTATAATGATTTAGTCATGTAATAAAAAGTAAAACGGCGTTCCACGCCACTTTACTTTTTATTACCAATTCGTTGTAAATTATAAATCACACATTTAAAATGTTTCATATTTATTCCCGGTGCAATTAAAACTATTGTTGATTTAATATTGTACATTATTTTGTTAGATGCACACAAGAGTTGCAAGAGTTGCATTGGTTTATAAATAATTTCCACCAAACATTTAAATACCTATAATTCTGAGGACCAACATCAAAATAGCATCAATCATAATAATTCATGTAACATTTGTATTCATCAATCAAAAAAATTGTATTCAGAATTGAAATGATTGTTGAATTTAATTGTTTGACGGTTATAATGTTGTCCACAAATAATTTTATTCGTTTGTCGTTTATATTTCAATCATGAATAGAATTGTTTGATGATTTTTTTACAACAATCTTTTTAAATCGTTCATCTATTTAAAACGATTGTTGCAAAAATATCATCAATCGTTCAAATTCATGTAACATTTTAATTCATCAATCAAAAGAATACATACCTTCGAAGTTTTGCAACTGAATGGATGGAAGAATTAAATTGTTTGTTGTGAATAGAAATTTCTGAATTTAAGTGATTGTTGGAATTATACCAACAATCATAAAAATAGAGAACAATTAAATTCATCAATCTTCAAAATTGAACAATTCTGGTGACAAGTATTTTTTTGATTGTTGAATATTACTGAGCCTATTATTATGAATGATTTGAAATGTTCGATGAAAAATATTCGTCAAACATTTTATTTCGTTCAAAAACAATCATCAATCGTATAAATTCATGTAACATAATAATTCATCCATAAGAAAGACCAGCAATAGAGTTGATGAATTAAATTGTTTGAATTTATTTGTTTGAATTCATTTGTTTGACAATAATTACTTGAACATCAAATTAGTGAATTAAATTGTTTGATGATTATTACATGAACACCATTTATAGATTGGTGAATTAAATTGTTTGAATTGTTTTGTTGGAATTTATTTGTTTGATGATAATTTCATGCACCATATAGATTGGTGAATTAAATTGTTTGAATTGTTTTGTTTGAATTGTTTTGTTTGAATTTATTTGTTTGATGATAATTTTTTGCACCATATAGATTGGTGAATTAAATTGTTTGAATTGTTTTGTTTGAATTGTTTTGATTGAATTGTTTTGTTTGAATTGTTTTGTTTGATGATAATAACAATTCAGTTCGGCGCGCGCAACTAGTAGGAGGCGCCTGGGCGCTCCTGGCCAATGGAAAACGGAGAAGTGAACTAAATTTTGGCAACAGTGTATTTGCTTTCATTTGTCATTTGTATTTTGTTTACGTTTTTATATAATTTCTATTTCCAATCATCAATAACCTAAAACAAATTAATCTTCGGAAATCTGAATGTTCTTCCAGTTTTCGAACTGTGAGGTAGTTATTTCTATTTCCAAGCCGAATAGCAAATAAACAAAATAGTTGAAATGATATAGATGGAGGATTGATCTGAGGTAATAAAAGTGCCCTTTCTATGTTCATTTCTCCTGGATTTTTGACAAAATTTCTCTTATGGCTGAAATGAGGAGAAAAATGTTCAATATCCTGCTCAAAATTGGGAAACACATAACGCAGTAGGTCATCTAAGTATGTTTGTGAAGAATCTTTTTGGTTATGACAGCTTGTAGGTTCTGATTTTAGGGCTAGCAAAACGGTTCACTATAAATATATTATATATATATGGAAAAGACAGCAATACTTCCAGTGTACAGTTCAAAAACATGACAAGTGAGCTAAGAAAGAAAATAAATATGTTCATGATGGAACACTGCAGCCAGCACAGGTTTTATCCTATTCAACACCTAAGTCAGCACTTCTTATGTACATACAGAAATGCTGATTGTTATTTCAGCAATGCCAATGCATAGTACTTCCACAGAAATGACTATTTAGAGGCCAAGCATAAGGTTCAAGGATTAAAAGGTGAATTCAACAGTTTAGTTTCCTGATACCTATTTTGTAATTCTCAGCTACTTATTGATATTTTCAAGTCAAATAGCAGAGTTACTATTATGGCCTTGCTTATGGCTAAAGGGTAATGGGAAATATTTTGATTTTAGAGCTATCAAAAAGGATTTACAATGAATATATAATATCTACCTATACCAAAGGTCACATTACAACTAGTGAAGAGTATGGAAACACTACATGATATTATGAGAACACAAATTAGTGGACCTCCAAGTGATCTCAAAAAGGAAATATATTCATGATGGAACACTTGTCTAACCCTTATTATAGACATACTGATTCATAAATATAATAGGCACTGTTATTTTTCCTCAATAAAAACATTCTAGTGTTGTATGTTTTTATGTCTTTGTGGTCTTATTGTTTGTTACTTGTATTTTCACTGGGTGTTTCATAGTTTATCTATTTGCACAATCTTCAGCAATTAGCTTTATCATGGAGATAAGTAGAAAACTTTTTTTGTGAAAAAAAAAAGATCTTATTTTGATGGGTATACCTAACTGATGGAATATGTGGAATTATTCATTAGATACCCTGTGAAAATATGACCAATATTATCTAATCATAAATCATAAAAACAAATAGTTTCCAACATTATATTTGGACTATAGATTTTTTTTATAATATAAGTTACTACAATCATTCCAAGGTGAGTATCAATGTTTTACATTGTAATATTCTTGCACCTTCACATGAAATTTGACCAAAGATATTTCATTAGGTACCTAGTTACTCCTTTGGTAAATTTTCAGGGTTTGTAGGTCTCCCTTTGTTTATCAATCCTCATTTTCAGAATTTCCAAATCGAAGGCAGAATTCAGGATTTCTTGGTTTCACTTTGAGTACCTGAAATCAACTCTAATTAACTTTAAAATTAATACAATTCCAATTTATCTATTTCACCTGTGGCAATAATTAATAGGCTTCAGTTGCGAAAAGAGGCATGACAGTCTCCGATCTGAGAATTGAGTTAAGTAGGTACCTATGTTCAATGCATTTTGCCCAGCCTTCTTCAACTGTAGTTTGTTTTACTCACATCATTGAGAATTCTGATGGAACCTGGAGAGAAATAGATAAGGTATATACATAATTAACATAATTTTATTCTAGCTGATCGATTTTCAAGTTAGTTTTGATTTCTGTATGTTTTTTCTACTAACTGGATATCAGGCAAGTATGTAGGTGTGTAGTTGGTGTGTAGGTACAGCATTCCTTTCTTGGAACAAACGTTCTTCGAGACTTTTGAATCATGGTGAATAATCCAAAAGCAAGCAATTTTGATGTGTGCAAATCAAACTGATTAATGAGATTTTGAAATAATTAATAATTGTCGATTCATATTTTCACTTCACAATTTTTAAAAAAGCAGGCAAACTCGCAAGTAAAGAGAATTCATTTTTGACGCAAGTGCAAGATAGTCAAACGTCAATCGTCAAACTGTCACGCTCGTGAACCTGGAGACTCTCTCACCAGTTATGGAACTAGAAGCATGCTGCTGTGCTGCTTGTGTTGTGAGCACTAGTTGTAATATGGTATGGTCGTTATGGGTGCGTTTTTCATTGCAACATTTTGTCATGCGCATGAATCCAAGAAACCATCAAACTGTTGCAAAATTCCGCTGGAATGTAGATGGAAATCCATCAAATTGTTGTAATAAAATGCGCACCTTCAAATCGCTTTTTGAGAATCCAGCGGTTTGGAGTAGATTGACATGACAATTGACACATCTTAGTATTGTTTTTTTTTTATAGAAAACAATGATTATTGAGGATTTCTGAGAGATTTCAGAAAATAGAGTTAGTGTCAATCAATAAAATTGTATCAGCCTCTTTTGATTCTTAAGATACATGTTGACTGACACACAAAGAAATGCGTTTATCCATCAATGTGTTGTATAATCCATTGTTCCATCGTTCCAACATAAGTTCCATCAGACAATTGGTGACGTCACGACAAAAAAGCGCATCTATAAGTGCTCACTTTCTTCGATGGAATGGAAAACATGGTTGTCGATGTGATAAACAAGCCAATACACGATATTTTTTCTTTTTTTATAGTGATAGTATAGGATCCGAAGTAAGGTCGACCTTCATCAAATCGTGGAAAGAAATTCTGAATTGCGAAAACCCAATCACGATTCTGAGAATATTCCTTTTCAAGAAAGAATTTAGTCGACACAAGCAGTTACCTGGACATGGTTTATTTGTTAATTTGTTGCATGTTTGTTGCGCAATAGACGTTTCTCAACACGCAGGCGCTTCTCGGATTGTTCTGATTGGTCTAAAGGAGAATCGCCTATGCATATGTTTGGGCAAAACGGATTCACGCGTGTGGTGTTGTCAAGTCAAGAAAATGTCAATTCGAATTCAAATTCGAAAACTCAAATAAAATTCGTATAGAATGTATTCTGCCTTTTAAAGGAAACATATATCAAACGCGGCAGGTGAATGAACAGGAATTAGGTGCTGTTTTGACTAATAGTTTGGCTTAGATGTGGCTTATAATTAGTCAGATTTTTGCATTAAAACGACTCTGCTTTTGACTGACTTTCACTCTATTTTCAATAATATTGACAACTAACTGTCAAAATTAAACAACTATATACATGGTGATAACTACAGAATAGAATAAAATAGAATAGAATAGAATAGAATAGAATAGAATAGAATAGAATAGAATAGAATAGAATAGAATAGAATAGAATAGAATAGAATGGAATAGAATAGAATAGAATAGAATAGAATAGAATAGAATAGAATAGAATAGAATAAAATAGAATAGAATAGAATAGAATAGAATAGAATAGAATAGAATAGAATAGAATAGAAATTTATTCATCATTGAAAATTCTACATCTGTATTACATACATTTATAAAATTTTATCAGACTAGTCAAGAACAGGAATGAAAACATTTGAACAGACACAAACATTTTGAAATAGAAGTTGAAGGATTAAAGTTTTATAATATTAAATACTCATTTAGATTGTAAAAATTCCTCAACAGAGTAGAATGCATATTTTGGACTAGATGATTGTATAGAGCTGATATGAAACTTCCTAAGCTACATGCGTTTTCAAATAGTTTGAGTGCATGGTTATAGCAAATGATACCTTGATAACTCGCAGGCGAATTTTTGAATCCTACCTCAATTATTTTTACAGAAGATACGGGGGTGTAACCATAAGAAATGTGACACACTGAATATATTTTTGCGAATATATCTGAAATTGTGGAAGGAAAAGGTAAGGTTATATATATATATATATATATATATATGTGCAATGAAAACGCCTGGAACTATTCAACTGTGCCAAAATATACGGGGTGTTCCATTAGAAAAAACATAATTGGCTGCCGTATCTTTTCAACGTCACCCTGTATAAAATTTCTGATGATGCCAATGGATTCCACGCATCATACTGTATAAATATACGTTTGAAATTTCTTGATACCTCTCACCGTAAAGTAGTCAGAAAATAAAATCGAAATCGGCAAATTTTCAATTTCCCCCTGTATCTCTAAAACGAATGAAGATATCGAAATTTTCATTGTGCCATTCGAGGTTTCTCCAAAATCGAACCCGGAACATGTATATCGGTTTTTCGATAACTCCTCTAGTTATTGAGATAGACGGTGAAAACGCCCAATTTTGCCCACCCTGTACATGTAGCGAGACTGTTTCTCGTAATTGTTTTATTACAAAGCAAATACTGCTCACTTCTATATGTACTTCCCATGTTAATTTCTGATCTACAGTCAGGCCGAAATACTCAAACTGACTCACTTGCTCTATGGAGTTGGATCATACGAAATGTTTTTTTGTTGGAAAACCATGAAGACCGTTTTACTATTATTGATTATTAATCCATTATTTTCACACCATCTGGCGAATTCTTCTGCAGCTGAGTTTGCTGATTTTATAGAGAACGACAGTTTATTCTCTGCCAGTATTTTACTTGTATCATCTGCATAGATTATCGTTTTTTGCTGGACCATACTCGCGAGTTCTCTGTCACTCATGCATATTATAAAAAGAAGTGGCGCAAGAGTTGACCCTTGAGGAACCTCAATTGATACAGAATATACAGAGTATATAACTAAATATTCTCCAACAGGTGCCTACCAATTGGCTTAATGGCACATGGTAACGTTGAAGAAAAGTTATTCTCTGAAAAATAACTTCAACTCATATCGTTATTGGAATCGTATACCTACCTTTCATGTTTGTATTTATTCAAAATTGCTGGGAAACGGAGCTACCATGTGTAATTCAGTTCAAAATAAGTCTATTGGACTCAACTCATTTATATGAAGAAATGTACCGTTTGTCCGTGAGACGAGTTCAAAGTTTACATAAAAAAACACAAAAAGTGAGCACTTATAGATGCGCTTTTTTGTCGTGACGTCACCAATTGTCTGATGGAACTTATGTTGGAACGATGGAACAATGGATTATACAACACATTGATGGATAAACGCATTTCTTTGTGTGTCAGTCAACATGTATCTCAAGAATCAAAAGAGGCTGATACAATTTTATTGATTGACACTAACTCTATTTTCTGAAATCTCTCAGAAATCCTCAATAATCATTGTTTTCTATAAAAAAAACAATACTAAGATGTGTCAATTGTCATGTCAATCTACTCCAAACCGCTGGATTCTCAAAAAGCGATTTGAAGGTGCGCATTTTATTACAACAATTTGATGGATTTCCATCTACATTCCAGCGGAATTTTGCAACAGTTTGATGGTTTCTTGGATTCATGCGCATGACAAAATGTTGCAATGAAAAACGCACCCATAACGACCATACCATATTACAACTAGTGCTCACAACACAAGCAGCACAGCAGCATGCTTCTAGTTCCATAACTGGTGAGAGAGTCTCCAGGTTCACGAGCGTGACAGTTTGACGATTGACGTTTGACTATCTTGCACTTGCGTCAAAAATGAATTCTCTTTACTTGCGAGTTTGCCTGCTTTTTTAAAAATTGTGAAGTGAAAATATGAATCGACAATTATTAATTATTTCAAAATCTCATTAATCAGTTTGATTTGCACACATCAAAATTGCTTGCATTTGGAATATTCACCATGATTCAAAAGTCTCGAAGAACGTTTGTTCCAAGAAAGGAATGCTGTACCTACATACTTGCCTGATATCCAGTTAGTAGAAAAAACATACAGAAATCAAAACTAACTTGAAAATCGATCAGCTAGAATAAAATTATGTCAATTCTCAGATCGGAGACTGTCATGCCTCTTTTCGCAACTGAAGCCTATTAATTATTGCCACAGGTGAAATAGATAAATTGGAATTGTATTAATTTTAAAGTTAATTAGAGTTGATTTCAGGTACTCAAAGTGAAACCAAGAAATCCTGAATTCTGCCTTCGATTTGGAAATTCTGAAAATGAGGATTGATAAACAAAGGGAGACCTACAAACCCTGAAAATTTACCAAAGGAGTAACTAGGTACCTAATGAAATATCTTTGGTCAAATTTCATGTGAAGGTGCAAGAATATTACAATGTAAAACATTGATACTCACCTTGGAATGGTTGTAGTAACTTATATTATAAAAAAAATCTATAGTCCAAATATAATGTTGGAAACTATTTGTTTTTATGATTAGATAATATTGGTCATATTTTCACAGGGTATCTAATGAATAATTCCACATATTCCATCAGTTAGGTATACCCATCAAAATAAGATCTTTTTTTTTTCACAAAAAAAGTTTTCTACTTATCTCCATGATAAAGCTAATTGCTGAAGATTGTGCAAATAGATAAACTATGAAACACCCAGTGAAAATACAAGTAACAAACAATAAGACCACAAAGACATAAAAACATACAACACTAGAATGTTTTTATTGAGGAAAAATAACAGTGCCTATTATATTTATGAATCAGTATGTCTATAATAAGGGTTAGACAAGTGTTCCATCATGAATATATTTCCTTTTTGAGATCACTTGGAGGTCCACTCATTTGTGTTCTCATAATATCATGTAGTGTTTCCATACTCTTCACTAGTTGTAATGTGACCTTTGGTATAGGTAGATATTATATATTCATTGTAAATCCTTTTTGATAGCTCTAAAATCAAAATATTTCCCATTACCCTTTAGCCATAAGCAAGGCCATAATAGTAACTCTGCTATTTGACTTGAAAATATCAATAAGTAGCTGAGAATTACAAAATAGGTATCAGGAAACTAAACTGTTGAATTCACCTTTTAATCCTTGAACCTTATGCTTGGCCTCTAAATAGTCATTTCTGTGGAAGTACTATGCATTGGCATTGCTGAAATAACAATCAGCATTTCTGTATGTACATAAGAAGTGCTGACTTAGGTGTTGAATAGGATAAAACCTGTGCTGGCTGCAGTGTTCCATCATGAACATATTTATTTTCTTTCTTAGCTCACTTGTCATGTTTTTGAACTGTACACTTAGTGAACCGTTTTGCTAGCCCTAAAATCAGAAACTACAAGCTTTCATAACCAAAAAGATTCTTCACAAACATACCTAGATGACCTACTGCGTTATGTGTTTCCCAATTTTGAGCAGGATATTGAACATTTTTCTCCTCATTTCAGCCATAAGAGAAATTTTGTCAAAAATCCAGGAGAAATGAACATAGAAAGGGCACTTTTATTACCTCAGATCAATCCTCCATCTATATCCTTACAACTATTTTGTTTATTTGCTATTCGGCTTGGAAATAGAAATAACTACCTCACAGTTCGAAAACTGGAAGAACATTCAGATTTCCGAAGATTAATTTGTTTCAGGTTATTGATGATTGGAAATAGAAATTATATAAAAACGTAAACAAAATACAAATGACAAATGAAAGCAAATACACTGTTGCCAAAATTTAGTTCACTTCTCCGTTTTCCATTGGCCAGGAGCGCCCAGGCGCCTCCTACTAGTTGCGCGCGCCGAACTGAATTGTTATTATCATCAAACAAAACAATTCAAACAAAACAATTCAATCAAAACAATTCAAACAAAACAATTCCAACAATTTAATTCACCAATCTATATGGTGCAAAAAATTATCATCAAACAAATAAATTCAAACAAAACAATTCAAACAAAACAATTCAAACAATTTAATTCACCAATCTATATGGTGCATGAAATTATCATCAAACAAATAAATTCCAACAAAACAATTCAAACAAAACAATTCAAACAATTTAATTCACCAATCTATAAATGGTGTTCATGTAATAATCATCAAACAATTAAATTCACTAATTTGATGTTCAAGTAATTATTGTCAAACAAATGAATTCAAACAAATAAATTCAAACAATTTAATTCATCAACTCTATTGCTGGTCTTTCTTATGGATGAATTATTATGTTACATGAATTTATACGATTGATGATTGTTTTTGAACGAAATAAAATGTTTGACGAATATTTTTCATCGAACATTTCAAATCATTCATAATAATAGGCTCAGTAATATTCAACAATCAAAAAAATACCTGTCACCAGAATTGTTCAATTTTGAAGATTGATGAATTTAATTGTTCTCTATTTTTATGATTGTTGGTATAATTCCAACAATCACTTAAATTCAGAAATTTCTATTCACAACAAACAATTTAATTCTTCCATCCATTCAGTTGCACAACTTCGAAGGTATGTATTCTTTTGATTGATGAATTAAAATGTTACATGAATTTGAACGATTGATGATATTTTTGCAACAATCGTTTTAAATAGATGAACGATTTAAAAAGATTGTTGTAAAAAAATCATCAAACAATTCTATTCATGATTGAAATATAAACGACAAACGAATACAATTATTTGTGGACAACATTATAACCGTCAAACAATTAAATTCAACAATCATTTTAATTCTGAATACAATTTTTTTGATTGATGAATACAAATGTTACATGAATTATTATGATTGATGCAATTTTGATGTTGGTCCTCAGAATTATAGGTATTCAAATGTTTGGTGGAAAAATTTCATGAAACAATTTAATTCATGAAACATGTGAAATGAACAAACAAATAAATCGAAATTTTTTTATCATGAATCTTTAATATTTCCTTCAATGATTCATTCAATCAATTTTATTCAAGAATAAGATTCGTTCTCAACTCAAAGAAAATTACCAAAAAGACGTATTTATTGTTTGAACCAAAAAATAAATTCATTTCAAATGTTATATGAAAATTTCCATGAAACATATTAATTCATGTTGCTATTTTATTTGGTCATTAATATTAATAGAAATCATTTAAGAGGAGTAATTAAATTGATTGTTGATTTCAAATGTTTATTGATAATTTTATTCGCCTCTCTCCATGATGAAGGATAGCATTTCACTTCAATATTAACCAAAATATTTATTATATAATTTTATTTCACCAAAACAGTTATTATCTGAATTTAAATGATTGTTATTTTTATGAATGATGAAAACAAAATCTTCCACATTAAATTTCTTCGTAACAAAATTTTGCCCAATCATTCTAGAAGTATAATGATTTAGTCATGTAATAAAAAGTAAAACGGCGTTCCATACAAACTCGATCCCCTTCTCCCAATTCATCCTTCGTCATAATACTTCTTCTGATTTTCTTGATTCTTCCGTAATTTATTGATGACAAGCTCAGGTTCTACCACTTTTGGTTCTAATGCCTTGATAGAAAATGACAACGAATCTCTCAACATACGAGATTGTAGTAGTTGCGCTGGAGAGTATCCCATGGATACTATACAGGGTGGGCCACCAGTAACGCCTCGGTCTCTAGAAGGCTAACCACTCATCTTCTTGGAATTCTTCCCCTCTAGGAAGTTGCATGTCAACATAGGCTACCATTTCAAATTATTTTGAAACATACAGGATGTCCCCAAAAATCACAAAACACTGAAGTTGAACTTTTTTCAATCGAACACCCTATATATTATTTCATTTTGAGATTCTTCCTGGTGAGCTGATTTCTACAATCCATCATACTTGGGGTCTAGCAGTTATAATTACTGAGATATGGGGTGTGAGAAATGGAGATTTTCCAAGTTCAAAAATTTTTTGTGTCGAAACAATTCATAATTGGTCAAAACGGTTCACATGTCCCTATCTCAACTTTTGAACAACTATCTACTGACATTCAATTGAAACAAATACAGGGTGGTGCAGAATTCAGAATCTTGATCACCCGGTATATGTCCCAATTGAATATCAGTAGATAGTAAATCAAAAGTTGAGATGAGGACATGTGAGCCGTTTTGACCAATTATGAATAGTTTCGACACAAAAAAATTCTTGAACTTGGAAAATCTCGATTTTTCACACCCTATATTTCAGTAATTATAACTGCTAGACCCCAAGTATGATGGGTCGTTGAAATCAGCTCATCAGGGAGAATCTCAAAATGAAATAATATATAGGGTGTTCGATAGAAAAAAGTTTAACTTCAGTGTTTTATGGTTTTTGGGGACACCCTGTATGTTTCGAAATGATTTTAAATGGTAGCCCATGTTGACATGCAACTTCCTAGAAAGGAAGAATTCCAAGAAGATAAGTGGTTAGCCTTCTAGAGACCGAGGCGTTACTGGTGGCCCACCCTGTAGGAGTGTTTCGATACTGAAGTAGAGCTAACTTAATGTCTACATTTTCCTGCAGCAAGTTTTTTGCAATCTATACTGCTTTCTCGGATGATTCATCAGACCTAGAGTAACGAGGACTTGATGTTATACATTTTATATCAATCATATCTGCAAATGTTTCAAATTTCATGCTATTATAAGGCATATTGTCTGATACAAATATTTCTGGAACTCCAAAATGTGAAAAAATGCCTTTCAGTATATTGATACCTCCTTTGCAGATTTCCCTTTCAGTACATCTAGCTCTAGCAATCTCGAATAGGCATCATAGACAACCAAGTATTCCTTGTTATGATAATTCAATATGTCTGAGGAAATCCTCTGCCATGGTCTTTCTGGAACGGGATGAGGCATCAGTGGTTCTCTTGCATTTTGACGTTGAAACTCACTACAAACTTCACATTTGCTTATGGAATTGTCAATGTCATTGGACAGTTCTGGCCAAAAGAAAACTTGCCTTGCTCTGATTTAACATTTTTCAATTCCCAAATTACCATGATCTATCAAATTGAGTAGATTATGTTTGAGAGATGAAGAAACAACTAATCTATCATTAAAAAATACGAAATATTCATGAGTTGATAATAACTGCCTGTAACTCTGGTTTAATTTTGTTTCGCCTATAAAATTCTTATTTGTTCCTGGCCAACCAAACTTACGAAATTTCATAAACATTGATAAGGTTTCATCATTTTTAGTGGCATATCGAAACATCCTCTTTTTCTTATCAGTCATAGGTATCCTCTCGAAAATACTATGAATTATTTGATGTAACTCAGGATCATCTAGAACATGTTCCTTTGGATAATTCCTGGAGAGGTAATCAGCGATGTCCAAGTCCTTTCTTGGTAAATACTGAACAGTGATGTTATATCGGAATAATCTCAACCTCATTCACTGTAGTCATGATAGAATTTTGAAAAGATCCATCTTGAAAATTGATCCTAAAGGCTTATGATCACTACGAATCAAACAATTTCTACCAATAATATAATAATGAATAGTGAGTTTCACAGTTAGTCATAGTTCTTGATGCAATTGCCACAGGTTGTTGATTTTGCAATGAAACTGCTCCGAATCTTCCTTCAGATGCATCTCTCTGAATTTTTATTGGGATCTTGGAGTTGGGAAAACGTAACACTGGAGCATTCGATATAATTTCTTTTAGTCTTGAGAAATCTGTATCATGATTATTATTCCATTCCCATAGACTATCATTCTTGGTCAAATGTCTGAGAAATATTGTTTGTTGAGTCTTGTTTTTGTTATATCTGAACGATTTGGCATATTTGAATATAACAGGAAAATTTACAATATTTGCTGATGACACTACCCTCCTATGGCATGGGAAAAATGTAGAGGGCCTCAGAAACGTTATATCCCAGGAATTAAAGGAAGTTACATCATGGTGCAATACTAATTCTCTGTTTTTCAATGCAAATAAAACCAATATTATAACATTCAAGTTCCAGTATGAAAATCTCATAATTAGTAATATTCAAGTTGAAAATAAGGCTAGTACTAAATTCCTCGGCTTATACATCGATAATAAACTGAGATTCGATATCCACGTCACGTCATTGAGAAAGAAACTCGCATCCGGATGTTATGCTATTAGAATTGTATCAAATGAGCTTGGCAAAGATAAAGCAAGAATAGCCTATTTTTCACTGATAGAATCACATATCAGATATGGCATAGCTTTCTGGGGATTTTGTAGTCTTAATTTATTGAAGTCGGTATTCACGTTACAAAAAAGGGCAGTAAGATACCTATGCAGAGTTAGAGCAAGAGACCATTGTAGACCACTATTCATCCAACAAAAAATTCTGACTCTAACATGCATTTTCATCCTTGAAACGACATGTCTGATTCATACCAAACAGTCTCCTAATGCAAATATTGAGACTCATCATATATGCACCCGAAATGAAAACAAAATTTCTCTGCCAATACCAAAAACATCTCTCACAAAAAATTCAGTTATATATGAAAGCAAAAAAATGTATAACCATTTGCCAGAATATTTGAAAATTACAAAAAACCCCAAAATATTCAGGAAGGGTATTAAAGACTTCCTCATTCCAAAGGCATATTATAACCTGCAGGAATTTTATGATGACAAATTTCAGATCAGGAATAACCGTATGTGATATTATATTAAGAGTACTTATATATTCATTCAGTTATATCTATTGTTAGCTATATTATATATGTATGTATCTGTAATTGTTTTTGTTTATGCATTGTTTTTGTGTGTCATATACGAATTTTAATTGATAACTTCCTATACATTATGTATAGTTATACCTATTTTATTTTGTACTGTACTGTGATAAAAAGTATTATTATTTTTTTTTTTGACGAAATGGATCGTTCCACTACATGTATCTTTCAAGCTTTGTCAATAAGAAAAATGTTCTTGGACAATAAAGCACAGATTGATTGATTGATTGATTGAGTAGCATTGGGAATAAACCGGTTCAAATATTTGATTGACCCCAAAAATTGTAATACACCTTTTTCATCACTGGGTTTTGGTATCTTCTTTATGGCATCCTCATATTTGTCGTCCACCTCAATACCTCTGGCAATTTTCATTCCCTCATAAATTACTTCTTTCCTCTTGAGCTGCAGCTTATCTCTATCAAATTTGACATTACATTCCCGTGCTCTCTTGAATAATACCCTCAGATTATTATCATGCACTTCCTGTCTTCCTCCAGAAACCAAAATGTCATCAAAATATATCCCCACTCCAGGTAAATCTCCAAATAGTTTTCTTCTTCTATAATGACTGAAGAATTCACCCATTCTGTGGGTTTTTCAACTTTTTCCACTATCCCCTTTTCTTTTAGTTCATTCAATTTCTTCCACAGTTTATCTTGAATCACTGATGGTATTGTCCTGATGGGCGGTTGGATAGTAGGAATAGCATCGGGCTTCAAAACAATTTTATGATTTCCAGGAATTGAACCAAGTCCTTCAAATATGTCTTTGAATTCTTTCAATATACGATTTTTTATTGCATTTTCAACACTGTTAACACTATTTTGTCTTGTGAGTAAACCTAGCTTTATACATGTTGGAAGTCCAATAACAGGTTGAAGCCACTACTGATCAAACTATTGATCCGGTTTTTGTCTACTGAGAAATTTGTAACGCCTCATAAATACGTTCTGCTTAGGGGCACTGTGAGTTTCAAACTTATCAAAAATGTCTATCAATGTTGAATGTTCGTAGTCTAAGTTCAGTGAATTGAAGAGCTTTCTTCCTTCCTTCCCAATATAGTTAAGGAAAATAGCCACTTTCACATTTTTTGTCACAGTCTCATTATCATTTCCACTCGCTCGCAAGTAAATCTGCAAATGAATAAAAATTCAAAATATCACAAATTCAATGACCACGGAGGCTTCGCTTCGCATCGTAAAAGAGTTCATTCCGAAAGTAGGTATTATCTGATAGAAAAAATATTGAGAGTATCTGATATCGCCAGAAGGACATGGCATATGATGGTTATACAAGTTGCATTTTCGACACAATGGTGTGGACATTTATTTTGATATAATGATTCCTAGTACGATTCAGTTTTTTTATTGGTATATGCGGTGGATTTGCATTTCAAGTGGATAATTCTATAATGAATATCAGAATTTTAGATAATTAGTAAAATATGACACACCTCTGTAGGACTGGAATTCTAACCCATTGTTTTTCGTGTAGAAGGCCTTGCATGTTAACCCATCTACGCCTACCGTCCCCTTACACGAACTTCAAAACGGAACCAGTGTTTTTCCGATTCAGCTGACGGTTTGAAGATGTCGAAAGTGTCTTATTAGATTCAGTTGACATATTGAAGAAGGTCAATCGCGATCGACATTCGTACATCCCACGGATGTACTATGATGGATTTCCGCGGTACCAAGAACCCATGTTCTATGAACGTCCAGAATGTCCAGGCAGGACGTCCTAGGGATATCCATGTGATTCCAGTGTGCTATCAGATAAGAATCATCTGATCTCGAAGTCATCTATTTCTCACACAAATTGGTTGAGATATGACTGGAAATCCTTCTTCAAGTATGATGAACACGATTTCTTGGTTTCAATGTCTGTCAGACAGCTTCTTTCGTGAGCAGGGTGAATTGCTAGAGCCAAACAGGCAACCTACTTTCATCAGAATGAAAACAACTTTGAAGTCATTCTGACATTTGTAGGGTCTGACGGCCTCGTGATATGAATCGTCTGCGCGTGACTCATTTTCAAAATAACACAATAGTACCATAAATATCTATTTCTATCATTTCCATCAATCAATCCTTATCCACAGGATATCCCACATAATATCATGGCCACCTCCTCATCAGGTACACCAGATTATATCCAGAAAATGGGGAATCTAAGTTCTTTATAGTCATTTCAACTTTCTTCATTAGATAATCCATGGATGATCCATTAGTGACCTATCAAACATACGTTTTTGCACCTGAAAAACCCTTAATTTTATTCGGCCCTTGAATATTTTCTAGAAGGACGAGCTCGGTGTCATGAGATATCTCGTTTCGAACTTATCCATCGCATGATCGTCTTCAATAAATATTATAATTTAAAAGTCCTATGAAACGGCGAGAATCTGGTTTTCAACGCGCAACTGAACCGTCGTCATTAATCAACAAATTTTATATTATGTGATCATGATATTACGTCAATATTGAAAGATTTTGGATCACCCAAAAATGATGACGTATTTTGGTAACCGATCATTCTCTCGTTATTTTCAAATGGAACACCCTGTATTGCATTTCATCTTTGGATAGAGGTCGAAAAGTCGACTTCAATGATTTACCTGAGACTAACAACATCCATTTCAAACTTTTCCATGATCTCCTTCAATGAGTTGTCAAATGTCGAAACCATAAGGAAACGTTGTGGATCAGCTTCTTCATGGCGTTTTTTGTCTTAATTCAACAAATTCTGTATCTATTGACTTTGTCAAGTGATGCATCTGATAATTTCCAAAAATTTCAGGATGGAACACCCTCAATTTCAGTTAATTTCTGGATAAAGATCGACGAGATGTTCAATTTCAGTCTGCGATTTCCCGTTTCAAACTCATTCTTCGAAATATAGTCAAACATCAAACTATACAGCGAGCTCTATTTAATAGGTCAATTGTTCTCATGCATGCCTGTATTCCTATTTCCTATTATATCTTCTGAATATTCAAGAATACTGATAGTTTAGTGATCTGCAGGCATTAGATTTAACATGTGAACCACGACAGACTTTGACTGCGCGGTTAGTGTCTTTCACGTCCAGGTTGACCTGATTAGCATAACTAGCAGCATCCTTGCATATACTATTTGGTTTCAATGGTCTCCTGAGGATGCTAGAAACACGTATCGAGGCATTAAGGAATTGTTCCGGTCAGTGGTGAAACAGTGTAGTGTGATGAAGATAACAGACAGAATTTTGAATTTTCGAAATTAAAACTATGCATTGAAAAGTAGAACAACAATGGTGTTAGAGGGCCTATGAACAAACTCATGTGATCTGATATTATATAATTGAACTCTTCTTATTGAGCTGAATCCAAAGATGAAATTCCTTCATTGATCGATTTATAAAATACGTCATCACTCACGATAAATTCAGAATTCCTGAAAATTGACAAAATGTCAAGGTAATACATAGATTTTGTCAATTCATAGCAAAAACTCATCGTGAACTTGATTTCCAAAGTTTTTGTAGGGCTTTGAAATATTGCTATTTATTAAAGAATAACATGGATGAGTCGGAAACGGTGAAGTCAGATTCATGTCATTAAATATCATGTCACAAATATATGGATCATCTTGTATAGTTGGCATTATCCGAAAGAGGGAGTTTGTATGACTGTAAATAATTCATGTTCTTATTTTTTCGAATATTTTCTAGTTTACCAGATAAGGGGGTGTATGTATGATTCATTTGATGGTTTCTCAACCATTTTCCAGAATGTTTTCGACGTATAAATGCTCATTGAGATTGAACAATTTGAATTGGTCTCCAATCATCAACCATTAATAACATTGCATATTTCATCGCTAGAATCGTCGTATCCAAGCTTGCACAGCAATAAATCAAGTTCACCTATTTGTATATCATTTATTCGACAAGTTGAAAACACTCTCTTGTTAGATGGCTGAAATTCACAAGGTAATCGAGAATTGAATTTGCTCATTCGAATGGGCACAAATGGAGCATTCTGAAATATGACATGGAAATTATGGAAAAAGATACACTTCATGAAGTCAGAATTGATATTCTTCAAGCTTGCAGACAACTTTGTGATAAATATTGCTGGCAAAAACGACCTGATACACGACAATTTCCGCATGAGTGTTCCAGAAGTTGGGATCGATTAAGGTAGGCAAATAGCTACTGCACACCTCAACAGCTTGTTGTGAGCACAGATTCAGTCCGTTTCAGAATAATGTATCCACATAAGGCGCACATTTTTAGGTACATCAATGCTGAACTTTGCCCTAATTCAACAATCTTCGTATCTTTCATAGTTTTCGATATTCTATGGAGTGGTAGCCCTTGAATTCGAATTACCCTGTATAGGCAGAATACCCCGAATAATTTTTATTAGTTAACCATGGACGCTTTGCGCTTTCTGAAAACATATAACATACGATAATATGAATAGGTATTTGCCCTATGCTCAAAATGGTATTCAATTCTACTGAGGGAAATTATTGAAACATCTACACATATCATTGATACCATTTTGAAAATGATGCTGTGAATTAGGTACATCAATATGGGAAGTTAGGCTAGTTCAAGAGACTGAGCGAGGTACATTGAAATTCAAGAAAGACGACAAAGTTGATGAATCGATTTCATTGTGGATAATTTCATGGATGAAGGAGAGATCAGAAACTTCAATTCATTCGAAAGTAGGTGATAATCATAGTGTCTCACAGGATACGAGAAGTGGACTTTGAAATAAATGAATTTCAAAAATTTACGTTGAATGTTCTCGAGTTTGTTAATATACTTATTATGATAGGGATTCCATATTTGGCTTGCGTATTCCATTTTCATCCTAACCAAAGAGAAGTATACACATTTCACTGCTTCGACTGATTGAAATTCTTTGCAATTACGTATAACGAATCCGAATAGGCGAGTTGATTCATTAACAATATTTTCTATGTGGGAAGAGAATGTCAACTTCGTGTCGAAAGTTATTCCCAAATCTCCATTTTCATGCACCCTCATAACAATGTTATCGTTCAGCATATCGTTGTGTACAATAGGAGACTTACGTGAATATGCCATCACTTCACATTTACTGATATTGAGT
The DNA here is from genome assembly GCA_918026855.4 of Phaedon cochleariae. Classification (NCBI taxonomy): domain Eukaryota; kingdom Metazoa; phylum Arthropoda; class Insecta; order Coleoptera; family Chrysomelidae; genus Phaedon; species Phaedon cochleariae. Next base: position 37,280,510 of record OU896710.1, read on the forward strand.
GGTAAGTTATCCGAGTTACACCATTTCACAAGGTTAGACAGATCATGTTGTAAAGAAATTCAGTCCATTATGTCATGAATTTCTCTATATATCCTCATGTCATCAGCAAATAGGAACTTATTCGATTCAATGAAATCACATATGTCATCAATGAACATGAGAAACAGTAGCGGCCCAACATCATTTTTTTATATCATCCTGCTTTGAATTCAAAGCTAAATCTAATCTGAAGAGACTAGAACATTCTTACGGAACAAGACACAAATCAAAATATTTCAAAACACCGCTTGCTTCAAAATCCATAGGACAAAGATGCTTTTCTTATTTAGTACCAAGATTATAATTTTATTCCTGTCGAAATGAAAGAGACATCTTCTTATAGAGGGTTCAAGAAAAAGCTAAATAAATATTTACTTAATTCAAACAGACTAACTGTTCATGAGCTCGTGGAGGCTGGTGTAACGGTGTAATCAGATATCATTCCATCTCAGCTCATTAGTTTAATGTCTTCCTTCAATTTCTCCTTAAATATTTTCTATATGTTAAATTGCATGTTTATTTTGTAATTTTCATTTTTCATATTTATTGACCACTTTGTTGGTTGTACTAGGCATGTGTATTTTATCAAACTTCAATTGCCTTCACTATATTATTTTTAAGCTGATTCAAATTGTATGTGTTTTGTAATTTACATGTTCGCATTTGCTGACCGATTTGTCTGCTTTGCTGCTTGTATACTGGACATGTGTTCTTTACCAATTTCAGTCATGTTAGAGAATCTTGATTTTGAAATTAAACATATTTTTTATTCGCTTCACTCAATATTTATCGATACTAATTTTAAACATAGGCTACACTCACACACCACAGACAGTCTTTGACTTTGTGGTTTTCTGTTTATTTGTGAAAAAATTGTTAACGCCGTCATCTAAATGAAATTGTATTTACACATTTTTTTTATACCAATAAACTATATTTATATTCATTCATTCATTGGATCCCTGTGGTACTCCAAAACATGCGGTGAACTCAAAACTCCTTTCTCCTTTATACTCAACATATAGATTTCTATCCGACTCGTAACATTTCAGAAGGCTCTGAAGTTTAGTGGAAATTTCAAATTGGTCCAGCTTCCTCAACAGTAATTGATTAGTGATACAGCGAGAATAGGGAGGACGGAATAACTTTCGGGAAAAGTCGCTGAAATATGTCGATTTATGAAGGACACGTTTTCATCCGACCCTCAACTGTCTTATGTCATTCCCCTGCTTCCCATTTGACTGATCCATTGAAGGTTCCTCTCAATGTTAGCCTCCTCTTTTCAATAGAAGAAATGTTATTTGATCGGGACCTTTCTGAAAGCGGGTTCCAAAATTTATTTGGAACAATTAATGGCCATTACATGAGAAATTTTTGATCTTCGACAACTAGGTGACGAGTTGGTGACAAGAATTATGAAATATCCTGTACTTGTTTATTTTTCGAAGCTACCTTCTGATACTCATCAGGTCCACAGCTTTTAGTGTCAAATATAAAGATTTGCGATGTAAAATTCAACTTGATACTTGGCAAATAACTGAACACTATGCTGAAACTACGTCGTGAATGCTGACATTTTTCTCTTGGAAAACGAAGAACCCCAAATATAATCGTTTTATCCAATAAAGTTGGAATATCGCGTTTATATAAATATTGGCAGTTACAACGTTGTTCCAGCTGAAGGTTCAATTATTGTGAAATCGTATGAGTATCATATATTTCCGAAAAGCTCAAAGCATTTGTTTCGAATTTTGTAATAATTTTTTTTTCAATATCTATTGGGGCCCACGAGAAAGAATCTCTATAATGTTCGAAAAACATCGTGCGTACCTATTGGACAGATATGCTGAGGAGATAGGTATCCTATTTTTTCCAACATTTGTGGTGTATACATTCTAGGAAATATTTCCATCGACAAATAATTCTAAAGCTCTGCCCATCTATCGATAAAATAGTTCTGTTAGAGTATTCTCAAGGTAGACGACAGAAGAATGTCCTGATTTGGCTTGTCCAGTTCGTCTGACTGGGTTTGCTAGTGATCCTGCTATGACAATATGGTTTGTTATATCTTTAGATTCGCGAGAAAGTATATTCAACGTTCGCACAATCTACAATTCTATTCTCAGAAATTAGTGAGATATCCCGTGACAACATCGAAAATGGGACACGATGTACAGGCACTCGCACTAATAATTGGTGGATTCGATATTCTCTCTCGACACCCAAATTCTTGAACACCACTTCTGCAGTTCCAATTCGAAACTCTCGTGGAAGATGAAAGAAAAAAACAATCTGCAATTATTGTAGTGGAGCACTGTATATCGTAAGTCACTTTCCAGTAGCGAAATATCAACAGACGCCTATTTTTTATGATATAAGCGATATAAGTGATACAAGTTAAAATAAAAACATATTCTTCATCAATTACTAGAAAACCGCTCAACAATAATATACTGAAAATATATGAAAAATATTCTGATAGCATATTGAATCACTATTATAACTTTCAAAAAATACATTCGTAATGTTTCTTGATCATAGCTGTAAATAAAGAATTTTTAAATTTCATTATCAACGAGTGCTAATGAAATATACAAATATGACTTCTAAATTTGTTGTAGGGGTCGAAAAGATCGTTCACTAAATTTTTTGTTGGAAAATTGTTCTGATTCGAGTTGAGATTTCCCAAGTGATATCGAGGGAGCAGCACAATATTCACTATTCCCTTTGTCCATCCATATTTATATTTCAAATCTGATGGAGAAATCAACATTTCATCACCAGTTATGTAATATTTCACTTCACGCAACTGGTGAGACGTTTCGAACTCCCGTTCGTTTAAGAAAGTTTTGAAATGTCCATGTTAAAATTAGAAAAACTTATTTCAACGTTCGATCGAGCAGATTGATTTCCAGGTTTTTCACGACTTCAATAGATACTCTGGCTGATACCTAGTGATGTAATAATTCCAACTGATTCGAATGTGATTTGTAATTGAACTGAACAACTCGGAAAAAATAGGATTAGTGCGAATAACTAAATCAGTTTGGGTAATCAGTAGTTGTTTCTGTCCCTTCTAACCCCCAAAAACATCAAGTCCTTCCACAGTATTCGATATTTAACGAGTTCCTTCACTTTTACAACAGTATTGTCCACTATCGGCTGAGGTGAAAATAAAAACCTATAGAAAAAATTTATTCAATCAAAACTGTGATACAAATTCTATGACAATTATCGTGATTATCAAAATTTCGATTCAATTCTCAAGAAAATATCATCGTGCTAGATTAACTACATGATTTTCAATACATTTTCGTTAGATGAACTTTGATTCCGTGAGTGTGGAATATTGAAGTGGATATTTTATTCTTGTTTCGAATTACGCCACATAATAGCCAGAGATGCGTTACCCACTCATCTATGCTTTTAGTATCAAATTTAGACAGCACGTATTTCTGTATTGAGATTATTCATTGTGCTACGAAATTTTGAAACAATCATACAAATATATTTCTACTATTCTTTCTTGGAATATTCGTTCATGGACATTCTCACTCCAGCTTGCTGCTTCAATTTTGCTCAAGACGTTGTTCCGAAGCTTCTTGCATACGGCTCGATAGTTTCGATAATCAGTGTCATTTGCGAGAAGCTGTCGCAAAAGTCGCCAAATGTTTCCTGAAAAATCGTACAACTTGTGATGTTAAATATGGAAATATCACTTTTGATCACTATTCATCAACTCGGTCACTTTTGAACACTTCTGAACTCCTCCAAGGACTGCTGATCATTTATTTGTGGCATCACCCTCCTATCCTATAACAGAAAATTCGTCTGTCTTATTTTCAACAGTTTGGTGGTTGCGCTTCTAGTATTTGGCGAACACGCATACAGAATGAAATCTTGTTGCAATATTGTTGAATGCTCCTTTAAAATGTTTTCAAATAATTTGAGCTCTCGATAGTTTCATGAATATATACCATTTATGTTGTCGTTAGCTCAAAACGATTGAAACATATTTCCTAATTAGTAGATGATATACAGTGGGGACGTAAACAGTCCTCCACATCGTCAAACTATTGAACAGGACAAGATGCCAAGGTCGGGTGAAATGTAGGTGCAAACGTACCTCTTTTACTACTTTTCGGCATAAAAATGGTTGTGGTCACGTGACCCAGTTTGAACGAGACACAATCAACTTTTTTTTCAAATGTGAAGAGAGGTCACGTGGTAGCTGGTTCTGAAGGCCTTTCAATTCTCTATCCAACACCTCTTCGTTTCGTTTCAAACTGCAGCCAGACTCGCAACCATCAGCCATGCCAGCAATGTCCCCGACTATTCATCTGTTGGAACAAGTGGGATGTTGAATCTATGTCTTGCACGCTAATAATTTGAGATTTCTCATTGGTCAACCTGCATTGAGTGAGTTCTGAATTGAGTTCATTGATGTCCCAGTAAAATGATTATTATTTGTTCGACTCCATAACTCCAAATTTCACATTGAGTGGATCCTGGTTTGAAATCAATAGTATATAGTACACAATCTTATTCATTATGCGCTTTGACTTGCAAGTATTGAATATCCCCTTATATCTAATATATAAAATTCTCCTGTCCCGGTCACGGTGTTAGTGGTCGAACTCCTCCGAAACGGCTCGATCGATTCGTATGAAAATTTTTGTGCGTATTCGGTAGGTATAAGAATCGGTCTTGATCTATTTTTCGAATCGAAAATTCAAGATGGCGGATCCAATATGGCTCACGAGTTTCGTAATTATGGTCAGATTCCATTCAAAATTTGGATCTGGGGGTTTTCGAGGTCGGAGATTAAGATTTCTTCATCTGAATTAGGAAATTCTGAATAGCGGATCTAATATGGGGAACGAGTATTGTAATTATGGTCAGATTCCATTCAAAATTGGTATCTGGTTCTCGAGGTCAGAGATCATGATTATTCATCAGAATCAGGAAATTCAAAATGGCGGATCCAATATGGCGGACGAGTTTTATAATAATTATGATCCAATTATATTCAAAATTGGTGTACCTGAGGGTTTTCGGAGTCGGAGATTATGGTTCATTCGTCAAAATTTGGAAATTCAAAATGACGAATCCAATATGGCGGACGAGTTTTGTAATAATTATGGTCAGATTCTATTCAAAATTGGTATCTGGAGGTTTCACAGGTCAAGGATATGAATCATTTGTCAGAATGGCGGAATTCAAAATTGCGGATCCAATATGGCGGACGAGTTTTGTAATTATGGTCAGATTCTATTCAAAATTGGTATCGGGTGGTTTTCGGGATCGGAGATGATGATTCTTTTCCAAAGATGGAAAGTTTTGTATTTCGTGCACAATAATTCATTCAATATTCGTAGCAGAGTGCTTTCGACTGTTGAGTCATCATCAGTGCTTACTCCTCAGTTGAAAAAATATCGAATTTGTACTTATCTTTGGACAAGCTACTGGATTTTTCTTTAAGACTCCCTGATAGAAAAATTTGTTAAACGCAGTGACATTCTGGGGCAAATCATCTGATTTGTCCCTCTACAAATATATTGAAATAATACGAATACTTTTATTTTATAGAAACGAGGAGAGAAAATCCCAAAGAACCAAGTAAAATGAATGAAAATAATAGTTTTCAATACCAATGAAACACGATTTCATTAATATCCAAACTGAAAAGAAGTTCAGAATAAAATAATAGAAGTGTGCTGATGAATATTCAACTAAGAAAATATTTTCTAGAAGGAAATATATATAGCAAAACAACGTGTGCCAGGTAACAGCATCAGCTATTGTAATGAATTGTAGTTTGAATAAAAAATGGAACACGCTTCCAAAGATAGTCAAACTAAAAAGTAGTGAGTAGTGAATGAATGAAAAAATAAAGATATATAGATTGCCAACCTAAAAAGAAGTAGAGAATAAATAGAATAGTTTGAAAAACTAAAGAACCCCGTTTTCATGGATAGCGGAACTAAAACGAATTATACTTAAATAAAATAATTAAAGTTCTTTGATGAATATTTATGTAAAAACATTATTTCTAGAAATAATGTTATGGCAAAACAACGTTTGCCGGGTCAGCTAGTTATGATATATATTATGATCTCTCAATCAGTTTGGTTCCTACATCGTGGCGTTTTTTTTTCAAATTTCCTCCTGAATAATTTTTAATATGTATATTTGGTGAAACACAGCACGCCTTCACCTTCGATTATTGTTCAAACTCGATTTGTATTCATAGCGAAGTTTTGTATCAATATATAGAGCATTAGAAAATGTTGATAATAATCAATCTGAATTTGGTAATTTCTCGAAGTCTCAGGAGATAGAAGATAAATAGTCTGGTTTCTTTGATTATTGATGGTTCACTATGAAAAATGAAATACATCTATACATGGCTTTCGACAAAGTGAGTCATAACTACTGGAACATGGGCTAAGGCCAAAGGCCTATTATGGCTCACCCTATGGTTATAGTTCTCCCAGTATATCTAATCTCTTGGCGAAATTGAAGAGCTGGTACTAATGTTGTATTGCCAACTATTAGTCTAGTCGAAAAATCCAAAAAAGGCCTCCATTAAAATTTTAGAAGCATTTCGTATTACTTTTTGGCAAAGGGTGTTTTTCCACTATTTCGACCCTGCTGATTACGAAAATGCCGGTTGCCAAAGCGAAATCGCAACCGGAAGTGAGATATTCAAGATGGCGTCCAAAATGGCATCAAAACAGAATTTTGCTGCTAAATCTCCCTTGTTTGAGGTAGGAACGCGACCAAAGGGTCTCTTTATATGTTTTCAGACATGAAGAAAACAAAAACACAAAAACTAAACTCGTTCGTTGAATATAATTTCTAAAAAATATGACAAAAGCGGTCAAAGTTGCCCTTTTTGGTTTTTAGCAAACAATATACTTTGACTAATGTATTATATCGTTCTATGCACATTTGAGACATTCAATGTAACACTTAAAACAAAAGGTATTTCTTTAGAAAGAAGTGAAATTATTGTGTGTTTCCAGAGTTCAGGCAAGAACGTTTACAGGGAGTGCACAGTTTGATGCAAGAGACATTGGCTTTTCTACAACTGCAATTTTTTGTATTACAATGTCCTTTGCAATGACAGACAACTATTTCTGGGCATGTCTTAGGAATGGAATCCAGTGTTCTCTCTGCAAAATCCAGCCATAGTCCTGCAGCCTAGGTAGTGACGGTTTGGGGATATGCGCATTCTGCCAAACACACACCTGAGATAAAAAAATATATATATTATATTCATTTCGATTTCATTTCTGTCAATTTGCGTTTTAGGAACGCTTACCTGGTAGTTGCATCTCTTAATATGGAGACGAAGTGCATCAGTTGTCGGTGTGACAAATTCTGGCTTTCTTACAGCTCCAAATAAATAACTTCGGGCATCGTTTGAGCATGTGATGCTGGAATCAACCTGTATGAAATCAGAATTTCTGTGTGTACTTCATTTTGATTCAATATCATCTGGAAGATATTTAAGTGTAAGCATTTTTACCTTATACAGTTTGACGACAAATTTCTCGACATTGCTAAGGACGTCCTCCTCAAGTGGCGACTGTCCGAGGCGTCCCAGAAACTCGCAGTTTGTCCCAGAAAAAGCCTTCCATGCTCCAACTTTCGTGCGCAGAGACATTGAGGACTGCAACGTGCCGCTGCCAAAGAACTGGAGTAACTTCTTGTTTTTATCAGAAAACAAAACTGATTTATGCAGGTTTTTGTCCGAGAGAATTATGCAACATATTTTTGGCGATCTTGAAGTAGTTATCTCCGGTGGCTTCACTGAGGAAGAACATGCTCAGTCCACGAATTTGCGTCGGAATGTTGATTGCCTGAAATCATCACACGAGGAAGCTGACACGCGCATGGTTCTTCATGCCGTTCACACCACAGCTCATAACGTTGTTGTGATGACGAGGGACACCGACGTTGTTCTTCTTCTTATCTACCACTTCGCTAAAATGAAATGCTCCCATTTGTGGGTAATGAGTGGCACTGCACGTGCCACCAAGTACATTCCTGTACATGATATATGCAGAAAGCTTATGCCGGAACAAGTCACCCACCTTCTTGCTTTTCATGCAATAACCGGCTGCGATTCGACGTCTAAGTTGGCGTCTATCACGAAAGTTGGAGCATGGAAGGCTTTTTCTGGGACAAACTGCGAGCTTCTAGGACGCCTCGGACAGTCGCCACTTGAGGAGGACGTCCTTAGCAATGTCGAGAAATTTCTCGTCAAACTGTATAAGGTAAAAATGCTTACACTTAAATATCTTCCAGATGATATTGAATTAAAATGAAGTACACACAGAAATTCTGATTTCATACATGTTGATTCCAGCATCACATGCTCAAACGATGCCCGAAGTTATTTATTTGGAGCTGTAAGAAAGCCAGAATTTCTCCCACCGACAACTGATGCACTTCGTCTCCATATTAAGAGATGCAACTACCAGGTAAGCGTACCTAAAATGCAAATTGACAGAAATGAAAACGAAATGAATATAATATATATATTTTTTTATCTCAGGTGTGTGTTTGGGAGAATGCGCATATCCCCAAACCGTCACTACCTAGGCTGCAGGACTGTGGCTGGATTGTGCAGAGAGAACAAGTTGTTCCTCGTTTAATAACACTGGATCCCATTCCTAAGACGTGCCCAGAAATAGTTGTCTGTCATTGCAAAGGATATTGTAATACAAAAAATTGCAGTTGTAGAAAAGCCAATGTCTCTTGCATCAAACTGTGCACTCCCTGTAAACGTTCTTGCCTGAACTCTGGAGACACACAATAATTTCACTTCTTTCTAAAGAAATACCTTTTGTTTTAAGTGTTACATTAAATGTCTCAAATGTGCATAGAACGATATAATACATTAGTCAAAGTATATTGTTTGCTAAAAACCAAAAAGGGCAACTTTGACCGCTTTTGTCATATCTTTTAGAAATTATATTCAACGAACGGGTTTAGTTTGTGTGTTTTTGTTTTCTTCATGTCTGAAAACATATAAAGAGACCCTTTGGTCGCGTTCCTACCTCAAACAAGGGAGATTTAGCAGCAAAATTCTGTTTTGATGCCATTTCGGACGCCATCTTGAAAATCTCACTTCCGGTTGCGATTTCACTTTGGCAACCGGCATTTTCGAATTCAGCAGGGTCGAAATAGTAGAAAAACACCCTTTACCAAAAAGTAATACGAAATACTTCTTAAAGTTCAATATCCCAAAAATTTGTCTAGTCTATATTGAGAATCTGATTCTAGCCGCTGCAGGGCATGTTCATAAAATGTATCTAGCCGTTTCATCCTCCTCCATGCATAGACGGCACTCTGCATTTCTGCAAGTCCGATTTTGTGCATGTGGTGTTTGACTTTGCAGTGGCCAGTGAGCAAACCTACTATGTGATCTACTGAGTTTTAGTAGTTTGTCAGAGTCTTGTTTGTTCCTTGTACAAGCAATGAATGCTTTGGTATTGGCTAGGCCTGGTAGACTACGCCAATACTCGCGTCTTTTGTTGTCGGCCCAGAATGTTATCACATTCACATTGCGCTGTGGCAGTCGGTTTAAGGTTTCTCTGCAATTTTATACTGCTCTGAATTTGAAGCGGTTGGATTCAAGTGCTCTCAGTGCTGCTTGACTATCTGAAAATATTCTCATTGTTTTTCGTGGTGTCGGTTTTCCAGCGTCCCCTCACACATTTCAATGGCGTATACCTCTGCCTGGAAATCATAGGCTTATGGTAGATTTTTGGATCAAACTATAACAGCGATAAGACCGAATATGCCTTTACAAAATATTGCTGTGGAAAAAAAATCAGGGCGTTAAAGTTGACTTTTTCTTTCAATTTTTGCTGATAATTCGACTGTATATATTTGATAGTATGTAGTGATTCTAGTTTGAAAGTAGCCATTCAAAAGATGAACTCAGTCTTGATAGATGTTTACAATTACTTGAACATAAATAAACTCAAATTGAACGTTTCGAAAACAAAAGGAATGATCATAACGACAAAATATAAATATAACTGCATCAACTTTGATGATATCAGTTTGATGATAAATGATGAGAAAATTGAAATAGTTCAAACTATCAAATATTTGGGATTTCACCTAGATAATGCATTTGAAAGTCATCTTAGAATATATTCATAAAAAAATATCAAAGAAACTTTATTTTTTCAGCAGAATTGCTAAGAATTTAACAGTTGATACCAAAATCACCATATACAATGCAATAATTCAACCCCATTTCGATTACTGCGCGTCGGTGTTGTTTACATTAGATTTGAACAAAATAAACCAACTTCAAAAATTGCAAAATCGTGGTATGAGGGTAATACTGAATACAAGTCGTGATACTCCTATTGTATTGATGCAAAATACACTACAATGGTATTCAGTTAAACAAAGGGTATATTATTTCACTATGATTTTTGTTTTCAAGATACTGAACAATATGGCTCCAACTTATTTTAATGCATATTTAGTTTTCAACAGAGATGTTCATAATCACGTAACAAGAAACTGCAACAATATTCATATTCCCAGAACAAATTATAAAAAGACAATGAATTCATTATTCTTCAAAGGTTTTCACGAATTTAACAAACTACCTGAACAAGTAAAGTATAGTACTTCTTTGATTAGTTTCAAAAACAACCTCAAAAAATATTTGTCAACGTAATTTTCTATAGCTACGTATACATTCATACTCCCCTTCATTAGTTTTAGTATTATTATTGTTATCACTATTAGTACCTGATGTTTTTACTATTTTATTATTATATAATCATTTTAATAATAATTTGTATTGTTATTAATTAATATCATTTATTATGTATTATTATCATTATTGTCATTTATGTGAATGCTATTCCTTGTATATTAGGGTTTCCTATTTCAATAAAGATCTATCTATCTATCTATATTTATCATTCGTTATGAAAATCGACAATGAGGCATAATTTTATACAGGGAATATTATTTGATGCATTATTCTTCAGTTTGTTACAGGGGGCGCCACGTGAATGATTCCTCTGATGATGAAATCGACTGGTAACTTTGTTTGACGAAACATTTCAGTGAATTTGATTGAAAAATATAACAAATATCTATATTTCTACGTTATATTGGTACCATTGTTTATGAAGAAATAGTATATTACATAATTAGTGTGGAAAATAACATATTTCGCGCGAGTGGACGTTTAGCACGAGCCGCAGACCGGCGAGTGTGGAAACGAAATGAGCGATTTTCGAATATTTCCACCCATGTAAGTTTCACTTCCGAACTTTCTAACTGTTATATGTTGTCACTTTCTCAATAACAAATCAATGTGTTTTGTGCTGTTTTCATAGGTGGTCGTAGGAAAATATATTTTCATCTGTTATCGCGGAAAACTCAATTGAACAGTTCGCGGTCACGGAAGGGTGTGCTTTGGAATGTCAGATAATTGTTGCGGGTAACTTACATTCCTTGTCAGTGACTCGATTCTAGTGCAAGTTCATTGTCAATACTTTTCTGATTGAAACGCCCACAGCAATATTTCATGAAAGCATATTCGGTCCTATCACCATATTTCGTTCCGAATAATCCGCCCTTTGCCTATGTCCCAATAGTTATGACTCACCCTGTATAACTCCTAGAAATATCTAGTTATTATAGATTCAATTTCAATATTTGCAAATGCAAAAAAATAGAGAAGATAATTTATCAACATTGAATAAATAATAGTGAAGTGTGGGAATGGGATGAACATGAAATTGATATAGAATATTTATTTAGAGTAAGTATTTCTGAAGATTCATTGGAAAACAATTCACAATTTCAAATGATTTTCCATCAGTACTCACTTGCTGAATTCTACAAGGGTTCATGCAAAGTCAGAGATTAGAGAATAGATCATTTAGTTTGAAGGAATATACAGGGTGGTCCGGTTTTTAATACAACTAATTATTATTAATAATTATTCTCTGTTCTACTCGTTGAGGTAATTGAAAAAATTCATATGACCATATACTTTTGAACACGTCGTTATCGAGATATATAGGGTGTTGAAAATTCGAGTCTGAATATTGTTTTCTTGATAAAAAGTTCGAAATAAGCAGCAAATAAGCAATAAGCATATGACTCTTGTTTCAATTACACTCAAATATTATTATTGAACTGAAAATGATTCAACTCGAAAAAAGTGAAACGCATCAAAAACTCACAAGTGAGCATCTTCACGGAAGAGGTTTATGTATATTCAGATTTGAATGAATAAATTGAAAAAGAAACATTTGGGTGATTTTTGTCTGTACCATCGCCAGATTCAACCGCAACTAGATTACTTCATGAAATAATTTTTCTTTCCTCTCATGGAGCGTACGAAGTTTGGTATCTGTGAGGAATTTTTTGATTTATCTCAAATATTTTCCAACTTTTCCTCAAAAAACAATATCCAGACTCGTATTTTAACACCCTATATCTCTGAAACGACGAGTTCAAAAGTATATGATTATATGAACTTTTTTTATTATTTCAACGAGTACAAGACACTGAATTCTATGAGATAGATATAGAATGTGAACATTTCCAATTAACCCTGATGAAAGTATATGTATATTATTCACCTTATAATGTTTTTCCAAGGAAAGGCACCTAGGATTTAATATACTTCCATTAGGAAACTTTCCTCAATCAAGCAATTGTTGGAAACTTGAAGCTGAGAGATATATTCCTTCCAATTTATAAATTAAGTTCTTTTGCTTCATTTTTGGAACCGTATCATTGTGTTATTGAATTATTAAAAAAATATATCAGAAAACTCGAAGCTTTTGAACGCTGTCTGTAAATTGGTCACGAAGAGTTGGCGGAAATATGGTTATGTTTATAGGGAAAAAAGTATTATTTTGACTTGAAAAATGAGCTTCTGAAATTTTGATACTGACTTTTGGAACACCTTGTATATTATGCTAAGATCCTTGGGAAAACTAGTCTCCTCATGCAGAAAGGATATTTTCATTCTACGGAGAGATATTCGATATTCTCAAGGGAATTTTGAAAATACCGCCACGGCAATGCAACAACACTGAGCGAGAGGTCATAATATGTCCTTCCCTCTCCAACCGGGAAAATATTCAATACCCGCGTTTGACGTCTGACTGCTAGGTTGTCTGCGCCACAAGTTTCTGGAAATCCACTCATCATCAGGATATGAAACACACACAAACGAATCGCTGAGAAGTGTTCAAGTTGTTGCCGTCAGGAAGGGCAATGTGTTTTCTATCGCAAATAATGAAATCTGTGGAACAAAAAGTTTTGATGTGAATATTATCATTTTCCGATGGGGAATCATCGACAGAAAGCGGGTGGGCTGGCTACCAGAGCTGAGTGGCGAGATTATATTGTCAAACTAAATTTCTCGGGGTGAGATGGCACACCTGGTGCCTTCCCCCTGGATCCGCTTTCGTTTTGCCACATCAGTCAATAAATCAATCACATTTTAACATTCGATGATTAATACCTCTCTAGGTAAATGGATTAATTTTCAACTCCAACCACATGGATGAAACGTATCTTGATAAAGACATGTTATTTATTTCCACTTTTCAATTTTCATGACAAGAATAGTGTTATGTATCCTGATAAATACGAATCCTTTCACTGAAGTATAATTTTTCAATTCAATTTTACAACTGTTGTCAATCAATCGTCATTCATACATAACACGGGATGTCGAACATGAAGGTCGTCTATGAAATCTTTTGGTAGGGGTATCTGGTGTCTGGGAATCCGAAATCTCTCCATTCCTTGTCTGCACCGAAGTCTGAATCCCTTGGTGCTACCTGTCGAGTCGTACTTCTGTTATTTTCAGGAGTTTCATCTTCGTCACTCTTCCAAATGTCGTATCCTCATCTTTGGGAATCCCTGTTATTCCTTGTCCCATAGTTCATCCCGACTCTTCAGATGAGAAGTCATTTGCAAATTCAGTAACATTATAATACGGTATAACATCAAGAGATTTTTCCGTCGATGAACTCGCGTTGTTTTTGGGCATCATCGATGTGACTGATAATGGTACAAGCAATATTCTCATTTTCATGCTGATTTACTGTTAGAGGTCTGATATAATGTAAATGGCGTATATGAATTTGGCCATTTGTGTCGATCACCTCATACGATACTGATCCATTTTTTAATGAATCCATCAACCCATTTTTCGCTCCCCAAATACTCTCGAAGAATATGGACTCATTCTCATGAAACTGGCATATATTTTTATCGAAAATTACTTGTGCATTCCTTTCGTACTGTCCGGGCATGATACTTGTTGAATGGTTTTTCCAGTGACAGGGGAAGGAGTTGTATGCTGTGCAAATGATAATTGTGACAACCTAGTGTCCCAATCACCTTCATTTAACAGTTCCATCTCCTCTTCAGCTTCCTGTACACTCTCGGTTTGTCCATGCAGTCAGTAGTTGGACTATATTTCATAAAAGCTCCGTCTAGGGTAGATGGATATACCAATTCCTCCATTATGTCAAAGGTTGTATTTGCTACCATTCTCTCTTGTCTGAATCTTGTACAGTAAATTGGGTGAATATGCCACACTGGATAATATGCTGCAGTTTGATATATTTTTGATCCAAGTCAACATTTGGCAACAATGTTAGTCAGGAAACACCAGTGAGTCGTGAGCAAACTGAAAATATTAGTTTTTCCGCGAAAAAACGTCACTGAAAAGGTAAGAACCGTGTCAAATATTTTTTAATGTCAAGTTATATGTTGTGGTGAATGAAGTTCTGAGTAGACTTGGCCAATTTTAATACGAGTATACCAAATACTGATTCATAACCTGACTTCTCTTGGCAGAACACTTCGTTATACGTTTAATAAAGATGCGTTTCGATTTCATTTGTCATATTATGCAATATGGGGTATTAGGCCTTGTAACATAAAGATTTGCCTTTTCATGTTCCATAGTGTGAATTCTGCAAATAGGTAATGGGGAAGCTTTGTAGAGATGCACTGCGTGACTCAATGATTTCTTTTCTAGGTTTTGAGGTACTTTACATAATTCTATCTTGTTGAATGTTTTCATTTTCAATGTCCATGACTGGATGACTGTTGAGATATTTTAGTCCACTTCTTATCCAACCTTACACACTTGTCAGATGCCCATGAATATTGTTGTTTACATCATAGTCTCTTGCCAGTAGAAGACTGCTTGTCGCGTTTAGTGGCCTGTAATGATGCAGGGATATTCGCAATTTTGTATCGACTGTTGAATCGACTAATGTATCGACTATCGTATCGACTATCGATGTCATGATCGATATTTAATATTCCTTCCAAGTTGCATCCCTGAATCTGACTTGAATCATATTATTTGGGTGGCTAGATTGACACTGCGCAGAGACGGAATTCGGTTTGTATCATTTTTTGCAATAGATCAAAAGTGCTCTGATTGACGGAAACTTTTTGTTTGAGCAATTTCCGTTTATTCATCCTTCTTGTTGATTCCTTCTCTTGCGAAAAGGTTTCATGTGCTGAAGCCAAAATGAGGCCCTTTTTGATTTTGGCTCTCGTGCGATCAGGTCAGGTGGTGGGCACCTACTTTTGTGTTAGGCCTTTCCGACAGGAAGGTTAGAAATATCAAATCTCTTTTTGTGTGAGTGATATTCGATAGGGTATGTACATTTCAGATATCACGGCCTTATACAGGGGAGTACGGGGTACAGAAGTGGATGATATAAACTCCATTTTCTTTTGACCACATGCTATGTTTCTGGACTTGAATTGAATTTGATCAATCAATACTGTTAACTGGATGGATCACTAAAAATCGAATCATTCATCAACTATGGGCATTTAGAAATCTTGAACTGTTTTCTGGACTTCACTGTTTGGACATCACGTGGACACTTGTTTCGATGGTTGAGGCACCTGAGGGATCTTCGTGCTTTGAAGCCTGAGTCACCAACACACTTGAAGGTGGAAGCAAGACCCTGGTGATTTCTTGTGTATGTCTCTGGGCATCTATAGGACCCGACAGCCTGGAATTTCTGGCAGAATCCTGGCTGCCAACAGTGCAAGTACCTAGTAGCCTTCTGGTTCAGATAGCCAGTGATCCTGACTTCTGACAGGAAGTCCAGGGGAGTCCAGACTCCCGGTATGGTTGATTTATCCTTCATCCCTAGGATTTTGTTACTTTGGAGCCTGAACTCCCAGAGCCCAGTCAGATAGTGAGACGTCCTGGTCCAGCTTGGATGGTAGGAAGAGCTTGCCCTGGTGGCAGCCTGTGGACCCGTCAGCCAGAGTTGCAGTGCAGAATCCAGTTGCCCTGGGATAAACCAAGTGCCCAGGTCTCCAGGTGGTTGTGACTCCTGTCAACTGTGTGGGGATCCAGTTTTCCTAGCACACCTAACCCCTTCCGCCGACCGAGGGAGGAGAGTCTTCGTTTCATCCAGGTAGTGAGATATAGTGGACCACAGTTGGAATCTCATGGTACATAATCCAGAACTTGCAGTTGAGGTCAGAATTTTCCATATACATACTCTTTTTCCCTGTCTGAAGGACATTTAACATATATACTTTTTTCCCTGTCTTGAGGACATTCAACAAACCATATTTTTTCACTGTCTGAGGACATTTAATATATACTTTTTTTCCCTGCCTGAGGACATTCAACATACATATTTTTTCCCTGTCTTGAAGACATTTAATATACGTATATTTTTCACTGTCTATTGTCATGAGATATTTAAACACTTGTCAATAACACATAACAGATTATATATTTGATAGAATCATTGGGTCTGTTAGAGACTCTGTGAACCCAAAGTATAGGCCTATATGAAGGGAAATCTACCCTTGTACTGAGTTAGAAACATAGAACATATTTACCACCATTCTAATTACCTATTGTTGGCATGTTGAGGTGAATAAATCTGTTAACAGTTAATTTGGCTTATATTTATATCTTGGATTATTTTTCTCAGTAATTCGCTGCGAAAACTGAGTGGCGTCTGACAGAAGGATAACCCCACTATAGTTACCTATAAAAAGAACTAACTCACGACCTGCTTCCAAACAAACGAGCTGCCGTGCCTATAACAAATAAAAATCTTTTTCTTTTCCAAAACTTCAAAAGAGTTGTTATAGCCTCATGATTTCTCAACTGCGACATAATACCCCGAGTAGCGGCGTATTATACCCTCGCCATTTTCAGTATCAGATGCCTCGTAGTTTTGTTCAAAGGAATGTAGGAGCTTTATGGTCTGAAGAAGATCTTCGCAATGCTATTGAAGATCTTAGACATGGTAGTAAGGTTCTGTTCGCCAAATTACCCATACGTACAACGTTCCTGTCCGTACTTTGATGAGGAAGACTGCGGTCCGGAAACCTCAGCATAGAAAAATTATGTTGCTGTTACTCCTGATGATGATGCCAACAACAATGTCAATGAAGATAATCCTAATGAAGCTGAAAACAATGATATTGATAACAACGACATATCATTTGCAGCGACTGTAACAATTCCAGTTATACCGGGTCCAAACGGGTGTCAGAAAAGAAAGCAACATGCTCAGTTACTCACATGCCCAAAAACAATCGCAGAGAAGCGAATCAAGGAAGGAATTGAAGACAAAAAGGAAGCTGCGAAGCTCAAACGTGAAAGCGTAAAAAGATGAGGCCAATAAGGAGAACAAAGAAAAGAAGAAGAAATGTACAGAAAACACGTGATGCTGTTCCTGATACCAGTTCATCAGGAAGCGAATCGAAAGTGCCTACAATGGTAATCGGTGAGTCAGATTTGGAGTACGATGAATCAGAATATTGTGCACAATGCCGTGGTAACTATTTTGATGAAAAAAGTTAAAAATGTGATTGGTTGCAATGTGTGACATGTGATCATTGTGTTCACGAGATATGTAGCCCATCGAACATGTATTGTGCAGATGGTGTTTCAGATCAAGTACCAAGTGTACCACTACAGCTCTGGAGCCATTAGGTTTCATGATCTATATATAGTATGTTCTAGAAGATGAAGTTCTTTCAATTCCATACAATAGTTCATTCCTTACGAAAATAGCATGTTGTCATATTACCCAACGTGTGATGCCATATTACCCATGATATGGAGTAATATAAAAAATTTAAATTTGGCAATAGAATATTACTTCATAATTTGACTTGTGATATTGCTGTGTGGGAATATGGCAACAAGCGACCCTAGACACATAAATATTTTTTTCAAGCTCTAACGTATAGCCTTCGCCTTTCAGCTAGGCGCGATGGTCATTAGATTGTGAGCATTTAAATTTTATGTTATCTTATTACCCCACTTTACTCTATATCATTTGCTTCAAAATAGAACCCCAATCTCTCATTGTAGTTGACCCATGACCCAGATTCGTGCTCGAATTATTCCAGGTTTCCTAACGGCATCTTCGATTTTTTGAGATCCCATAACCGATTCGGCCAAATTTGTTATGTATTCCAATAAACATCAATCCTTTCAGTAAAGTATAATTTCAAAATTCAATTCAAAAACTGTTGTCATTCATCTGTCATCCCTACATAACACGAGATGTTGAATATAAATCAACCGAATATATTATAACAAATACGCTCTAGAAATTTAGGCAAATGAAATTGTTGAATCATCATCAAACTCCTGTCTTTGAGAAACAATATCCTCCAAGAACTAGGAAGGAAAAAGCAGTTTATATTGAACATGAAACTCAGTTGGATGATCGTATGTCTGTATTGGTAGAAACATCAGATTTCACGGATTGATAACTCTGCGAAGTTTTCAAATGATACCCAACTGCAAGAGAATCTCGTTTCGCGTTCTAGACACGGTTTTACGATGATCTTTGCACTTCTCATTCGGCAGTATACCCTTGGGACGGTCATGAAATAGAGCCCTGAGGCCAAATAGACTTTTCTTTCTACTATTTTATTTTCACATCCCCAGTGATATATCTTAGGAATATTAGGTCGACGTCCATATTTCTTCTGATTGGAATGGAATATTTGGCACAAACATGGAACTTCGACCTGTTCATAACGTTTATTGTATGTGATAACTACACACACTGGCACAATTGGGAGAACGGGCAAAATTTACACTAAATTTGACATCAATTTTCTTTCGAACCGATCGCTTGATTCAAATTTTTTTCT
Organism: Phaedon cochleariae; assembly: GCA_918026855.4. Taxonomy (NCBI): domain Eukaryota; kingdom Metazoa; phylum Arthropoda; class Insecta; order Coleoptera; family Chrysomelidae; genus Phaedon; species Phaedon cochleariae. The sequence continues at coordinate 37,299,758 of OU896710.1, forward strand.
TCACGAAATGTAGCTTAATTCTTCACGAATACATCTGAGAAATAATTACCTTCAAACGATGAGTCTTTCTATCATATACAGGGGTGTAAAGAAAGTACGGATTTTTCGGTAATTTTTTAGACATCCTGTGGACTGAACCATTGATAATTGAAACGATTTCTCAACACCAAATTGGAGCCCAATCTATTCCGAATATTTTTGTTTTTTATTCTTCATGATATCTCAATTATTCAAGAAAATACAGAGTTTCAAAGGAAAGGTGGATATTGGTATCAATTCTACACCTCAAAACTCAAATTGGATCTGAAAATGAGTCGTTTCTTGATTAACCTAACCTAACCATGACTAAACCTCTGCCATTAGAGACAAGAGCAGTAAAATCAAATTGTTCATTTTGTTCACCTCGGCGATATAGTCTTTCCCTGCCATCTATTGAATTGGTGCAGATGCGCGGCTCTCATATGTTAAAAGAATATTGACCCACTAGTCATTTTCAATTAATGCTACAACCCTCGCCACATCAGTATAGGAGTCAAATCTCTCACGTTGAATTTTCATTAATCAAACTCATGAATTGTGAATCGCTTGACTTTGACAATGATTAATGACATCAACAAAATAGCCAACGTTGATCAACAAAAATAGCATTTCACCAAAAGAACATTGGAGCAACTTTTATCACTCCTGCATATTCATGAGAATATTCGTATATGTGTCTTTGAACAGTAAACCAATAGGTAAAACTGTGAACAATTCTCATCTTGAAGTAAAAATCCTCACAGAAACAAGTTGAAAAACGACCCGTTCTCCCCAGTTCGAGTTTCGAGGTGGTAAAATGAATACCAATATCCACCTCTTCTTTGAAACTCTATATTTTCTTGGATAATTGGGATATCAAGATGAATAGAAAACGAAAATATTCGAGATAGATTGGGCTATTATTTGGTGTTTCAATTATCAGTGGTTCACTCCACAGGATGTCTTAAAGAATACCGAAAAATCCGTACTTTCTTTACACCCCTGTATATGATATAAAGACGAATCGTTTGGAGGTGGTTATTTCTCAGATGTATTTGTGAAGAATGAAGCTACAATTCGTGAAAAACAAATTTGAATCGAGTGATCGGTTCGAGAGGAAATTGATGTCAAACTTAGTGTAAATTTGACCCGTCCCCCTAATTGTGCCAGTGTGTGTATATCTAGTGCTTCCGTGATGTACCGAATAAATTCATGAACTATCGATTTATGTGGAATTTCGTCGGTTTTGATTTCCTATTTTCCACAATTATAGTCAAAATCCCTGTTTGAGTTATGACTTCCGACATCCCAGACAATTTCCCAACACCTCATGTATTATTGAATTTTCAAACCACCATTGGGTTTTTTTGAACAGTGCGTCCGTAGAATTGAAACCTCTCGTAAAGCAGTGGATAACATAATATTCAGCCAAACTACCCATTTCTGAGCAATCTCCTGAAACACGTCTATTGTTGTTTTCAATTAATCACATTTGGGAGTAAAAATTCAAAATTCAAGGTGATCTACTTTTGTGTTATGATGTCAGGGAGATTTTTTTTCATTGGAACACCCTATATATTTCGATTTCTTGGAATCGTCATGAGAACCAGTCAGTTGAATTTAGTGCTTTCGAGAAATGGGTTCGCCATCAGAGAAATACCGATGACGAAGTATCTTCTATGGACACGAATCATTTTATATGAATGAATTGAATTTGAAAGGATTCCAGAATGGGAAAGAAGTTTGGTGTTTTCGAGCGTTCTGTCCAATAATTCCTTTGAATTTTTACGATTTCTTTCACCAAATTCAACGGACAATATACAGGGTGTCCGGAAATTATGCGCAAAAAATAAAGGGGGTGATTCTGCATGTGAAAACATGAAATTTTGTTCATATATACTTGGGTCCGGAAATGCATAGTTTTCAAGATACTGTATGTTAAACTTTTTAGAAAAATCGTTTTTTTATGAATATATCAGATATTCTTCCACCAATTCCCTTGAAATTTGGCAATGATATTCTTCGTCATGAGGAGCTGATTCAACCATAATTTGAATCGGAATTGTGAAATCCAGTGGCGTCCCGGGGGCACCCTACCAAATATTATTGTCAATAAAATGTGCGCCACTGATTTTTTCGAATTCATCATCTTCATATCCTGATGATTGACTAAAAATACAACATTTTGATCTCATGAATTGTTTTGCTATTTTTCCGCGTTTCCGTGGAAAAAAATAAATACCAATTCATTGTAATAGATTTGTGCAAAACAAAGCTTCAAAAACAGGGGTTAAATTAAATGTGTGATCCATGTCCATAGACGTAGAATAAGAATGGAGATTCATTTTCTTCAAATATTTCATAATATATGTTTGACACACTTAGTATTATCGAAAACTACGCCTTCCTGGACCGAGAATACATAGTTCTCAATATACTGAGTGTAGAGTGTGTCAAACATATATTATAAAATATATGAAGATAATTATTCTTCATTCGTATTCTACGTCTATGGACATGGATCACACATTTAATTTCCCCCCCCCCCTGTTTTTGAAGCAATATTTTGCACAAATTTATACAATGAATTGGTATTTTTTTTTTTTCCACGGAAACGCAGCAGAATAGCAAAACAATTCAAGGGACCAAAATGTTGTATTTTTAGTTGGTCAATAGGTTATGAAGATACAGAATTCAAAAAAATCAGTGGCGCACATTTAATTGACAATAATATTCGGTAGGTTGCCCATTGGGACGCCACTGGATTCCAAGATTCCAATTGAATTATGTGTATATCAGCCCCTCATGACAAAAAATAGCATTGCCATATTTCATGAAAATCGGTGGAAAGACATTTGAGATATTCATGAAAAACCGATCTTTTTTAAAAGTTTCAACACACTGTATGTTGAAAACTATGCATTTCCGGACCTAGGTTCATATGAAATGAATTTCTTATTTCATTTTGTAGAATCACCCCCTTGATTGTTTGCGCATAATTTCCGGACACCCTGTATACAATCCCTATGTGTGATACATTTTTGAATGTATTGCTTCATGAACATTCAAAAAATTATAATGATATACAGGGTGGGTCACGGTGGATGGCCTATTAGAAGTATCTGGAGAACGAGAGGACAGAAGATTCTGAAAATTGGGATGCTTCGATAATTGAACACTCTTTATCCGTCTGAAATATTTTCATCGATACAGTGCTGCCACTTCTATCAGAAACAACTAGCAAATTCGTTATTTTGAATAGAGCACCCTGTATTTCATTGCATTTTTAGATTATTCCTAAAGAGCTGATTTTATCAATGCATCACACTTGGGGTCTAGCAGGAATGATGACAGAGATATAGGGTGTTCAAAATCAAGATTTTTAAATTTTGTGATTTTTTTGTGATGAAACTATTCATTATTGATCAAAACGGCTCACATGTCCCCATCTTTACTTTCGATTCACTATCTACTGACATTTAATTGGAACAGACACAGGGTGATAAGAATTCTGAATCTCGAAGCACCCTGTATTTCTTTCAATTAAATTCCAGTAGATAGTAAATCAAGTGTTAGGATAGGGACATACAAACCGTTTTGACCAATAATAAATAGTTTCAACAAAAAAAAATCCTAAAATTACAATAAAATACAGGGTGCTCCATTTAAAATAACGAAGTTGCTAGTTGTTTCTGATAGAAGTGGCAACACTGTATCTATGAAAATATTTTAGACCGATAGAGAATGTCCAATTATCAAAGCATCCCAATTTTCAGAATGTTCTGTCTTTTCGTTCTCCAGATACTTCTAATAGGCCATCCACCGTGACCCACCCTGTATGTGGTGTCTCATCTGAAGAAGGTGTGACAGACGTCATAACTCAGACATAATTCACCCTGTTCATTGATTTTTTCCTTGTAAATGTGGAAAATTGATGATGAAAATCGACGTTTCTCCGAAAAATGAATGTATTCACAAATTTTTCCATCACTGTATATATATGTACAGGTTGATTGTTTATATTTCATTCGATAGATACATTTTTATTGAGATTATCTTTGTCAGTTCTCCAAAATCATGATTTTTTTGCAGGTGTAGAACGCCAGAAATCGCAGCATTGTCGCCATGCATTCTACATCTATACAGAAAAAAAATAATATAAACTACTTACCAGATGAAGTGGGACAGCCAAAAAATTGACTAATTTTGATAAGCTATAACTCGAACATTTCTTGGCCGATCTTGGATTTCCAACCAAAAGTAGAAAGCGTCATCTTTGGGCTATGCGTCATTGGCGTCGGGTTTTTATTTTTGCGATTCGTTCTCTCTGTACAGAGTGTGAATTAAGAGCCGGAAAAATTTCAAAATTTTGACCGATAATTTGGGAAATGTGAGGGACCCTAGAATTCTTTCTCAGATGTTGGGTGAATGGTTGGTCCGATACCTCGAGACGTCTTTGGAATTTTTTCGATAAATTGCGTTGCTATGGAAATATCGCCATTTCATGAAATTCCATTTTTATTTCAAAATGTGGTCTCTTTTAGTGAAACAATAACAGCCAACATCTAAACTGCAACAAGTGATAATTCTACTAAAGATAATTAACACCAGTGGCGTGCAAAAAGGGGTTTATGATATTTTGAAACGAAAAATTCGTTCTTATTGAAGAAATTCAACAGTTTTATTGATTGTTACGGTTAGAAAGTTGCCATATATTCAATTAGCATGATGTATACAAATCCAGAGGCGTGCAAATAGTGATTCTGTAATGTGGACAAATTGAAATGCTATTCTCATTATCAATGTTTTTCACTTATTCAAGGTGAGCATCGAAGTAATCCTTTGGCGTTTTAAACAGGAACCATCATTTAAGGCAATTATAAAAGTTTGATATCGAAATATTTTTAATAATTTTATCAAGAGTTGTTCTTTGTTCGCCCAGTGAAAATTTTCTTGTATCATTATTCATGAATGAATATTCAGGAACGTAACTTTGGCTCCTGATGTTTCTCGAGCCGTGCAATTTGATAATTTTGTCTGAAAAAATTTGAAAAAATCTTCAATTTTTGCCCCCCAAAAAAATTCAAGTATTATTTCTTCAATAATTTCCTAGTCCTCTTCCTGATAAAGCATTTTTTTAGATAAATATTTTTCTCATTCTCACTACTCAGACCCCCTAAAATAAAATTCAGCAGGCCCATACATGGCCAGGGATACGAGGCTCATCAAAAATACCCACGATCAAGGAATTTTTTACTGGGTGAACAGAGAACAACACTTAGCAAAATTATTAAAAACGGTTCCACATGATGAAAAATTTTTGAATTGCCTTGTATTAATGGGTGCTCATCTTGAATGACTGAAAAAGTAAAAAAAAGTAACCCTGACCAAGTATGGGCCTACTGGTAGTGTCAGTAAGCAGTACTGGGTTCTTTCGTTATCTTCTATATTTTATCAATTGTGCATTGCTCGGCCTCATCGGGCAATATTAGTAAAGAGGTATCTGCAAGACCAAAATATAAATCGTAGTGAATTGCCTCCCAGATCTCCAGACTTGAATCCCATTGAGCACATCTGGAGTTGGATGAAGTTGGAATTTTCCCGAAGGGAACGTCAGACAGAAACTTTTGACGATCTCAAAAGGACATCTGGGATGCAGTTTCTATAGAACTAATAAACGAATTGATTTCGAGCATGCCAAGTCGGTGCCAGGCAGTTATTCAGGCTAGAGTGGGACCAACGCGTTACTAAAATGATATTCAGATTATTTTTTTATGAATAATCATTTATTTGTGTTTTTTTTTTTAGTTTCTTGAATAACGTTCTCTAACGTACGTGAGCATATGGTTTTTTTTGTACGCCGATGGATTCATTAGAAAAGAAATAATTACATGTACGCACCTTATTGTGAATACATGAAAATAAAATGAATTATGAGAGTGGAATTTTAATCTGTCTACATCTACATCACAGGATCATCTTCTGCACGCCTCTGAATTTGTCAACATCATGCTAATTAAATGTATGTCAATTTTTTAACTGTAACGATCAATAAGACTGTTGATTTTTCTAGATAATAACTTTTTTTTTTGTTTCTAAATATCATACGCCCCTTTTTTGGACGCCTCTGAATTTGACAACATATGCTAATTGAGGGTATGACACCTCTTCAACTGTAACGATCAATAAAACTGTTGAATTTTTTCAATAAAAACAAATTTTTCAAATGTCACAAACCCCTTTTTGCGCGTCACTGGTGTTGATTATCTTCAGTAGAAATATCCTTTGTTGCAGTTTAGATGTTGGCTATTATTGTTTAACTAAAAGAGGTCACATTTTGAAATAAAAATGGAATTTCATAAAATGGTGATTTTTCCATAGCAACGCAATTTATCAAAAAAATTTCAAAGACGTCTCGAGGTATGGGACCAACCATTCACCCAACATCTGAAAAATAATTCTAGGACCCCTCACATTTCCCAAATTATTGGTCAAAAATTTGAAATTTTTCCGGCTCTTAATTCACACTCTGTACAAAGAGAACGAATCGCAAAAATGAAAACCCGACGCCAATGACGCATAGCCCAAGGGTGACGCTTTCTACCTTTGGTTGGAAATCCAAGATCGGCCAAGAAATGTTCGAGTTATAGCTTATCAAAATTAGTCAATTTTTTGGCTGTCCCACTTCATCTGGTAAGTAGTTTATTTCAAAAACCGACGTAACATAACCTAAATAAAGTATATTCATTCAAAATCAGGCAAAGGGGTTCTTCTGTTTGAGAAAATGCAATAGAGAGGTTGTTACATTCAAAAATACCCGTTTATGAGAGAATATGAAGGCGTTAAAGGGCCACCGCAATTATTTTCCATAACTCCATCGAGTTTATGTAATATTTTTAGGTACACGATGCGTTTTGTAGCATATCATACTCATAGTACTAGATACAGAATGTTCATTCAAAATACTTTTGTTATGCCTATTTGTGCGTTTCTGTGAGACCATAATGAATTGAAATAGCTATTGAGTGAAATATAAACAATCACTCTGTACAGTGCATCCCCTTCTGATTGAGAATGCCAAGTTTTTAGGTTGTTATTGAAGATAGTACCATCTTCACGTCCGTGTCCTACTTTTTTGATAAATTGGAGAGGGCCTAATCAGATTATGCATAACTGTTTTCGTTCATTAGATTCAGAGCGGTTCTGAGAATTCATACTTTTTGGATCCCTTCTAAATCTACGAAGTTACTAAAAATAATGTTGCTCGGAGATATGACGCAAATTTGTATATTTTTTAATGGAACTTTGTTTCATCATTTCGAGAGTTTCACTTGGAGGAATATTATGTGTGATTCAATAACGGCGAAATAGCGCAGTGGTTGAGGTGCTCGATCCCATTGGAACACCGTAGAAAAGTCGGCGACCTTTCACTCTTCTATAGATACTTCCACGGGAAATGTTCCACAGAAATCAATGCTATCATTCCATCACTAGCAATACCAGTCAGATGAACCCAACAGGACCAGTCAGCACACGCCTTCATCGTTAACATTGAGAAGTTTCGAAAAACACTGTATCAAAACCTCATAACCTCCAAGAGTTCTAACAATTATCAGACAGGTACATTCTCTTCCTATTTTCCCTAGTTACATGCAATGTTCCAGGAGCATTATAGGAATTTTCTTCCGTGTGCTCCAAGAGATAAAAAAAAATCAGAATATCGAGAGGTGGGTAGAGTCGAATCTTTGGCAGAGAAGAGGATTTTCATTTATTCAACGAGTTATCAATTCTAATTCCCGTAGCCTCGGCCGAAGATAATTCTTCGCTATTACCTGTTGCGTTTCAATCAACAGAGTTGCTCCTGAGATGGCGTAAGGAGTTTGTAAAGCCTACACAAAACACATATGGACTGGAGGACCACTCGTGAAGTGGTCAATCGTTATATATACAATACAATGAAGTACATATGCTTCTACTACTATTTTATATTGATTAGACTATAGACTATATTGACTATATTATTATTAAGACTATATCATAATGTGTAACTATTTCATTTCTATCAGATAGTCCTGTGTATCAGGAGCAGGAAATGAAGGATAGAGTGATATTGAATGAAGCAACTGATTAATTCCTTCAGAAGATGCCGAAGTTTCAGATGGAGTCAGTGAAATATAATAAATGGAGATAATCACCGATGTCGATACAAAAGTAGAGCAAATTTCAGAACTATAGAGCATCGCTAATCTCGGAATCGATATAAGTATTATAATCACTGCTCTCCAAATGAGAGATACTTGAAACTTAATGAAAATTCATTATATTGTTGTTTTAGAGTACCTACTTGTTTGATTTTCTTGGAGCATTTCTCTTCAACACACTCATGCATCTTGTTGAAAGAATCGGAAACACTATCGAAAGAAGGTATAGTGAAAGTATCATTTCAAGGAAAGAGTTGAATTATTTCTTTGTTGAATTGAATATTTCTAGGAGAGTGCGATATCTTGGTTGAAGAAATTTTTGCTATTGTGATCAGGATACTAACGCTCTCACCACGCAGCTTCACTAAGAAAAATAGTTGGTAGTGAAAACCAAACGTTCAATTCAATATGCGCGAGTATCGAATGATACCACAACAAAATTCTATCATACTATACGATGAGTATCATATCATTTTGAAGTGGTAATCTGGTAATATTTGATATAGTACATGACGTTCGGCATTCAACCATTCTGAATATCTCAAGAAAAACTATGAGAAACTCACTTGTGCATTCAAAGAACTAGTCTTCAACGCGTTGCATCAAGAAGCTTGCACGCATACATTCCGCAAAATTCGGTTTACTACTTTCATGGCGTTAGATCAATCTCACAAAATACCCAGATGGCGATGATAGTTCACTGTTCATCAAATACAGCGACGGGACAATTGGAGAGCTGTCCTATCATGATTACCATTTTGGTGTAAAGTTGAATGATGTTCAAGTTCACATGAATTTTGGATTAGGATAAATAGCCTCAGATAAGTTTAAAAGTACGGTGTGAACCGTGTAACTAGCGCTTCTACAATGCAGTAGTTTCGACATTATCGTGAAAATGTGTGAATACGCGAGCCATCAAAACATTTTTTCCACTGAGCAAACCCAACTTAATTGGCATTGCTCTACTTTTCCTATACAAAGGAAGACTCTTAATCTGAAACTCTCCTTGATCTAATTGATTTGGGATCTGCACACCTGGGAAAATCCAGTTAGATATCCTATAAAAAAAAAGTAACACAATCAATAGCCAGAGGGATTCGCTTTAGTAAATAAAAAATACTTCGGAACGAAATGTTAAGCGATGACGATAAGATTACTATTAGAAACTCTGGAAGGAGCAAATTGGCAACTAATTAGTTGCTACCCTCAAACTTCAGTAGAAGATACGAATTTGCTTACTAATGATGTATGGACTGGACCAGGAATAATATTATATGCTACTATCGAAAAATATTCGGTTACTTTGAATAACTATGCAAAGTGACTATAAATAATAACCATTAGCGATGTTAATTCTATTATGTCAATCGCATGTATTTTTTTGAATGGTATTGTTGTTATATTCATTACCGTTACGGGGCCGATATGTAGCTTATAACGGATGCGGTTGAATATAGTAGTCTGAGGCGCAGACGGGGATTATTTGCGTTCTGGCCGTTTGTCGTTTGAGACTATAACAACTCTTTTGATGTTTTGGAAAAGAAAGAGATTTTGATTTGTTATAGGCACGGCAGCTCGCTTGTTTGGGAGCAGGTCGTGAGTTAGTTCTTTTTATTGTTCACTAGTGGGGTTATCCTTTTGTCAGGCGCCACTCAGTTTTCACAGCTGAATTACTGAGAAAAAAATCCAAGATATAAGTATAAGCCAAAATAACTGTTAACAGATTCATTCACCTTAACATGTCAACAATAGGTATTCAGATGGTGGTAAATATGTATTATGATTGTAACTCAGTACAAGGGTTGATTTCCCTTCATATAGGCCTATACTTTGGGTTCACAGAGTCTCTACCCACACAGCACGAAATATTCAACAAAAATTGCTACAATATTACAATATTGCAGTTACAGTCGCAATATTTCAGATATATTGCAAAAATATCGTATTGGTATATTGCAATTTCAATATTTCGACATATTGCTGCAATGACACTAATTTGTATTGTCATATGATTGCGACGTTCATCGACAAGTTTATTTCATTTTGAACGATGGAAACTTGTTATTTTTATAGGCTTCAATCGCAGATTCGTGATAAGGTTTTTTTTTCCAATTCAGAATTTCTTTCCACGTCCTGTCAATGTCAATGTCAATTTATCATACATTTAAAAAATCAAGATATCGCTTAAAATCATTGATTGCTTCTTAGATAAATCATGCAATCTTCAAGAAATATGGCATCAATATTGAATATTGAATTATTTTCCAGAAATATAGAATTTTCATTCGAGGATGAATGACAGAATATAAATGAGTGTGCACTGGTTTCACCAATGGAACTCAGTTAAACGGTTATAAATTTATGATTTCGACTCTAGTTTTGACACCATGGTTTTGACATCATTGTTTTGGCCATAGAAATTATATAATATTGAGTATATTATTATACCACTCATATAATACTATTAATCTATGGTTTTGACAGAAATCGTATTCCTAATCCTTATTGTTCAAATCGATCACGTGATATATAATGAAGATTTCATTGGTCACAATGGAGCACATGTTACATTTCCGACTAATTGCGGCCAATGAGAATTGACTATACATTGTGCGATTTAGGCACGGGCGACAGTAACAATTTGAAGTCATTTCACATTTGAAGTTTCTCACCGTCAGTGTCACTCAGTCCTCAGTCTTTCGCCAAATCAGCCACAAGTTGTCATTTGCAACAAAATGCTAATTTATAAAAAAAAAGGTATACATCTTTGAAGGATTCCAAAATATTCAAGTCAATCTGAAAAAAATATCCTCCATCGGCATATTTTGAATTCTAATCCACCCTGTATAATTTATTATATGTTGTTTTGGGACACCCTGTATATGGAAATTTTCAATATTTCTATATAGTATCTCAAATATAGATTAAATATTGCATATTATTTCTGCAATATTGTTCGGATATATTATCAAATATATCTGCAATATTTAATGTTAGATTTTGGGGCGGACATTTATATATTTTAGCAATATTTCTAAAATATTTCATCAATGTTTTGCAATAGAATAAAAATATTTCAAATCTGTCTGAACAATATTCTTGCAATATTCCTGAAACAATAATGTGCTGTGTGGGTAACAGACCCAATAATTCTATTGAATGTAAAATCCGATCTTAGACTGTTATATGTTAGCTACAAGTGTTTAAACATCTCATGACATTAGACAGTGAAAAATAACTATTTAAATGTCCTCAGACGGGGAAAAAAACATGTAGATTAAATGTCCTCAGACAGTGAAAAAATATGTATGTTAAATGTCTTCAAGACAGGGAAAAAAAATATGCAATTGAAATGTCCTCAAGACAGGGAAAAAAGTATATATGGAATATTCTGACCTTAGCTGCAAGTTCTGGATTTTGAATCATGAGATTCCAACTGTGGTCCAATAGATCTCACTACCTGGATGAACAAAGACACTCCTCCCTCAGTCGGCGGTAGGGGTTAGGTGTGCTAGGAAAACTGGATCCCCACACAGTTGACAGGAGTCACAACCACCTGGAGACCTGGGCACTTGGTGTATCCCAGGGCAACTGGATTCTGCACTGCAACTCTGGCTGACGGGTCCACAGGCTGCCACCAGGGCAAGCTCTTCCTATCATCCAAGCTGGACCAGGACGTCTCACTATCTGACTGGGCTCTGGGAGTTCAGGCTCCAAAGTAACAAAATCCTAGGGATGAAGGATCATCAAACATACCGGGAGTCTGGACTCCCCTGGACTTCCTGTCAGAAGTCAGGATCACTGGCTATCTAAACCAGTAGGGCTGCTAGGGACTTGCACTGTTGGCAGCAAGGATTCTGCCAGAAATTCCAGGCTGTCGGGTCCTATAGATGCCCAGAGACATACACAAGAAATCACCAGGGTCTTGCTTCCACCTTCAAGTGTGTTGGTGACTCAGGCTTCAAAGCACGAAGATCCCTCAGGTGCCTCAACCATCGAAAAAAATGTCCATGTGATGTCCAAACAGTGAAGTCCAGAAAACAGTTCAAGATTTCTAAATGCCCATAGTTGATGAGATTCGATATTTAGTGATCCATCCAGTTAACAGTGTTGATTGATAAAATGCAAGTCCAGAAACATAGCATGTGGTCAAAAGAAAATGGAGTTTATATCTTCCACATCTGTACCCCGTACTCCCCTGTTTAAGGCCGTGATATCTGAAATGTAGATACCCTATCGAATATCATTCACACAAAATGAGATTTAATATTTCTTACCTTCCTATCGGAAAGGCCTAACACAAAAGTAGGTGTCTACCACCTGACTTGATCGCACGAGAGCCAAAATCAAAAAGAGCTTCATTTTGGCTTCAGCACATGAAACCTTTTCGCAAGAGAAGGAATCAGCAAGAAGGATGAATAAACGGAAATTGCTCAAATAACAAGTTTCCGTCAATCAGAGCACTTGTGATCTATTTCAAAAAAATAATACAAACCAAATTCCGTCTCTGCGCAATGTCAATCTAGCCAACCAAATAATATTATTCAAGTCAGATTCAGGGATGCAACTTGAAAGAAATATTAAATATCGATCATGACATCGATAGTCGCTACGATAGTCGATACATTAGTCGATTCACCAGTCGATACAACATTGTGAATATCCCTGCACCACTACAGGCCATTGCCACCAAACGCGACAAACAGTCTTCTACTGGCAAGAGACTATGATGGAAACAACAATATTCATGGGCATCTGAGAAATGTGTAAGAATTGTTAAGAAGTGGACTAAAATAACCCAACAGTCATCCAGTCATGGACATTGAAAATGAAAACATTCAACAAGATGGAATTATGTAAAGTACCTCAAAACCTAGAAAAGAAATCATTGAGTTACGCAGTGCATCACTACAAAGCTTCCCCATCACATATTTGCAGAATTCACAATATGGAACACGAAAAGGCAAATTTTCATGTTACATTCACCCCCTTCCTCGGATATAAAAAATAGGCATTGAAAGATGACTATTTTTTATACTCGGAATCTATATGTACACATAAAAAATTCTTAATATTAAATTGAGCTCAATTTACCTATTTACTAATTCCTATCATCTATGAATTGAGGCTAAGCTTAATTCAACCTACAATCTACCTTAATCTGTATCTACAATGGTATGTACAAATCACTTTCGTGATGTGTTCAGTAACCTCTTCATGATCATGATTCCTACTAATCGTCACATGCAAATTCCTCATCACTATGGATTGTGGAGACATCAGTAAGTGATCCATGATATGGTTTTAAATCCTGAACATGCCAAGTTCCGGCATCTGAGCCATCTTGGTACTTCAAAACATACACTAGTTTTGATTTTTTCTTTGCTACCGTGCAAAGAGTGTAGCGTGGAGCTAACTTTTGAGCAAAACTGTTAGCAGCGTTTGAGAGGACCCGGTTCCTCTTCCAAACCTTGTCTCCTACGAAAAATTCTATGTCCCTCCTCCGTAAATTATAATATTTAGCATTCCTTTTATATGATAAATTCAATTTATTTTGAACATCCTTAAAAATGTCAGATAAGTTACCCAAGTTCTGAGCCCATCGGTCTCTACTGGTTGTATCTAATTGTACATCTCCTTTTCCATAATATTTTCCTGAACAGGGAACCTCACGTCCGGAATTCAAAAAGGCAGGGCTGTAACCTGTCACATCGTGTACCGCAGTTCTCATAGCATATGCTATTCTAGGCAACTCTTTATCCCATGTTTTATGATTTCCATTTACATAACTCCGGACTGCTGTACAGATGGTACGGTTTGCTCGTTCTACATCCCAGATAGCACACACTCGCCTAAGGTCATCCTCAATGTGTCGCCAAACGCCTGGAGAGGACGTTCTATTTTCTACAACCTAAGAACATCATTAGGCGTAAATTTAGCGCTGTAATTGTCCTAAATGAGTTCTTTCAGTGACAGCCTGAGGATGTTAAGAATTTCGTGCCTACGGACGTCGTCAGATGACATTCCATGAAATAACGTGTCATCGAAGACAAAAGGAAGAAAAAGAAGAACTAGAATTGAGGTTATGTCTCATGATAGTCATGATTTGTTCAAGATACATCATAATATATTAATGATTATATCAAAATTATTAGAGTATTCATTGAATACCTCCATCAAATTTATATTTCACAAAATGATTGCGAGAAGAACTTATGCACAGAATCAAAAGATAACAATAACAAAAGGATGATAATCTCTGTTGATGACATTTCTCTCAGGTAGCAAGAAACAATGGTGAGTAAATACTAAATAGAATCATTGATACGAGCATTGATAGTACCGGACATGAAATATTGATACATTCATATACATTATTCATTGTTTCAGGAGGTTATTGAGAACACAAACTTGATGATATCATCATAGCAAACATGTTTTATTCCAAGATAGCTTTGCTTCTTCGGAATCTATAAAATATTGTATGGAAGCTTGAACTTTCAGTATGAATTCAATAAAGGTAGGTACCTAAATCAAATCATTGATATAGTAGGGACTGGAACATGAAATATTAATAGGTACATTATTTGTTTCAGGAGGTTATTGATAACACAAAATGATGATATCATCAGAGCAGAGATATTTTATTCCAAGATATTTTGGCTTCTTTGGAAATTATGAAAGATTGTACATATGCAGACTTGAACTTTCAGTATATTCAATAATGGTTGGTACCTATAACTACATAAATCATATCATTGATAGTAAGTACTAGACATGAAATATTAATACATTGTTTGTTTCAGAAGGTTATGCAAAACACAATCCTGATGATATTTTCATTCCAAGATAGTTTTGCTTCTTCAGAATCTATAAAATATTGCATGAAGGCTTCAACTTCCAGTCCAGCCAAATCAAAAACAACATGGAGAAATATAACTATCAATAGGCAATAACTTCTAGTAGTGCTCAACAAGAAGCTGAAATACATTTCTTCGAAAAGGAAATTGAAATTTTTCATAATCAGTTATAAATAATAGAATGTAAGTTTTTCATTTGGTTCTTCATTTGAACCTATTATAAATAGAGGGAAATTTGGCAAATATCATGAGATCCATATTATTTTGAAGAAATTATCATTTGCATAATACAAGGTGAGTCAATAGTGTGTTATCCTTGTATATTAGCCAAACCATCAGATAAATAGAGAAAATTCGAGTACAACAGTAATAGGGTTTCATGAGAACTTTCACATTAAATTGTTTTCATATTTTATCTGTAGGGTGTTCGAACTCCAAGATATATTGACTGATGATTGTTTTTTTCCAAATGGGACACCCTCTATACTATTGCATTTTTAGGTTCTCCCTGAAGAGCTGATTCCATCAATGTATCACACTTGGGGTCTAGCGGGAATGATTACAGAGATATAATGTGTTCAAAAAAAAGATTTTTCAATTTTAGGATTTTTTTGTGGAAACTATTCAATATTGGTCAAAACGGCTCATATATCCTTATAAACTTTCGATTTACTATCTACTGACATTCAATCGGAACAAATAGAGGGTGGGTTAACATTCAGAATACTGATCAGCTTATTGTATCTGTTCCAAATAAATATCAGTAGATAGCTAATCAAAAGTTATGACAGGAACATGTGAGCCGTTTTGACCATTAATGAATAGTTTCGACACAAAAAATCCTACATTTGAAGAATCTCAATTGTCAACACCCTATATCTCTGTAATAATTCCCACTAGACACCAAGTGTGATGCATTGATGGAATCAACTCTTCAGGGAAAACTCAAAAATGCAATAATATACAAGGTGTTCCATTGAAAAAAACCAATCATCAACCGATATCTTGGAATTCGAACACTCTATAGATATGAAAACAACTTCAGGTGATTGTTCTTATGAAACCCTATTACTGTTGTACTTGAATTTTCATTTTATATATCTGACGGTTTGGCTTATATCGGAGGAGAACACACTATAGTGACTCATTTTGTATACGAATAATATTCTCCCATAAATCATGAACCTCCTCGAAACATCATCAAAAACCGCCTCAAGTTGTTACCATGATGTCCTGAGGTTGTCTCAAAAGATTTTATAGGGATGTTCTGAGACGTTATTAGTATGTAGAGAATGGTAACAGGAGGACGTCTTGAGAATGTCCTCAGGCTCGCTCTCGACGTCCTGAGGACATGATTGTGAACGCCTCAGAAGGGCCTCAAAAGAAATTTGTGCTATCTGGGATAGTTAGCCTGAGGATGGTAATATGGCGTATATCGAAACGTAGACTCATAGTCCTGAACAAGTTTTTTTATAGATTTACTAATAAGTTGTCTGCCATTATCACATACTATTTGCTGAGGCACTCCATAAACTAGGAAAACATCATTTTCTAAAAATTTTATTATACTGCTAGAAGTAGCATTTCTTAAAGGACAAATCAAAGGATATTTAGTAAACCAGTCAGATACTACCAAAATGTATTGAAAACCACTTGAGCTTCTGGGAAGAGGTCCCATTAAATCTACGGCTATCACTTGCCATGGAAAACGTACAGTCATCTTCAGAAAACATGTCGCACATTGACGATGATAGCATTCTCAATAACTCCTGCAATAAGAGCGCTAACACCGTCCAACCGCGACATGATCTCTGAAGACGACTGTACACTACGCTCAGTACCCATTAGTCCAAATTTTGAGTGATTCGGTGCTTTTTGTGAAGCGCACATCTTGCAAGATTTTTAGTATTGAGTTATATCTCTCCTCATCTTTGGCCAATAGTACGTAAGAGCAACTCTAGTATATGTTTTGTGGTAACCTGCATGTGAAGCAGTACTAGGATCATGACATGAAGATATTATGTGTTTTCTATGACACTTTGGAACCAACAACTTCCACTCAGAAACGTTAGAGTCCATATCCAATTTTGACGGGATTAACTTGTATACATAACCTTCTTTTACAGACCATTGTGGATACTCATCAGGTTTTTGTAGAATTTTTGTGCGAATATTCTCATAAAATGAATCTAATTTAGTTGAATCAATATCCAAGGAAATGCAATTTTCATTCATCACACAAATGTCTTCAGAAACACTCAATTTCTCAGAGTCTTCCAAAGGTGAATCAACTGGACTACGAGATGAAATGTCAGGAATTACATTCAATGCTCCTTTGATATAAGCAATGTCAAAATCAAACTGGCTGAGCCGAACACTCCAGCGAGCAAGTCTGCCTGTGGGATTTTTCATTTTAAAAAACCATTTAAGGGATGCATGATCACTAACTAGAGTAAATTTAACTCCTTCCACATATGGGCGAAATTTCTCGCAGGCAAAAATACAAGCTAAGGTTTCCTTCTCAGTGGTACTATAATTTCTTTCACTTTTTGATAGACTTCTCGAAGCATAAGCTATAACCTTTTCCACATTATTTTGATTTTGAGTGAGTACACCACCTAAACCAGTGTCTGATGCATCGCATTGTATCACAAATGGTAAAGAAAAATCTGGGCTAGCCAAGACAGGTGCAGATACTAATGCATTTTTTATATTCTGAAAAGCTTTATCTGCTTCCTCAGACCATTTTATCTTTTGTCCTTTTTTCTTATTTTTCAAAAGATCATTTATAGGTGACATTAACGTTAAAAACTGTGGGATGAACCTCCTATACCAACTACATAAGCCAGTGAATCTTTTTACTTCTGTAGTGTTTGTTGGTCTAGGAAAATTCACCATAGCTAGAACTTTTGAAGAATCTGTTTTTAACCCAAATTTATCTACAACAAACCCCAGATACTTCAGTGAAGATTTAAAAAATTCGCATTTGTTGATATTTACAGTAAGGTTTGCTTCTTTTAACCGCTTTGACACTTCTCTGAGTAATTGAATGTGTTCTTGAAAGGTTGAACTAATAATGATTGCATCATCTAAGTAAACAAATACGTTAGGCTCCATCTCTGGACCAAAAATTGCGTCCATTAGTCTCTGTTGGCATTGGGCAGCATTGGAAAGACCAAAAGGCATGACATTAAAATGAAAAAGACCCCTCCCAGGGACAGAAAATGCAGTCTTTTCCTTAGATTCATCATCCAAGGGAATCTGCCAAAATGCACTTTTTAAGTCTATGGATGAAATGTAATTCGCCTTGCCTAACAATGATAAAATTCTATCAACTACAGGAAGAGGATAGCTGTCTTTCTTAGTGAGCAAATTCAACTTACGTCCATCAAAACAGAAACGAAATTCTCCATTAGCCTTTTTTACCAACAGTACTGGAGATGACCATTCACTACTGGATGGTTCAACTACATTTAGAGCTAACATATTGTCTAATTCCTTATTTAAATGACCTAGCATATAGGGTGACATTAAAAACTGCCGTTGCTTGACAGGTTGAGCATCTCCAGTTTCAATATGGTACGTCAGTTTATTAGTTCTCCCCAATTGACCATCTTTAGATAATTTTTTAAATTCTGAAATGACTTCATTAACTACAATTTTCTGGTCTCGGGACATATCGTCTAGACTTTTAACTTGATCAGCTGTGAATGACATGTCATTATTTAATCCGACTGAAGCGATATTGACATTGGTACAATCACTGACCTCCCAAGAATTATCTTTGAAATTTACTTTCAACTTAAACTCATTACAAAAATCACTTCCTAATATGAAGGAGTAATTCAATGAAGGAACTATGAGAAATGAAATAATTTGACATTTATCTCCAGCTAAAATAGGAATATCAACTGTACCTGTGACAGTCTGTTTAGCATTATCTGCAGTAAGGACAAAATTGTGTTTAGAATTTTTTATATCTAGATTCAAAGACTTGACAAAATCTATACCTTTATTACCAATTGTGCTTTTACTTGCACCTGAATCTAGCAAAGCAATAATTTTTTGTCCAAATACGGTAACATTTACATAGGGTCTATTGTCAAATTCTTTCTTGACAAAAATAGGAGCAGTAGCATTAATATTTTGAAAATAATTTTTAACAAATGAAATCAAATTATTTTGTTCTAATGTTCGAACTTTGTTTGTGGCATCAAGTTGCGGAGGCAAAACGTGCCCAGGATTAAATGGTTTTACCTCCGGGACTCGTTTCCCGAACATTTTGAGCATTCACTAAGAGTTACTCCTGGATTTCCACATCTGAAGCAGAACTTAGTTCTCTTTAAAGTGCAATGCCTAAAATGATGATTTTCTAATTTGCAATTAAAACAAACCATAGGTTTTTTATTTTCACTACTCTTATTTTCAGTGCTACTGCTAGCTTGCTGATTATAGTTGGATCTTTTATATACCCTTGAATTCCAAGATTTTTTTGGCTGAAAATTATTGCTTTCTAAACTGCAATTGAAGACCTTAGAGCAATACAATGGTAAGCCTCAAAATCAAAAAGTTGAGATATTACGGTTTAAAGTTTTCAAAAATTCTGTAAAAAAATGGTTTTGATTAAAAGATTTCAAACTTTGTCAGTACATTATGTCAAAGAGGGAGAAAGATGAGCAACTCTTATTTACAGAAAAAAACAATTTCTTTTACAAAAAATGGAGTTTATTTTGAAAAAAGTGTGGCTTAACATGTTTTTGCTTAAACTAAACTCATCATAAAAATAACTGAAAAAATACAATACTACTCATCAAGGATTTCAATGTCTTCGTCTAAATTGTCAACAGCAACATTTAGTTGCGTATAAAATGCATGCTCTGGCGATTCATCCTAAAACATAATAAAATAAGACTTAAAATGCAACATAAAAAAAATTAAAAAAAGTTCACGCAGTAACATGTTAAGCCACATGGCATACCATGTTCTTGCATGAATTAGTTACAAAATATTTTTACATAAGAACATGGTAAGCCAAAGAAAAAAGAAAATGTAGCCTACCTCTGTAGAATCCGACGATATATCATCGCTACTTGGTACAAAGTCTTTGTCGGCACAACTGTCATCACTATCCTCAAAAATATCAGAACTTGAACCGCTATTTCCACTAAAAACGGCCCTCAAATGAGCACGTGTACCGGAGGTCGACGCCATTGTGATATGGCTTACCACGTTTTACGCGAAGAAATGACAAAATTTGGCTGCCTGCAATAACAAGATGCAGCGATCGCTCCGCCATCTTTTGCCTTACAGTCGAATTAATTTTTTTGCGGCTTAACATAGTTTTCGCTGAGTGACTTATGCAATAAAACACGTTTCTGCCAAAGTTTGGCTTACCATTGTATTGCTCTAAGGTCTTCAATTATTAAATTCATAATCCAAATCACAGGCAACAGAATTGACATGAGATTTTCTTGAGTTGGATTTAACCTGAAGATCTCTGAAAACTTCTTCTAAAACTTTCACATCAGTGATCAATTCCTCTACAGAGTTATACCTATTGAGAGCTAGCTTTTCTACAAATTCAGGTCTTGAATTTTTCTGAATCCACTTCACCTTTGTGACTAGTGCTGGTGTAGACGTGAGCCTACTGAATAGTTGCTCCATTACAGCCACAAAAATGACGATTGATTCATCCTCAAATTGTTTTCTATGTTTGATAGTCTCCCAGAGCTCCTCATCATAGTCCCTACTCAAGAAATCCTGTTCTAAACGTTTAGCTAGAGAGTCCCAATCTCTTACAATATTGTTCTCCTTGACATGACGAAGCCACAAAAGAGCCTTGCCAGAGAATAAGTCAACTGCAGATTCATACAGTTGCTGTCGAGTAACCTGTCTAGCTTCAGCTAGTTCATAAACCCTTTCTAGAAATGATTTAACCCCTAGAGATTTTTTTGAACCGTCAAATTTTAAGTCCCACTTATAGATTGAAGCTGGTTTTGAAGTGCTTGGCAATATGTTAGGATGGATTCGTGGAGAAGATGTATTTACAGATGGATCAAACATGGATGTTTCTTCTTTGATCCTCTCATCTAACTCTGCTTCTAAAGTTAAACAGGAAGCATATGCTTCATTACGAAATTCTGTAGGTGCTGTGTTACCTTCAACATTTTTAATTCTGTTTATTCTCATCATAACATGTGCCAAACGAGATCTTAACCTCAAATATAAAGGATCAGTTACTGGGCCATTAAAATCTGGAATTAGTTGACTAATGTTGTCTAAAGTGTTACTAATTGAAACTTTTTCATTATCAAAATTGTATTCTGTATCAACAAGACTAGTAGCTGATATACCCGACTTTTCCTCTCTCTTCATGGCTGCTGATAGAACTTTACGTTTGTCAGTCATAGGCCTATTCGTTACTATTCCTCTCAATCTCAATTCATAGTTGACTTCCTCAATAAGTAAATGTCTAGCTTTTAATTCAGACTCCATATTAAAAACTTTTTGTTCCTTTATTAAAAAATTAGGTTAAGTTATACAAGCCCAGGTATTTATATATACCTAATAAATAATCAGGGTACCTGAATAAATGCACATGAAAACAACCTGATCACATAATCATAATGAAAATTCCCAAAAAGATAAAGGCTGCAATGCAAAAATACTCTGTGCACAAAATGACTCACCTCACTACAAGCAGATGAAGTTGGACTAAAAATGGGCTGCTCAAATCCAGAACTCCAGTGTACAGAACTCCAATAGAACTCCAATAAAACTCCAAGTGAACTCCAATAAAACTCCAAGTGAACTCCAATAGAATCCTTGGTAAAATGTTCAATTTTCCACAAAGTTTTTTCCAGCTGATGTTGTGCTAGAAAGTTTCAAAAATTTCACTATCTAATTTTTATAATGACCTATTTAACAGTCTAAAAATCGGGCCCCACGTTCATGGTGCCAATTATCTATAAGGTAACGCGGTCCAACATTGACATGGGTGAAACATTGACACCTTATCTTTAAGATCTTATATTTTTCTTCTATATTGCTTTTACTCTGTCTATGCACCCGCGCCACACAGCATGGCTATCCCTTCCTTGTTTGCCGAAGGTCGCGCTACGGTTGTGCACTTTCAGTATGGACTTGAATGTATTACAGTGACTCAGCCAAAAATTAGCAGCGTGGACGCTTGTGAAAACTTTGTCATTTTGCAATAATTTATAAAACTTATACAACCAGAGAGGGTAAGTTAAATACCGAAATGGAATGTTCATTGTATTTTTCCAAAATAATAGCAGTTTTTTATCATTTTTTTGTTTTAATTCAAATGTGGGTTCGAGGTTATGTTTGACAGTGTCAATGTTAACCCTAATTTCAACATTGACATGTCAATGTTGACTGTTTTGTAAAATTGACATGTCAATGTTGACTGTTTTGTAAAATTGACACATGCATTTTTGTGTAGATGCCAAGAGCCAAAAGGCCAACACGTCCTGGATCCCGAAAATATAAGGGTTACAATGACGAGAGCATGCAGAGGGCCGTGGCGGAATGTCGAGAGGGCGCTAGTTTCAAAAGGGTGGCTGAACGATATGGAATTAATAGAACTACATTAATGAACCATGTGAAGGGATTGAAATGCAAAAAAGTTGGTCGGCCAACAGTTTTAACACAAGAAGAGGAAGAGATGCTCGTACAGTCACTTGTTAAATTGGGCGAATGGGGTTATGGGTTAGACAGACTCCAAATTCAAAGATGCGTCCAAGACTACCTACGTAGGTTGGATCGACCGAACCCATTTAAAGATGGCTTGCCCGGTTTAGACTGGTGTCTTATGTTCGAGAATCGTTGGAAGGCAATTATTAGTCGTCGCGTTGCACAGAATCTACCACGAAATCGTGCTGTTGCCGGTACCAAGGAAGTTATGGAAGACATGTTCGAAAAACTCAAGAATGTTATTGAGCGACTTGGCTTACAGAACAAACCTCAAAATATATATAACTGCGACGAAATTGGCTTCCAAACAGACGCTGGCATTCAAAAAGTTATGTGTCGAAGGGGCTCCCGTAATCCCAATAAGCTAGTGGGAAGCGTTACCAAAGCGACCTACACTGTACTTATGTGCTGCAATGCAATAGGTGACTTTTCACCTATGTTCATAAACTATAAAGGTATCCATCTCTATTCAACATGGTGCGTCAACGGACCTGACAGGGCTCTTTACAATTGTTCGCCATCAGGTTGGATGGAGGCTGCACAATTTCTCGACTGGTTTGAAAAGTGTTTTGTGAAAGGAACTTCAAAAATTGAAGGTAACAAGCTATTAATCCTTGATGGCCATAATTCACATATTTCATTGGAACTGATAGAAATGGCAATGCAGAACAATATTGAGATATTCTGTTTACCGGCGCATACTTCACATTTACTACAGCCGCTCGATGTGGGGGTGTACAAGTCTGTCAAAAATGCATGGCGACTAATACTACGTGAATACTATCAGGAATCTGGTTACAAGAACGTTGACAAACTGGTATTCCCTTCCTTAATGAAGAAGTTATCTAAATCAGAGTGTCCCTCTAGAGCCAATGCGGTGGGCGGTTTTGAAGGAAGCGGAATATTTCCTTTGTGTAAAGATAAAATGATGCGAAAAGTTGAAATTGCGGAAATTGTCAGTGAACAGGGGCAAACTGTTGCCCCTTCAATACCGCTGGTATCAAATAACGTTTCAGAGCTGCATGCAACAAACTTACCTTCAACATCAGAAGAGAATCTACCAGATGAAAAAACCAATAACGGCGCTGACAATGGCTCAACTCCAACAACACCTTCCTTATTGAATTCGCCGTCTTCTAGCGCACACAATATGACACAATCGCTTATGTCCGTGTTAAAAGTGCAAAACCAAAAGGAGTCCCTTGCAGGAAAGCGTAGTCGAATTACTAGAAAATTTGCGGAAAGCCTAACAAGCTTAGAAGTAGTAGAGAGACTACGTTGTAATAAAGCTAAAAAGCAAGTTCAGAAAACTGTGAAGAAAGGAAAAAGGAAAGTAGCTGATCTCCCCAGCTCAAGTTCGGATAGCGAAGTATCCGTAATTCTCGAAAGTGAAGAAGAAATGGAAGACGTACATGAAGATGACGCCTCAACTAAAATCGACCAAACCATGGAAGCGGTACAGGTTGACCCAAAATATGTTGACATCAAGGCTGTAGAAAAGGGTTCCTGGATAATTTCAAAGTATGGCAACTCATACTATGTTGGCCAAATTTTAGAGATCAAAGGAAATAAGGCTGAAACTATATTTTTGCGTAAGAAGGAATTATATTTTGTGCACCCGGACATTATCGATATTGACCATATCGAAATAAATCAAGTTATGCAGATTTTGGAACCACCTCTTATCCAAAGAGGCAGGCATTATTTTAATCTGGCAAAATTTTTGCCAAAAATAGCGGTACAGTAGTAATTTATGCTTATGTTTGCTATGAGTTTTCAATCTTTTTTATTTTTGTACAAGAATTTCAGCTCGTTTTCGCTCTAATTTGAATTCTCCATTTTCTGCGTTTTCTGATCTGTTGCATACTAGTTTTTCAAGCAATAAAAACTGTTTTTTAATACCAAATTTTTTTTCTTTATCTTCAGAAGTTCCACTCTTGTGTCAATCTTACACAAACTTTAACCTACATTGCCACAAAGCAGGACCAAACACAATTTTTCTATATGTGTCAATGTTGTACTTGTGTGGGGTAACATTGACACTTGACAATTTTTAAAAAAAATAAATTCATGGTCATACTTTCTCTTTAAAGGGCAGGAATAACAGCAAAAAAGATGAACAACACACAAAGGATTCTCATACTTGAAATATGATTGCTGTATTGCATAAAAAAAATTTTCTGTAATGTTTTTTACAAAGTTGTGTCAATGTTTGCCACCTTTACCTTAACAACTCTTTTGATGTTTTGGAAAAGAAAGAGATTTTGATTTGTTATAGGCACGGCAGCTCGCTTGTTTGGGAGCAGGTCGTGAGTTAGTTCTTTTTATTGTTCACTAGTGGGGTTATTCTTTTGTCAGGCGCCACTCAGTTTTCACAGCTGAATTACTGAGAAAAAAATCCAAGATATAAGTATAAGCCAAAATAACTGTTAACAGATTTATTCACCTTAACATGTCAACAATAGGTATTCAGATGGTGGTAAATATGTATTATGATTGTAACTCAGTACAAGGGTTGATTTCCCTTCATATAGGCCTATACTTTGGGTTCACAGAGTCTCTAACAGACCCAATAATTCTATTAAATGTAAAATCCGATCTTAGACTGTTATATATTAGCTACAAGTGTTTAAACATCTCATGACATTAGACAGTGAAAAATAACTATTTAAATGTCCTCAGACGGGGAAAAAAACATGTAGATTGAATGTCCTCAGACAGTGAAAAAATATGTATGTTAAATGTCTTCAAGACAGGGAAAAAAAATATGCAATTGAAATGTCCTCAAGACAGGGAAAAAAGTATATATGGAATATTCTGACCTTAGCTGCAAGTTCTGGATTTTGAATCATGAGATTCCAACTGTGGTCCAATAGATCTCACTACCTGGATGAACAAAGACACTCCTCCCTCAGTCGGCGGTAGGGGTTAGGTGTGCTAGGAAAACTGGATCCCCACACAGTTGACAGGAGTCACAACCACCTGGAGACCTGGGCACTTGGTGTATCCCAGGGCAACTGGATTCTGCACTGCAACTCTGGCTGACGGGTCCACAGGCTGCCACCAGGGCAAGCTCTTCCTATCATCCAAGCTGGACCAGGACGTCTCACTATCTGACTGGGCTCTGGGAGTTCAGGCTCCAAAGTAACAAAATCCTAGGGATGAAGGATCATCAAACATACCGGGAGTCTGGACTCCCCTGGACTTCCTGTCAGAAGTCAGGATCACTGGCTATCTAAACCAGTAGGGCTGCTAGGGACTTGCACTGTTGGCAGCAAGGATTCTGCCAGAAATTCCAGGCTGTCGGGTCCTATAGATGCCCAGAGACATACACAAGAAATCACCAGGGTCTTGCTTCCACCTTCAAGTGTGTTGGTGACTCAGGCTTCAAAGCACGAAGATCCTTCAGGTGCCTCAACCATCGAAAAAAATTTCCATGTGATGTCCAAACAGTGAAGTCCAGAAAACAGTTCAAGATTTCTAAATGCCCATAGTTGATGAGATTCGATATTTAGTGATCCATCCAGTTAACAGTGTTGATTGATAAAATGCAAGTCCAGAAACATAGCATGTGGTCAAAAGAAAATGGAGTTTATATCTTCCACATCTGTACCCCGTACTCCCCTGTATAAGGCCGTGATATCTGAAATGTAGATACCCTATCGAATATCATTCACACAAAATGAGATTTAATATTTCTTACCTTCCTATCGGAAAGGCCTAACACAAAAGTAGGTGTCTACCACCTGACTTGATCGCACGAGAGCCAAAATCAAAAAGAGCTTCATTTTGGCTTCAGCACATGAAACCTTTTCGCAAGAGAAGGAATCAGCAAGAAGGATGAATAAACGGAAATTGCTCAAATAACAAGTTCCCGTCAATCAGAGCACTTGTGATCTATTTCAAAAAAATAATACAAACCAAATTCCGTCTCTGCGCAATGTCAATCTAGCCAACCAAATAATATTATTCAAGTCAGATTCAGGGATGCAACTTGAAAGAAATATTAAATATCGATCATGACATCGATAGTCGATACGATAGTCGATACATTAGTCGATTCACCAGTCGATACAACATTGTGAATATCCCTGCACCACTACAGGCCATTGCCACCAAACGCGACAAACAGTCTTCTACTGGCAAGAGACTATGATGGAAACAACAATATTCATGGGCATCTGAGAAATGTGTAAGAATTGTTAAGAAGTGGACTAAAATAACCCAACAGTCATCCAGTCATGGACATTGAAAATGAAAACATTCAACAAGATGGAATTATGTAAAGTACCTCAAAACCTAGAAAAGAAATCATTGAGTTAGGCAGTGCATCACTACAAAGCTTCCCCATCACCTATTTGCAGAATTCACAATATGGAACACGAAAAGGCAAATTTTCATGTTACAAGACAGTTCATAATTCCGTTGAAATATCACATTCTGATTCCATAGAAAGAAGAAACCATGTACCTTGTAATTCCACAATCTCCACGGTCTCCAATCGTCATCTGAATATCGTTATATTTGCTAACGTTACAAGACCGATCCGTTATATGAAGGAGAATTCCAGAAATCTCGCTGAAAGATCATACTTTGATTCCGACAAATGAACAAATCACGTTCCTCGTAATTCTACATAAGAATTCCAACATCTTGTTGTCATGGAACATTAACGACCACCAGCCGTTAAACAATCTCAATGGGCGGATGCTGTTGAAATTAACTCTTGTCATCTGAATACCTTTATAGTTATTAACGTCACACGGCCGATCCGTTAACTGCGTATCGGCCTTGTGTCGTTCAAGACTTGTCGTGGTCCCTTTGAGAGATTACATTTCGGTTCCGACCAATGAATAAACTCGAAACAAACCACGTACCTTGAAATTCTACATAAAAATCCCAACATCGTATGTTGTCATGGGACAGTTAACGGCTGCCGGCTTACACAATCATAAAGGGACGAAGGGTGTCAACAATCACTTTTTAATTGTCCTATAAATACCATTCAATCGAAAATAACAGTGAAGGATCACGAACGAATATGTAGAACTAGTTTTCCATAGGTTTTTTATAAAAAAAAATTCTCATGTATAACCACTAGTATTAAAGATTGAAAAAGCCTATGGCCATAGGCGAAACGTTTCAAATGATGTAATATATAATTATCATTTACCACGAATCCAAAAACCCAAGAATCGTCCTTCTTTCCAAAAAAAAAAAAGTATGTAGAACGGCTACATTTCATTTCAAATTGAGGAAAATGGCTTTTTACGCAATTCACCAATGAATACATTTTATGAACCTTTCTGATATATCGGTTCTGATTTGATCACTAGTTGACTATCATCTGAATTGAGCATTTGAGATTTGATAGATATATTATTATAATAATAATCAAAATGATCATAATAATGTCTTTATTGGACAAGAAGATTTGCAACATAGTAAATAGAACGAATATTATCATGTCCCAGGCTAGGTTCAGGTACCTACTCCGCCAAGGGGGAGCCCTGCTCTATCACCTCCTACCATCTCCTTGAAACAGTAATTTCAAAAGGGGCAGTTTTCAAATGTATCATCTGTTTGTTTCAGTTGACAATATTTTCGTACCAAGAAATAACACCAGGAGTTTTTGACTGCTGGGCAATATTCAAAGAAGAATGGGGAGAAAGCGCATATGTGATATGGTGAGTACCGATACCTATCTAGGTGATACGTCAAATCGTGTCAATAATATACACTATTCAGCATAAATAACTCATTGGATTACATGATATACAACGTTTATATACTCTGAGGAATCATCTTCCAACAAATCACTGCATTCAAAATAAGGAACCACCACGAATCACGAAATCAAAAAATACTATACTTGAGTTTATTTTCCTCTTGAATGCCTTCGATTATCCTGATTTCAAACATATACATGGAGTGATTCTCATCTATCGAAATTCACAGCGCATTCCAATAAAGATATACAGTGTGACCCACTTCTAATGGAACCACCCCTGTATCTTACATAATCGTTGGGTAAGGATCCTGAAATTTGCTGGAGCTAGAGATATACCAAAAATACACTCTATGACCAAGTGGGGTCATCTTCAGTGATATACACTTCTCGCCAACAGCCATGAAACCACCCCAACTCCCGGAAAATGATATTAGGAGTCAAAATAGGTTGAAAATCACGTCGGATTCGGAATCAGGACGCCTAAGTTACTAACTATTCGAAGTTTTCCTAGAAGATTTTCAGTTCAGTAAAATTAAAATTTGTCTCACTTCTCATGGAAGCACCCCCGTATCTCACGTAATTAGAAAGTCCAAAGATAAAGTCCATTACGTGAGATACGGGGGTGCTTCCATGAAAAATGCGACGAAATTTCATTTTTCCGAACTGAAAATTTTTCAGGAAAAATTTGAATAGTTAGTAAATTGGGCGTCCTGATTCCAAATCTGAAGTGATTTTCGACCTATTTTGACTCCTAATATCATTTTCCGGGAATTGGGGTAGTTTCATGGCTGTTGGCGAGCAGTGTATATCACTGGTATTATTGGTATATCTCTCGCTCCAGCAAATTTCAGGATCCTCACCCAACGGTTACGTAAGATACAGGGGTGGTTCCATTAGAAGTAGGTCACACTGTATATATATCGCTCATAGCGGGCAAAGTCCTAGGGACGTCCCTATTTGGTACAGTTCGAAGTCCGAATATCCCAGACCCCGGACCTAGAATGAATATTCTCGGGTATTTGCTAGTTGTCTAAGGGACATTTCTTTAGGATATTGCTAGTTGGTCCCCAAGTGGGAAATTTGTGCATCCCGCAAAGCTCCAATGGACGAATACGGTACCAATTTGTAGGTCCCTGAGACATTCCAATGACATACTGTAGGAATCAAGTATTCGATAATTATCTCAGGGACAAACATATCTTAGGGACGTCTCTTGTCGGTCCTCAAGTGGTACATTTGTTCGTCCCACAGAAGTCCAATGGAAGTCCGCGGTGGCCAAATTCGGGATATTCATCAGGACGTACCTAGGACGTCCTGAGGATGTCCTTGGGCTATTCCTGGTATACCCTGTATGAATTTTTTCCATCGCTTGGTACGCACGAAAGGAAATACCTATAATGTTCCTGCAGAACATTTTCCGTGGAGAGTATCTATGAAGAAGTTGAAGGTAGCCGCCTTTTCTACAGTATTCTTATAATGTCAGAGTGTTAGAGGGTGTGGTATCACACACCAGGTGAATAACTCTTCTCTAAATGGCATCTAAGAGCATCAGAGTAGGTTTGGGTGCTGAATTCCATTTGTGAGAACAAGACAGGTCGTATCTGTGCTTAGTGAATCATGGGAAATTGATGAGGTGTGAAGTAGCTTATCACACAGAATTAAAATCCGAGTTTTCATGAAGCAGCTTTCGCGATGGATCTGATATGATTATCCCATAAGGAAGTATGACTGATGGAGACATCGAGCATAGATATTGGTGACTTAGTGGGAATGTTGGTATCAGAAATTGTTATAACAGGCATACCGCCTTTTTGGAAGAAATACAGGCTCGAGTTTTCGCGGCTCTGGATTTAACTAGGTTGATGTTTTCCCGACTGAGATTTTACCAAGATCTTCATCAACAGCAATGGCCTGCCTTCGCCGTGAGATCTCAGTTTTCTGTCAAGAGATGGAAATTCAGGAAGACAACGCAGTGCAGAGACTACTATCTTCTACAAAACTGTGGAATTAGAGAGATATTGCAGCATTATTTCAATATGATCGAAACCAATGGGGAAAATTGTGGAAAAAGCAGTATTGGAAATTCTCGAATGAAAAGGAAACAAAGAAGATAAAGGGGGATTCAGATCGAAGAAACTATCCCTATACCTTTACCTAGGTAGGTATAACGTTGAATCATATCAATATTATTCACTATTTAGCATACATATATCTCCTCGGATTTTGTGATATAAAATGTTCATATACTCTGCGGAAACATATACCGAAATAATATTCTCACAAAAAACAAGATCACCCTGAATCAAGAAATCAGTCGAACTGGAATCAAATACTAGATCTCAGTCAAAATCATACATTCCTGTATAGGTTTAGAATGGTGATGAAATAATTGGCATTTTGATACTAGGGGGAGGATGTTTTCCCGAGTAGTAAAGTGACTGATAGAACTCCCAAGAATATTGAAAATATTTATTTGGATTTATTTCGTAGTTCAAATATCCCAATTAGCAGCTATTGTGTTCTCTTGATGAACTGTACTCGACTTAATAATTGTATAATTCATCGATAGGTAATGCATATGAAAATGATCAGGCTCTGAAAAATTTGGTTCATTATCTGGAAAGGCTAATACGTAATTAGTTGGCAGGTTCATCAGCTTGTCTCAGCTTTTGATACGCATTCACGTGTGAGTAACATGTTTTCCTCCCGACACAATAACTCGCTTGTGCATGTGTCTACATGTTCATCCATATCTCAAATTGAGTATCAGTGTTCCGAATGGGATAGTTATCACAACTAGACTCAAATGAGAATATCGTTATATGAGGAAGTGTTCTCTTCTCAATAGACACCTCATTTTCATAATACTGAAATTTTTACGGAACTTTGGCTACTCATATTATGTACAACGCCAGACTCAATTTCTACACAATCATGAGCTCAAAATAGTTATTTTTGTATCTAGAGCGCGAAATGCTACTTTGGTGATCGATATCTGATTTTTTTAACGAGGCGTAGCCGAGTTAAAAAATAGTCGAGATGACCAAAGTATTTCGCGCTCGAGTTGCAAACAACATTTTTTCTACAAACGTCAAAAAATATAGTTCTGAAGTACAAATACGCTTAGCTTGATATAAAAAATAGTCTTGAACTGGCTTAAAAGGCCTTCCCCTATCCTCCCTAGGTACGCACGATGTTCCACGAACATAATATGAATTTCCTTTCGTGCGCTCCAAGAGATAGAACAAAGTTATTGTTGAACATTCAGAAATAAATGATTTCGTGGATGTTTTCTCGATTGAGGACCATAAAGTTGAAATATAAATATCTCATATATTTTAAATTACAATGCGCGAAGTAGGTACTTCGCGCACTGTTTTACTTCGCGCATTGTTTTGTGCTAGGTATCATGGTAACGTATAGGAAACTGAAAAAAAGTGTCACTTCGCAATTTGTTATCAATGCGCGAACCTTGTCATTTTTTGACGTTTGTAGAAAAAATCATTTAGTGAACATCATAATGCTACAAACCTTTTTTGAAAAATGAATTCATGGAAATAGGAGAAACTGATTTGAAATTGATTCAAAATGCATCATTAACAAATGAATAGGTAATTATTCATCACAACAATTCGCATCAGCATCAATCGTCTCTAGTACTTGGGCCGTTTCATTCTATCAGAAACGTCAAATAATGAGACCTATCAGAACTGATTCATTTTACTTCAATTAACATTGTTGATATTCTTGTTGAGGCAAGGTTCTTCCTAAGTTTCCTGTAGTATCGAACAAATACCTCGTTTCCTCAATGAATCTCATTGAATTGTACGGGAACACCCAAATCAACAGAATGTAAAATCGCAGATCCGTAATTCATCAGAATATACATTTTCAAACCAGTAACTTGACAGAACAATATTTTATAGGAATCGTATTTATCTGTACTTTAGATGCACAGAACCGTAATAACTCGAACCGTGTTTTGTATACTGTACATGAGCATACCAGGCAATAACAGATTGCAAATGCGCAGATGTGTATTTTTCTATAAAAGCAATATCGCAGATCCGCAAATATACAGAATCTAAAACTAACATACCAACATTACAGCGGAATGATATTTCGTCAGAATCGCAAAATGACAGACCGCACATTAGCAGACCGATGTTCTTCTGGGTAGCCTGCACCCACAGCTTTGATGTAGTATCAATCCTTCATGTGATCACTGGCAATTTTAGGATAAGGACGAACCAATTCCTGAAAATTGGTCATCATTCTCATCAGATTTCCACCATAATATTCACTACGTCCTCACCAGATCAGAAATTGGATTGGGTTAGGTTGGCCGAAATCATCAACCAGCTAGTGAAACACAGATATTTCACAGCGCCTATGGTTGATATTATGGTGGTTTTGCACCGGGCGACGATTATAGCCATCTTCCACTTTTTGGCGCCCTTCAAGTCGCCTTTCACGACAGGCAGGTCTTACCGTGGGTGATTCCAGTTCGACCGCCAACACAGCTTAGGATACATCAGATGAATATTTTTCGAAAATCATAATGTGTTGTTATTTTTTCCAAAAATCAATTGCAGTCCTGAATTTCATTCCAAATAACCTATCACAACTCCGCTGCTATATCAATATGCAAAAAAAAACTGATTCAGATACTTCAAGTCGAATGAAGAGAGTAATGACCCGGACGGAATCGATAAAATAGTCATCTGAATTTGGTTTGATATTTTTTCACCCATCCGGTCGAAGTCGAGAAAATTGGGAAGCTGCACCCGTAGAATGATAAAACTCTTGATAATAATTTATCTGGAAATTCGACTCGGAAATTGAGTTTAGCTTCGAAATGAACGGAAAATTGTCTACTCGTTCGAAGTAACATGATTGTACCTACATGTCTAAAGTTGATTTTCTTCAAATTAATTGCTGAAATTAAGCTTATTTGCTCGAATTCCAGAATAGGTTTTTGTTAAATGTCATTTTCATTTCAATTTCACACATTAGTCTCGAATTTAATAGTACTATTGAACATTTTGGTTCTTGATATTTTTTTATATTTCCAAATAGTAACTTCCAAAACACTTTCCTAAAATCTGGTAAGATAAGTAGAGTAGTTTGATGATATCATGGAAGAGGACTCTGGCATCATTGCAGTTCTGACATAATTGATTTAGAAAATTTCGCTCCTGAATAATATAGGACAATACATCAACTTTGCATCAAACATAACAGAAATTCTAAGCGGAGATTACTATCTTTCAAAAATCATATTTTTGTACATAATCATTGAATGGGAGTAAGAAGCATGATATAGCTACTAGAATGAGATAGTTTCATTGGAGTTGAACTTTCTTGATACTATAGACATTAGGACATATAGAAATTGAAGAAAATTTCAAGAACTAAACGTAATCAAATTCGATACACATCTGTTAGATTTTTTTTTATGTTCTGGTTCTCACGAGAAGGGATATCCTGTAATGTCCAGAGAACATCGTCAGAACCAAGGAAAATAGGGTAGGAATTGGTGTTCCCCTTGAATTTCTCGAGGTTATATGCCTCGAGAAACACATCCCTTGGCAATGTGTTCCAGAGCTCGCAGTTCCACCACGGGATTATAGGTCCAACCTTTTGCGAGCACTTTCGGATTAGATGCCTCGCTGTTCGTTGGATGAAAGAGTCTTTGGAAAGAGATGTTCTGCAGGTCTCAGTTAAGTTTTTCGAAAATTGAACGAATAAGCCTGACTTCAGCGTCCAATCTGGATAAATTTAACTATTGAAATGTAGCGAACGTCACGTGACCTTGACCGAGTAGTAAATTTTTTTATATTTTGTCGAGCAACTCTTAACGCACAAGTCGAATTTTGGAATGAATTATCATCAAAAGTGTTTTCCACATGGTGCCAACTTCAAGAATGACACTGTATACAGGGTGATCCAGGGTGGATGGCCTATTAGAAGTATCTGGAGAACGAAAAGACAAAACATTCTGAAAATTGGGATTCTCGGATAATTGAAAATTCTCTATCCCTTTAAAATATTTTCATCGATACAGTGTTGCCACTTCTATCAGAAACAACTAGCAACTTTGTTATTTCGAATGGAACACCCTGTATTTCATTGCATTTATAGATTCTTCCTGAAGAGCTGATTTCATCAATGCATCACACTTGGGGTCTAGCAGGAGTGATTACAGAGATAGATATAGGGTGTTCAAAATAAAAATTTCTCAATTTAAAGATTTTTTTTTTTGAAACTATTTATCATCGACCAAAACGGCTTACATGTCCCTATCTCAACTTTTGATTGACTATCTACTGGAATTTGATTGGAAAAATATAGGGTGCTTCAAGATTCAGAATTCTGATCACCCTGTATCTGTTCCAATTAGATGTCAGTAGATAGTGAATCGAGAGTAATGATAGGGACATGTAAGCCGTTTTGATCAATAATGAATAGTTTCGACACAAAAAAATCCTGAAATTGAAAAATCTCGATTTTGAACACCCTATATCTATGTAATCATTCCTGCTAGACCCCAAGTGTGATACATCGATGAAATCAGCTTTTCAGGAAGAATCTAAAAATGCGATAAAATAAAGGGTGCTATATTTAAAATAACGAAGTTGCTAGTTGTTTCTGATAGAAGTGGCAACACTGTATCATTGAAAATATTTCAGACGGATAGAGAATGTTCAATCATCAGAGAATTCCAATTTTCAGAATGTTCTGTCTTTTCGTTCTCCAGATACTTCTAATAGGCCATCCACCGTGGATCAGCCTGTATATACAGGGTGTCCGGGAACATGTGGAAAATCTCCCGGATATGAAGAAAACACGTGAAAAGAATACTATAAGTTCATATAAACTTCTTTTGTATCGGCCTCCTCTTCGGAGATATGGGCTCCCAAAGAGCTCCCATGGAATTAAGTTTTTGACACATAATTCTTGAACCAACAGGTATATTTCAATTTTTTTTTAATATGATGTATACTAGGTAAGACTCTTCAAATTACTATCCAAGAAAGTGTTGCGAATTACTCACAGCTCCAGGGACGGACTAGCTGTGACACTCATGGGCCCATTTTTTTTACGCCCTGTATGATAAGAACTCTGGACAACGTTTTTTACATACCTCTAACTATTGACTAAAAATTAAGTACTCTTCATTCATGTCGCTAATCATAACCGTTTTCGGAAAAACGTCATTTTATTTATATCATGTATTTAGCGTAATTTTCCACGGTAACCAACATAGTTTCAATAAAAAGTTGAACTTTAACTGCTTAGTTAAAAACTTCGTAACAGGGTTCAACATGGGCTCCATGAAGTCTGATACACTCGCGAGCATGACGAATTGAGGACTGCTGTACCCGCCACAATAACCCAGCATTGTTCCTTATCACATCACAATGAAACGTGATTCTCCGTAGAAGTTCCTCCCTAGTATCGACCGGAGTGGAATACACCAAGGTTTTGAGGTGTCCCCACAGGTAAAAATCTAATGGCGTTAGGTCGGGAGATCTAGGAGACCAGGCAATAGGTCCTCCTCTACCTATCCAACGGTTTGGATAGACGTTATTCAGGTGCTCCCGCACAGCAACGCTGAAATGAGGTGGTGCCCCATCATGCATAAAGTACATGTTTCGGCGGGTTTCAAGTGGTAAGTGCTCGACTAAATCATTAAAAGCGTTCTGGAGGAACTCCAAATAAAGTATTCCATTCAATTGTGCCGGCAATACGAATGGTCCAATCAAAAAATTGCCAACGATTCCTGCCCAGACATTAATTGATTGGAACTGATGTTGGCGATGCGAAACAATAGTGGCATGAGGATTTTCATCAGCCCATACATGGGTGTTATGTAAATTCATGATACCATTTTTGGTAAAACCTGCTTCATCCGTGAAGAGAATAGTGCTAATGAAGTTTACATTATTTCGTTGCTGATCCAATAGCCAGTTTGCAAAATGCATTCTACGGGGAAAATCTTCAGGAATCAGTTCATGCACTTTTTGCAAATGATATGGGTATAACAGTTGTTCTTGAAGAACTTCATGTACTATTGTTTTCGACGCATTAAACTGCGCTGATAATTTTCGAGTGCTCGTTGAAGGAGTATCATATTATACAGCATTTAAAATATTTTCCTCTAATTGCGGCGTACGTACTGTTCTTCCCTGACCAGTATTATTACTTCTTTTTCCAAAATTTCCTAAAATTATGAAAGAAGTAAATAACATTACCTTATTATACCTTATTAAGAAGAATCGCCCACCATTCTCCCTTAGACGTTGGTCAACTCGTTGAAATGTCTTCTGATCTGGAAGAGTGCGATTAGGAAATCTGTCGTGATATAACCTTCTGGCTTCCAAAGCATTGGAAGATGCAAGACCATACATCAGATGCATATCTGCATACTCAATAAACGTGTATTCCATATTTCGAATTATTTCACAATTAATTTCACAACGAAATTCAAAAATCAAATATCAAAGTAATAAGGAATCAATGTATCAGTAATGTGAAAGTTGACAAGTTCTAAAATGAAGGATATTTATTTATTTCTAACCTAGCAACGTTTGCAAAGGTAACTCGAAAAAAAAGTATCTTTTATCGAAATACGCTAAATACATGATATAAATAAAATGACGTTTTTCCGAAAACGGTTATGATTAGCGACATGAATGAAGAGTACTTAATTTTTAGTCAATAGTTAGAGGTATGTAAAAAACGTTGTCCAGAGTTCTTATCATACAGGGCGTAAAAAAAATGGGCCCATGAGTGTCACAGCTAGTCCGTCCCTGGAGCTATGAGTAATTCGCAACACTTTCTTGGATAGTTATTTGAAGAGTCTTACCTAGTATACATCATATTAAAAAAAAATTGAAATATACCTGTTGGTTCAAGAATTATGTGTCAAAAACTTAATTCCATGGGAGCTCTTTGGGAGCCCATATCTCCGAAGAGGAGGCCGATACAAAAGAAGTTTATATGAACTTATAGTATTCTTTTCACGTGTTTTCTTCATATCCGGGAGATTTCCCACATGTTCCCGGACACCCTGTATAATGAAAGTGATTTAGAAGGAACAGGAAACGAATAGTGGACAGAGCCCCCACAAAGAAATAACCGTGTACACGTTCTCGGGCTTTGCAGATATACTTTTCACAACTAGTTGCTGTTATCACTGAATCGTGATATAGCAGTTGCAATGATTGGAAATAGTGAGAAATTATAGAAGACAATTCTCCTTGCACCTAGCTTCTATACCACTTCTCATAATATACATATATAAGATCGACAATATACAATATACAGAGTATCTCGAAATCAGCCTGCCAAACTGCGGCTTCTACAATCAAGAATTGGAAGAAAAGTGACAAGGAACATGAGGCGAGAAATATCTCCTGAAGGATATACGGCCTCGGGATGATATTTCTTGAATATTACCGAAACGCCATATATGATAAAATGATGCTCTTTGGTACAGGAACTGAACTTTCTATGCCCAAAGCATTGATGATGAAATCATTGTAAATTTCCATTCAGGAGTGTATAATACAACTTTTTCATATGCATATTTGTCGATGATTCAATCTCAGATGATGAAAATTCTCAACGATTGTTGAAAAAAATTCCTGAACGTATCGATCAGATGTCTCATCATTGACTGAAATCGATTTCGAACCATTTTCAGCATGATATCATGAATCATAGTGGATACAAAATGGTTAATCTATGTTTTCCCCAGAGAATCTCATAGAAGCGCTTATTATTCTGGTCACTTCGAAAAAGCTCTGTATAGGCTCATATCAAACTGACATAATCATTGGTTGAAATAGTGTTCTTCTTTTCTGTTCATCATCATACTCATAGATATTTATGTAATAGTCATAGTGTTATACTATGCTTAGATTAGTGTGTGATGCACATTCTCTTCTTGTTATACGACGCTATACCTATAGTGGAGTATACTACGGCCGTGCCAAAAATGCTATCTCGGAAACTAAGCGAGATAGAGGTATAGTTACTTTGGACGTTGATTGATATATTACGCTTACGCTGGGAAGATGCCCAACCTTATGGGGCAAAACGAGGTCCAAAAAAATCTCACAACTAGATGGCGTACCATAGTTCGAAATCTCACATAGTGGCGGCGATAGTGTCGAACGATGTCGGAGCGATACTTCGTAATTTGACGGGCAGGTGCGCCTCTTACGAAGAGAATCTATTGGAATGCAGATGGCGTGCGACTTGGAACAATTAAACAATCCATAATCCGGAACGCTTGTATCGAATCCATGATCTATCAGTACGATTCTAACTAATATGGCGGTAAATTCGAATTTGTTAGTAATAGTTGTACTGGATGTACTTCTAACAAGCGCATCACGGACGTGAGATCATGAAAAAAGTTTATAGAAATCGAATTGGAGTGAATCACAAAATTTAATGTCTCAACAATAAATGCTTCCATTTTTGGCGATTGTGGAATAAACTGGTCAGTGGATATCAATATATAAGAAATAAGCTGCTCATAAATTTGATTGAAATTCACGAACCCGGACCACAGTGTTGTCACCTTAGTTTATTTTACCCTAGAACTGAATCTAAATGGGTCTGTTTGAGTGGAATTTCATATTTCATTATGTCGAATTACTAAATCAAACGATAATTCACTGTCATCATTTTCTTGTCAGAGCTACGTACAATTTTTGAAATTTTTATCATTGAAATTACTGATATTTATCACATGAAAAACGCGGAACATTGCGTGACAATTCTATACCGCTATCAATCCAAAGTATTTTATACTGGTATATGATCCGACCTATGTATATTGCCGAAACTTGGAGTGCCAATAATTTCCTTTGATTTTTGTGGGGCGGCCGACTCGGTGCGTTTGTCGGCGATAGGGCTGCCAAGCCGTCGTTTGTCGCCCTAACAACACAAGTACATCCTAGGGACTTCCCAGGGACGTCCCTAATTTTATACAAGGACATCCCAGAGGTATCCTTTGTTGGGACAGAGTACATACTAGGGACGTCCCAGGGACATCAGCTGGCTGACACAAAAAGCATCCAAGGGATTTCCGTCTGGTACGTCCCTGGGATGTACCAAGTACGAAGAAAGGATATTCCTAGGAGGTCCCAAGGATATTCCAGGGACATCCCTTTGACAAAAGAAAAAAATGTAGGTCGAGTAGGGCTTGAACCCGGGACCTTTAGCTTTTTCAGGCACGCACCTTACTCCATTGGCTGATATGCCTTCTGAAGATTTATGTACCAAACAGATTTTTAAACAGGACCAAACTGCAGAAACCTGAATAAATACAACTTTGTTAGGATTTGGGTATAATTATTATCATTCGTGGATGTTTAAGAATGAGGGGCATTATTCATTTACGATTTCTGTTTGCGAAAAATGGTCATTTCTTGAGAAGTTCTGACTTTCTTTATTTTCATTACAATTATTTACCGGAAAAAAACCAAACATTTTCATAAAAATTCAACTCAATATTTTGATGAAAGTCAATGACTCTGATGTGAATAGATATCAGATATTCCAAGGACACGAATTGGATAACCTATGGATGTACGGGGCCGGATGTCCACTGGACAACCACTGCGGGACATCCCCTGATGGATACCCCAATTATGTCCTTATACCGTGTGACAAAGAGGAGAAGTACATAGTACATCAGGTTTGTTAATCTGTGGTACATCCCTGTGTTGTTATGGCGGAGATTCTGAGCGTTTCGTGTCGTAGTCTGTACTCCGTTATTCTGGAGCTGCAAAATCGATTCTACTCAGAAAAAGTTACTGGTATCACAAAATATCAACGCCGATTTCATGATTATATATCGTGGCATATATAGACTGGAAATGTAGCTGTTTTCTGTTGATTTTGTTTTTATCTCTCCAAATATACCAAAAAAGAATTCATATAATTATAAACATTCAAATCTGAATTTTGAAGTCAATTGTCATAAACAAGAACACATAACCAGACAAAAAGATATGTTAACTCTCATCAAAATTAAATCAGATATAGGTAAAAGATCTATTTTATACAATGGAACAATTCTCTATAATGAATTACCTGCCAGACTAAAGAAAAAATTAAGTGTTGAGAAATTCAAAAAAGAACTGAAAAAATACTTATGTCTTTGATTCTCTTCATGTCATCCTGAATCAATTCAAGAAATTATATTATATACATATACAGGGTGTTTCATAATTGAATGTCAATATTTGGGGACGCAATTCTTGGGCCCATTCTAAGAAGAAAGTTTCATATGAACGTATGACCTAAACATCCTAACTTTTGAGATACAGGGTGGTAAAGTTCTCAAAAATTAATAGTTTTTTATTAATATCTGTAATACCACTTCAGATATTCTGATGAAATTTGGCATACATGTACTATGTATCAAGAGGCATCAGTTAGTGTACCACATTTTTTGTTGTTGCCACCAGTGGCGTTCGTATGGAATTTCACATACCTATTTTGGCAGACATTGATGGTACGCCACTGATTAATCTCGAAATTGAAATCATTCCTGAAATTCCCAATCATTTCTAAGCAAATTTGATCACCACAATTTTTTCAATCTGATGCACGGTTTTCGCTTGAAAAAATAAAAAGCTTTTCACTACATGATTATAGTAATATTGTTAATATGACAATATCACAATGCAGAGAAATAGTTTTTATTTTTGAGATCAAATTTCAGAAATACAATTCATAGTTCATGAACTTTCTATTCGTATTTGGTATTTTGGAATTATAACTTTTCATTGTAGTAGGCTATATTAATTTTCGAGAACTTTACCACCCTGTATCTCAAAAGTTGGGATGTTTAGGTCATACGTTCATATGAAACTTTCTTCTTAGAATGAGCCCAAGAATCGCCTCCTCGAATATTGACATTCAATTATGAAACACCCTGTATATTACAGTCTCTAGAAGAAACAACATTATATTATGTATTATGTATTTGATTTGAAAATGATTATCTGATGATTATCTAATTTTTGTTTTTTAGTTGCTCTTTCATAATTTTCCCTGCTATAAACATATATGTTTCTTGGGAATAATAAAAATAATAATATAAGTTATATTTTTCAACAACTAGATACTGTAAAAAATGGTTCATAAGCTTGCAGCATCAACTCTTATTGTAATCCAATAAATAAATGAATTCTATATATGTTCCAATAGTTATGACTCACTCTGTATATTATGCCTATTATATAGATGTATTTTATTTCATTTTTATAGTGAACTATTAACAATCAAAGATTCAAAGATATCTGACTATTTATTTTCTATCTACTATGATGAGACTCTATAAGAAATTATCACATTCAGATTGATCATATTATCAATATTTTGTAATGTCTTATTAGTACAAAACTTTAAAATGGATACAAATTGAGTGAAAAACATAATCAACGAAAAAGCCATGAGTTGTTTTTCCAGATATACAAATTATATATGACAAGTTATTCACAAGGGAATTTAAAAAAAGCCACGGAGTAGGAACCCAACTGAGTGAGAGATCATAATATGTTCTTCTTTCTTCCGCAAGGAACCGAGGGAAAAATCAATACTGTCCATGGGATTCACCGACCGTAGCAAACATTTTTTATCGGAACCGGTCGGGCGGGTCGGGTCTCATCGTAGAAGACAAGGATAAACAAAAATTTCTGGAGCGATAGCACGCGGTGGGATGTGATCTGTAATTCTGTACAAAAGTGTAGTAATCTGTACAATTAGTTCAGACATGTTCTGTGTGCCTAGTGGAGTCGCTACCTCACAATGGCTAAACGATAGACGAGGGGATGAGCGGGGCATCGACTCGCAAATAACACAGGTTGGGCATCTTCCCAGCGTAAGCGTAATATATCAATCAACGCTTTGAAGAAAACGATCCCCATCGAATTTTGAGCAACTTTGGTTTTTGTGTGTGGTCTGTCTGTCTGTCTGTCTGTACTCTGTGTTAATCATAAATCGATATATCTCCGGAACCCTTTGACATATCGACTTGAAATTTTGCCATCTTATTGTACTCAAAACAATATTGTGTCATTAAAATATGAAGGAAATCGGAAAACTCTAAGGTGGTTTTTCCGGGTTTTTTCGATTTTTCACCGGAAGTTCCTTGTAACCACTCTACAAATCGCAAAAGTGGTCCGATCGATTTCATTTTTTGTGAAAAAAACCTCTATCAGGAAGAGACGAAGCCTATTGAAATTGAGCAGGGTCGGAAAATTCCAAGTGGGTTTTTCAAGGAGATTTTCCGAAAAACACGGTTCGCTTTAAAACGACATATCTCCTGAACCAATAGACTAAATCCAAATTTGAAAAATGCACCGTATGCCTCTTTGATGACGCAACAAATTATTATTCAACTATTTTTCCGTGCATCCATCGGAAAATGGAAAAACAAATGAAAATCAAAACATCAAAATTTGAAATCCTTTCAATTCAATATATATCGAAAACAAATGGAAAAATCGAAAATGAACAGGAGTGCAAAGTTATTCACTGGAACATTTCCTAC
Source organism: Phaedon cochleariae (assembly GCA_918026855.4). Lineage (NCBI taxonomy): Eukaryota > Metazoa > Arthropoda > Insecta > Coleoptera > Chrysomelidae > Phaedon > Phaedon cochleariae. Next base: position 37,342,868 of record OU896710.1, read on the forward strand.
AAATTATTTCTCATGATTTTTTCTGTAAACTCAATAGTACAGGAAATAAAGTGAAAAATATGAACAAAAAAATGTTAACGACCCATAGGGTACTATGAGGATATATTGAAAAACAAAGATTATCGATAGATGAAGCTCATCGATTTCCACTGAACCATGAAATATTTTTTCATTTTGTTGATTGGAAGATGGAACAAAAGTGTTGAAAATTTTATTCTCAGATGATTCCAAATATCTCGAAAACAACTGAAAATATCTGAAAATGTTATGGAACCAAAATTATTCCTTTCGATAGAATCTACAAAAAATCTAATTAACATTTTTCTCTGAATTCAATAGTTCGGGAGATACGATGAAAAAACTAAAAAATTTACAAGTTCCTAGATAATCACTTGCCAATAGAAAACGAAACAAAAAACAAGAGAAAGTAAAAAAAAGCACACTCGACTGTCACGATTTTTTTCCATTAACTACTTACCTAGCTCACTCGACTGTCTTTATTTTTCGCCAAAAAACTAGGTACCTAGCTCACTCGACTGTTAAGTTTTTGCCCATAAACTACGTACCTAGCTCACTCGACTGTCTTGATTTCCCACAAAGAAGAAATATGGCATTGTTTTAACTTTTTTTTGTTACTGTTTTTTTAGTCCCTATTGGCAGTCGAGTGGGCTAGGTACGTAGTTTGTGTGGAAAAACCAAGACAGTCGAGTGGGCTAAGTACGTAGTTTATGGGAAAAATCTCCAGTTCTCTGAACTTTCATAGCGTCGTACACACATCTTTGGTGCCCAATGATAGTTTCAATATAAAAATATGCTCATGATATGGTGCCATGGCCTCTACTTCCATCTTACATGAGCAATGATAAAATATCATCTTCTTTTATAGCGTCGTATAAATTATCTGACCTCTATACTAATCTAATACCTAATGAAAACTACATCTATACTAATCTGATACCTTTCAAAAATTACGTACCTCACTTGTTATACGACGCTATACATAGTGGAGTATACTACGGCCGTGCCAAAAATGCTATCTCGGAAACTAAGCGAGATAGAGGTATAGTTGCTTTGGAGAAAATGATCCCCATCGAATTTTGAGCAACATTGGTTTTTGTGTGTGGTCTGTCTGTCTGTCTGTCTGTCTGTACTCTGTGTTAATCATAAATCGATATATCTCCGGAACCCTTTGACATATCGACTTGAAATTTTGCCATCTCATTGTACTCAAAACAATATTATGTCATTAAAATATGAAGGAAATCGGAAAACTCTAAGGTGGTTCTTCCGGGTTTTTTCGATTTTTCACCGGGAGTTCCTTGTAACCACTCTACAAATCGCAAAAGTGGTCCGATCGATTTCAGTTTTTGTGAAAAAAACCTATATCAGAGAGAGACGTAGCCTATTGAAATTGAGCAGGATCGGGAAATTCCAAGTGAGTTTTTCAAGGAGATTTTCCGAAAAACACGGTTCGCTTTAAAACGACATATCTCCTGAACCAATAGACTAAATCCAAATTTGAAAAATGCACCTTATGCCTCTTTGATGACGCAACAAATTATTATTCAACCATTTTTTCGTGCATCCATCGGAAAATGGAAAAACAAATGAAAATCACAACATCAAAATTTGAGATCCTTTCAATCAATATATATCGAAAACAAATGGAAAAATCGACAATTATCAGGAGTAAAAAGTTATCCACTGGAAAATTTCCTACAAATTATTTTCCATAATTTTTTCTGTAAACCCAATAGTACAGGAAATAAAGTGAAAAATATGAAAAAACAATTTTTAACAACCCATAGGGTACTATGAAGACATATTGAAAAACAAAGATTATCGATAGATAAAGCTCATCGACTTCCAGTGAACCATGAAATATTTTTTCATTTTGTTGATTGGAAGCTGGAACAAAACTGTTGAAAATTTTATTCTCAGATGATTCCAAATATCTCGAAAACAACTGGAAATATCTGAAAATGTTATGGAACCAGAATTATTCCTTTTGATAGAATCTACGAAAAATCCATATAACATTATAACATTTTTCTCTGAATTCAATAGTTCGGGAGATACGATGAAAAAACTAGAAAATTTACAAGTTCCTGGATAATCACTTGCCAATAGAAAACGAAACAAAAAACAAAAGAAAGTAAAAAAAGCACACTCGACTGTCTTGATTTTTTTTCTCATAAACTACGAACCTAGCTCACTCGACTGTGTGGAAAAACCAAGACAGTCGAGTGGGCTAAGTACGTAGTTTGTGGGAAAAATCTCCAGTTCTCTGAACTTTCATAGCGTCGTATACACATCCTTGGTGTCCAATGATAGTTTCAATATAATAATATACTCATGATATGGTGCCATGGCCTCTACTTCCATCTTACATGAGCAATGATAAAATATAATCTGCTTTTATAGCGTCGTATAAATTACCTGACCTCTGAATAAACTAATATTTTATGAAAACTACATCTATACTAATCTGATACCTTTTGAAAACTACGTACCCACTTGTTATACGACGCTATACCTATAGTGGAGTATACTACGGCCGTGCCAAAAATGCTATCTCGGAAACTAAGCGAGATAGAGGTATAGTTGCTTAGGAGAAAATGATCCCCATCGAATTTTGAGCAACTTTGGTTTTTGTGTGTGGTCTGTCTGTCTGTCTGTCTGTACTCTGTGTTAATCATAAATCGATATATCTCCGGAACCCTTTGACATATCGACTTGAAATTTTGCCATCTTATTGTACTCAAAACAATATTATGTCATTAAAATATGAAGGAAATCGGAAAACTCTAAGGTGGTTTTTCCGGGTTTTTTCGATTTTTCACCGGAAGTTCCTTGTAACCACTCTACAAATCGCAAAAGTGGTCCGATCGATTTCATTTTTTGTGAAAAAAACCTCTATCAGGAAGAGACGAAGCCTATTGAAATTGAGCAGGGTCGGAAAATTCCAAGTGGGTTTTTCAAGGAGATTTTCCGAAAAACACGGTTCGCTTTAAAACGACATATCTCGTGAACAAATAGACTAAATCCAAATTTGAGAAATGCACCGTATGCCTCTTTGATGACGCAACAAATTATCATTCAATCATTTTTTCGTGCATCCATCGGAAACTGGAAAAACAAATGAAAACCCAAACATCAAAATTTGAAATCCTTTTAATTCAATATATATCGAAAACAAATGGAAAAATCGAAAATTATCAAGAGTGCAATGTTATCCACTGGAACATTCCCTACAAATCATTGTCCATAATTTTTTCTGTAAACCCAATAGTACAGGAAATAAAGTGAAAAATATGAAAAAAAAAATTTTAACGACCCATAGGGTACTATGAAGATATATGGAAAAACATAGATTATCGATAGATGAAGCTCATCTACCTCCACTGAGGCATGGAATATTTTTTCATTTTGTTGATTGGAAGATGGAACAAAAGTGTGGAAAATTTTATTCTCAGATAATTCCAAATATCTCGAAAACAACTGAAAATATCTGAAAATGTTATACAACCAAAATCATTCCTTTTGATGAAATCTACAAAAAATCCCAATAACATTTTTCTCTGAATTCAATAGTTCGGGAGATACGATGAAAAAACAAAAAAATTTCCAAGTTCCCAGATAATCACTTGCCAATAGAAAACGAAACAAAAAACAAAAGAAAGTAAAAAAAGCATACTCGACTGTCTTGATTTTTTTCCCATGAACTACGTACCTACTCTACTACGTACGTAGCTCTACTGTCTTTATTTTTGCCAATAAACTAGGTACGGGCTAAGTACGTAGTTTGTACGAAAAATCTCCAGTTCTCTGAACTTTCATAGCGTCGTATACACATCTTTGGTGCCCAATGATAGTTTCAATATAAAAATATGCTCATGATATGGTGCCATGGCCTCTACTTCCATCTTACATGAGCAATGATAAAATATCATCTGCTTTTATAGCGTCGTATGAATTATCAGACCTCTATACTTACCTAATACCTAATGAAAACTACATCTATACTAATCTGATACCTTTCAAAAACTACGTACCTCACTTGTTATACGACGCTATACATAGTGGAGTATACTACGGCCTTGCCAAAAATGCTATCTCGGAAACTAAGCGAGATAGAGGTATAGTTACTTTGGAGAAAATGATCCCCATCGAATTTTGAGCAACTTTGGTTTTTGTGTGTGGTCTGTCTGTCTGTCTGTCTGTACTCTGTGTCAATCATAAATCGATATATCTCCGGAACCCTTCGACATATCGACTTGAAATTTCGCCATATTATTGTACTCAAAACAATATTATGTCATTGAAATATGAAGAAAATCGGAAAACTCTAAGGTGGTTTTTCCGGGTTTTTGCGATTTTTCACTGGAAGTTCCTTGTAACCACTCTACAAATCGCAAAAGTGGTCCGATCGATTCCACTTTTTGGGAAAAAAACCTCTATCAGGAAGAAACGAAGCCTATTGAAATTGAGCAGGATCGGAAAATTCCAAGTGGGTTTTTCAAGGAGATTTTCCGAAACACACGGTTCGCTTTGAAACGATATATCTCCTGAACAAATAGACTAAATCCAAATTTGAAAAATGCACCGTATGCCTCTTTGATGACGCAACAAATTATTATTTAACCATTTTTTCGTACATCCATCGGAAAATGGAAAAACAAATGAAAATCCAAACATCAAAATTTGAAATCCTTTCAATTCAATATATATCGAAAACAAATGGAAAAATCGAAAATTATCAAGAGTGCAAAGTTATCTACTGGGACATTACCTACAATTTATTTTCTATATTTTTTCTGTAAACCCAATAGTACAGGAAATAAAGTGAAAAATATGAAAAAAAAAATTTAACGACCCATAGGGTACTATGAAGATATATGGAGAAACATAGATTATCGATAGATGGAACTCATCGACTCCCACTGAACCATGAAATATTTTTTCATTTCGTTGATTGGAAGATGGAACAAAAGTGTTGAAAATTTTATTCTCAGATAATTCCAAATATCTCGAAAAAAACTGAGAATATCTGAAAATGTTATAGAACCAAAATTATTCCTTTTGATAGAATCTACAAAAAATCCCTTTAACATTTTTCTCTGAATTCAATAGTTCGGGAGATACGATGAAAAAACTAAAAAATTTACAAGTTCCTAGATAATCACTTGCCAATAGAAAACGAAACAAAAAACAAAAGGAAGTAAAAAAAGCACACTCGACTGTCTTGATTTTTTTCCCATAAACTACGTACCTAGCTCACTCGACTGTATGGAAAAACCAAGACAGTCGAGTGGGCTAAGTACGTAGTTTGTGGAAAAGATCTCCAGTTCTCCGAACTTTCATAGCGTCGTATACACATCCTTGGTGCCCAATGATAGTTTCAATATAAAAATATACTCATGATATGGTGCCATGGCCTCTTCTTCCATCTTACATGAGCAATGATAAAATATCATCTGCTTTTAAAGCGTCGTATAAATTACCTGACCTCTCTAAGTCTGATACCTTACAAAAACTACGTACCTCACTTGTTATATACTCCTGTAATTGGACTTTTAGTCTGTTGGATGTAATCATTCGGGTGGGATATTAGCAATATGTGCGAGTTATGCACTATGATTTTTTGACATCTATGACAGATAACAGCGACATTTTTCATTTCTTCGTCTTGTAGCCATCTGATTTTCTGTCAGATGATGCTCATCTATAAGACAGAGCTATCATGACTTGAAATTCGATATTCCATGAGCGATGAGATTTTTTTCAAATAATAACACAATGAAGTCATTATAATATCAGATACGAAAATGAAATCGATGATATATTAAGTACATCATTCATGTATCGAAGAAACTAAAACAAGAGCAATTTTATGTTATAGCTTTGGAAAATAGTATATTCCAACTAGGAAATAGCCACAATACTCAAAGTGGAATGAAATGTTAAATAAATGCAGAAAGCTCGAAGTCATTTCCACACAGTGTTCATAAAATGAACAACAATGGTAGATTTCGGGAGGAAAACAACTACTTCCCTGGCTAATGCCACGCAGGATATTGAATTACATCCTCCAGAAATCTATGCATCGACTCGTTTAAACGAATACTGATACAAGTGATTCTTTCCTGAATGCCTATTGATATCGATTCAGCCAGGCCGCTAGACAACCACAGACCAGTTTCGAGATCTTTGACTCTCATGAGTGCAGTGTAGTCTCCAGCCAGCAGTCCTAAGACCGCCGACTCAGCGAAGCCTAGCCAAACAAAAATCAAGTTGGAATTATATCCACCCCGAGGCGTCTTCCATCGATGCAATGAAAGTAACGCCATCTTAGTAGAACCAAAGAAAGAATCACTCCAAAACTGAAATTCCCATACGGGAGTGGCTGGTTGCCCGACTGGCGTAATTTCAACTAGGAAATAGCCACAATACTCAAAGTGGAATGAAATGTTAAATAAATGCAAAAAGCTCAAAGTCACTTCCACACAGTGTTCATAAAATGAACAACAATGGTAGATTTCGGGAGAAAAACAACTACTTCCCTGGCTAATGCCACGCAGGATATTGAATTACATCCTCCCGAAATCTATGCATCGACTCGTATAAGCGGATACTGATACAAGTGATTATTTCCTGAATGCCTATTGATTTCGATTTAGCCAGGCCGCTAGACAACCACAGACCGGTTTCGAGCTCTTTGACTCTCATCAGTGCAGTGTAGTCTCCAGCCAGCAGTCCTAAGACCGCCGACTCAGCGAAGCCTAGCCAAACAAAAATCAACCCAGACAGCACCAGATATTCCTTTTGGAATATTGGAATATTCTAGAAATAATCTGGAATATTCCGGAATATCTGTGGAATATTCTCTTAATATGCGAATGGGAATTCCTCAGATAATCATAGAATATACCCAAAAGAATATTCTATGTTGAATGTTCCTGGAATATTCCAATAGACATATTCTAAAATTAAAAAAAGTGAGCCAAGTAGGGATCGAACTCGTGACCTCAAGACTATCAGAGCAACGCCTTGACCACTAGGCCAGTGAACGAATTGAATAATGTTATACATATCAAGTTCTTGTGAGAGCATTGTTCGAAATCGGATCATAAACACTTTTTGTTTCAAAATCCCCTTACATCTAATTGATGTTCGATACTCATATCTCTGAAATAATAAATGGTTCTTATGTGTTGAGAAACAAAGGAATATTCATGGAATATTTCATGAATATTCACCACCGAATATTCAGTTGGGAATATTTCATGAATATACCGCACAGAATATTCAGTTGGGTATATTTCATGAATATACCGCACAGAATATTCAGTTGGGTATATTTCATGAATATACAACAGAGAATATTCAGTTGGGAATATTCCTGGAATATTCATACCTGAATATTCCCTGACCATGTCCGACTATTCACTTTGGAATATTCCTTTCAGATGTTCCAGTGGCATGTATATATTCTAGGAATAATCGATGAATATTCGGAATATACTCCTCCTTTTTAGCATATTTAGAGAATATTCTATGAATATCCAGTGCTGTCTGGGAAGTTGGCATTATATCCACTCCGAGGCGTCTTTCATCGAAAAAATGAAAGTAACGCCATCTGAGTAGAAGCAAAGAAAGAATCACTCCAAAACTGAAATTCCCATACAGGAGTGGCTGGTTGCCCGACTGGCGTAATTTCAACTAGGAAATAGCCACAATACTCAAAGTGGAATGAAATGTTAAATACATACAAAAAGCTCAAAGTCATTTCCACACAGTGTTCATAAAATGAACAACAATGGTAGATCTGGCTAAATCGAAATCAGCTGGTGGAGATTAGCAGACTAATTTCAAGACACTCTCTATATGTCATTTCGACGTTCAGATTGTAGATAATTAGTTAATATTACTCTATATCGATTTATGCATATTTATGTGAATACCAACAGCGGATCCAGCAAGCAATGGTAATTAATGGGTGTAGCGGGAGGTTAAGTGTCATATGTGGAGATGGAAGAGTTTGTTCGATTATACAGCTGGGGATAATATTCCTATCATGAAATAAACAGATTATACTTGGTATCAACGTATTCATTGAACGAGCCTTTGTTTCCAGAGTTCTGAAGGTATGATATTCAAACTTTTCAGAGCCGCGATTCTTGAGAATCTAGGGGTTGAACAATCGAGAAAAAGTGGGCATGTCCACTGCCCAAAACTGAAAACAGTATTCTTGTACTGAATGACACAAGTAACTTACTAGGGAGTTACTGATGCATCAATCCAGATTTTTTAGAGAACCAAACCAGGAACGCTTCTGATTGGCTCATTGCCATCAAATTGAATAAAAATATGACAGCTCTCTCATCGGTCCCATCAGTGATTGAAGGTAAGCTTCTTCAAATGTCTATATGACGTGGGATTTCGATTGTGCACCGAATTCAAAAAAACTTTGTGTGCTTGAACATAGACATGACGAATGCTTATGGGACCAAAATAAATGAAGATATTCTAGATGCTGAACTACAAAATGACGTTGGTGTGGTTATACTTCCCAAACAAAACCCTTGTGAGTTATCTGATCAGAAATTTTTTATAATGTTTCGGATAACAAAAGGTTAAAAAGGCAATTCATTGACATTGTGAATCATTATATGGAAGCACTCACAAGAGCATCTGCACTTACTATAGAGACTAAGGTTTGTCGCATCAACTACCTTCATCTTTAACTGATGAGTTGTAATTTTCACCTCATGACCAATTTGAAAATAATTTTCGAATGATGAATAATCGATTGAAAAAAATTATATTCAACATCCAACGTTCACCTTGTCTTCAGAATGTCAGAAAATAAACGTTCCTGATTGGTAGTCACCTTTGGCAACACGTTATGATAATCCCTAACCAATTATGGAACAGACACAACGTGTCCTTTTTGAAAATCGGGTGATGGAAGAGTATGGAACATCGCAACATTTTCCAATATTCCAATCCAACACCTCGGCCAAATTATAGCATCTCATACCTCTGGAACCCTAGGAACCAGGGCTCGTCTGATGAATTTGCTGTGACAACCATAGGAAATAAGTCTTATATGTCGTATAAATAATGTTGAGAATACGTCTGTAGGTGAATTTCCACCACTTTTTACTTTGTCGGACTCAATTTCTCTGGGGGAGCAATCGTCCCTGGTGCCTCCCCCGCTGGATTCACCGCTGGTGAATTCATCTGACGATAAACATCATACCATGATTATTCAGCTGTGAAGAGATAACTCGAGGATAAATCATTGCACATCGTACATTTCGTGTGAATGAATCATAACCATATATGTTCATTTGGCATTTCAATGTCACTGACTGAATGATGTATTTGTATAAAGTATATTATCGATGTAGTGAGCAGGTGGTGAAGTTTGGAGATATGTTGATGGAATCTGAAACTGCAAAAATATATTGGACTATTTTGCGAGAATAAGAATGCAGATATCAACTTTTCCATAAAATGTCAGAATTCAATATTCGATGGGTTTTCTAGAAAAGAAACACTCTATAATGCATGACCTATATGACTCAAATCACACAAAATGTTAAAAGTGTGTTGTATATACGGTGTAATACAAACCGATGGGTCAACGAACAGGGAATATAACAGCTCTCACCTACTAACTAGCTTCTCCATTTAGACCGACAATTATTAATGGTGGAACTTTATTCTCAAAATCAATTATTTCACAAGGGCATTCGGATGAGTTACACGAGTTCATCCGAAGTTATCCAAAAACTCGCTTGCTGACGTTCGGCTATGCCGCATTCCGTACCAATTATTTTTTTTATGTTCTGCTCCTCACGAGAAGGGATATTCTGTAATGTTCAGAGAACATCGTGAATACCAAGGAAAATGAGGTAGAAATTGGTGTCTCCTAGAATTTCCGGAGGTTATATGCCTCAGGAAACACCTCCCTTGGCCATGTGTTGTTGTTAGCCGTCATGCATTCTAGTGCTGTGTATTCTGTGGTGTTTTGCATTGATTCTACAAGTCCTATTAAAGGAACACTATTTCGTGTAGGAGATATGCGATAAAAAATGGTCTCAGGTGGAAATAATTCCCACAACATTTTTTGTTGCTTTCCTCAGTTCAGAAGGCATAGAATAACACAAATAAGAAAATATAGAATGATACCTTCGTGCAAAATAAAAATACAGTGTTTTCAATATTCGTTCATTCGTTAATACGTATAGATCATAAACCTAATAAAAATGGCATATTTGGTATGTAACTGAAGTTCATTCATTATCTTCAACTTCCTCGATTGGAATATTGAAACAATTATTGCACAATACTGTGCAAAAAATTCCGTATCTTCGACATTTACATCTGATTCAACAAGGTTCATTTACTTCAGTTTTGCAAGTACTTCCGTACGTCATCATATGATGAAAACCCAAGCTTATGAAGTTCATCGACAAGTAACCGAGATCGAAAATCTCGAAGATACTGCGCACCAACACCTAGACGAATTGATCTTATTATAGATCGTGGCCTTGCATCTTGCATTAGTGCCTGTTCAATTGAATTTATCTTCAAACTTGAGGATTTTTTGTTGATTATTATATCCAAGAATGTTTTCAAAATGTCGGTTAAAAGCTTATCATTTCCCTGCTCGGAACTTATTTCTCCTGGTGAAGGATGAAACTCTAAGGATGTTCTCATTAACTTGATTAAATTCTTAATCAGTTCAGCTGTTGCTTCAACTATACGAAATTTTTCAGCATCTGGATCTCCTGAACACTTCTGTCGCTGATAATCACAAATAATATTGGCAACTGTTTTCCCTGTTACGATCATATTAGCTCTACCTTTTTGTCCCACTATCAAAATGTCATCCAAGAAATATTCTACTATTTTTTTATGCATACGACGAACAGTGTGAGGTTCGATATTTTCTAGCAGCAGCTCTGCCATTTTGTTCAGTAACTCCTGAACTGAAATTGGTTCATCATTTTTCATGAGCCACCTGCATATTTCTAGAAAGGCATCTTCTTTATTTTCATCAGAAGGACGTCCTGCAAACTATGTCTGTTCATTGGGAATATTATGTTAATGCTTCTTAGGAATAGAGTCTCCTTTTCCAAAATTCACACTACATTTCTGATTATACAGAGCATCTGCTGCTGGCAAGTATCGGTAACAGAAAGAAGACGTGCAAGGACATTTCATGATCAAAAATCGTTTTTTGCATCACACACATCAATAATAGTTTGTCAAAACGCGAAAGTTCGTACTGGATAAATTGCAAATTCAATTATTTTCTCAGTTTCCTTGATGAATTGGCCACAAAACAAGCAATTACCTCTGAATGCGAATGTCGGCAGACCAGATCACAAAGCTCTGTTGCTGCTGCTGCTGCTGCTGCTACTAGTTGATGCTTCTCTATCAAGATCTGATTTAAACCTGAGATCATTCTTCATCTTGTTCGGATTTACGTACAAACGACGACATTCGACGTGAACAATTAGAGGATGAATAGGCACTGGTTCCAAGAGTTCATTTATTTTGTCTTGCTGCTACTTGCTAGCACCTATGATTCCTTGGACACCTTAAGCAGTCAATTCAAGACAATTCGAACTATCATCAGTCAGTACTCAACGAAAATAATGAACGTTTGTTATCCTCCATCGCTGCTTTTAATTTACTATATTTAGGTATACCTGGAATAGTATATCAAATAATGGAACATTTCATTCACGATCACAGAGAATAGTTTCAATCACATATCGAAATGATTGTTTCACACCTCGAAACGAATTTTGAGATTCGCTAACCATATTATCATTTTTAGGAAGATTAAGAAATTCGTTTGAATCGTATCCTGAAGATCCTAACATAGGTAGCGGAACATGTGTTGAGTTGTGAAACAATCATTTCGGTTTGGGCACCTGGAATATGAAAAGTTGCATTGAAACATTTTTGCATGAAAGAATGCATCTATATTTTTAATATAGTGTAAGAGGTCGAATGAGGCTTCAGAAAATGAAAACTGCGTTTTTGTGAAAATTATTTCTACTCCAATTCCTCCAACTGCTCTACTAATTCTAGGATGAGTGAATTACCTGATTCTGGGATAGTCCAGTGGGTACCTAACTGTTTTGATAGGTACTGAAGATTTATCAGTTCTAGATTCAACACTTCAAATTATAGGTTAATCATCTGTTGTATCATTGTGTTGTGCCTTGAACACTTTCAGATTTAATGCCAGGAACAACCTGTTCATTCACACGAATTCAGTCATCTAGTTTGAGTATATTGAATCGATAGCACAACATTATCTTGATTCTATATTATATTATCATCATATTATTGAACTACTCTTGTTCTAGTGGATTCTCTCTTCGTATTTTCGCTCATTTCGTATTGTTTCTTGATGTTTTCCCTTCTTTCATCCCGTCTCAAAATTGGGATGAAAATCACTCTCTTATTTTGTCGATACGAAGCTAATCCCTTGTATCGGCGACATAACCGATTATTCTACTAATGACTGCGCCTTCTTATTTTCTTGCGGTACATCGCTACACTAATTTGAATGAGTTTTTCGTCACTCGAAGATAACGATTTCTTCAGGATTATACTTTCACAACGTTCTTGATTGATTGTTCTGAATAATGCATAGCCTAGAATCCGAATTTCAAGAAGTAACTCAACAATTTGAACGATGGATTTGAGGTTTCCACCTCTCTTTTCACCTTGTAAATGTTTTGTATAGAGTTATGGCAGGTTCAGCGAGCTTCTAGAGTGGTGGTAAAAATAAATTGCGAAGCATCAATAATATTCAGGTAGCTATGCTTCAGAATGCAATGAAACCGTAGTATTCCTTTATAGTAGAGTGCCAAACGAACCGTAAGTCGCTTAGATCAAAAGTTGGTGGGAAATCGGAGGTAAAAAGCTGTGACATGGCTAGAATTGTTACCTACCATCTCCAGATCATGGATCCACTTGTCGTCAAAAAATCGTCCTGTGCGTTTGGGGGGTAGGGGGTAATTTATAAAAAAATATGGATTTTTTTTATTCGTGGGAAATATTGATGGGTTCCAGAACTTCCACCCTGTCGAATCTTGATTTCGTGTGACAAGTAGAACAAATTATAGAAAATTTTGAAATTCACCAATTACATTACGATATATGAGAAAATCATATTCCAAACGGCTATAACTCGAAACTTGTAAATTTTCGTTAAATTGCTTTTCATATACCTCGCATTATCTCAGTAACTATAACGTTTATCTAAAAAATACTCGAAATAATGTCGATGCGCCTATGTTTCAAGATGCGAATGGTTCTTCGATTTTGAAAATCGAAGAATAAATAAGGAAGATATTGGGAAAATCATAATCCGATGCAGGTAGTACGAAGGACGGCGACTCGCCGCTTTCATACCCCGATTCTCCCCGCAAAGCCCGCAGCCGTCATGGTACGATCACCGTAAATATAAAATACTGAGTGTTACAGAATAGTACGATCTTGGAATTCACGGGAGAAATGGAATTGATCGCTATTTTCCAAGTTAACAGAAATTTATTTTAACTTACTGTTTGATTGGAAGTGCCCTCCATTTATTTTATGAATGATTCTATCTCGAAAGTACATTTATTATCCATCAGAGTAAAATGTCAACCACCTCATTTATCAACAAATTGACAAATATTGAAACAAAACATGATGCATATAATATTGAAATAAAAATAAGATATCCTTGTGGAAACTTGAAAAAAACATTATTTGATACCTATCGAATTGCGAAGTTGTAAATACACGTAAATACGATACAGTGTCCACAAGAACACAAAGCTACGATAATTTTTTTTCATCATGTCTCTTGATGAATCATTATTCCCAAACCAACGTGTTTTGGTGTGAGTTTTTTGAATTTCGAATTAGCGAGTATTATACCTTGACATCAGATACTGAACACCTTTGAATCAACTGAATCAACTTTATTGTGTATAAGGCAACTAATTTAAAAGAAATGTTTTTGGTATCATATCCTTGTAAGCCTTGACATCCATATTTTTGAGTTGTTTATAATCTGGAATATCTCTCATATCTTGATAAATATCTCAAGAAAAAATAAATTTGTGTATCTGGGTCATATCTGATGCATATACAAAGTCAGGGGAGTTATCTTCTGTAATTTCACTTTGTTCTTTATATGTGTATGAATCAGATGAGTTTTTGTCACTTTTGGAATCACAAATTACGACTGATTGAAACGTTTTGATTCATTTGATAATTTCTATTTCCTTGTCTAGTGCTTTCTGATTTATTCGATAAATTCATTTTATATACTTGATTTTTCTAGATTTTCTCTCCTCGTCCCTCTGGACGTTTCGGGAACGAATCTGCTCCCGTTCCCAACATAAAAATGCAGAACATTTTTCTTCGGAAGTTGCATTTTCATTGTGAGAACGGGAGCAGATTCGTTGCCGAACCGTCCAAAGAAACGAGGAGAGAAAATCCCAAAAAATCAAGTAAAATTAATGTTTCACCTTCTCGATTAACCTACAGACAGTAATCTTCGATTGAGATTTTCCTACCAGTTTTGCCACCAACTCCGGCATATTTTTGATATAAACAGTTGAAAGTATACCCTTTTTCATTAGAAAATCTGCACCATCTATTAATTTTATCAAATTATCAAATTCTTTGTCATGTGTGGTATGACAACTTTATTCTCACTCAGTGATCCTCTATAATGTTTCCAATTCGATACAAAGCATTGGTTATGATACTTGACTTCCATGGCAATTAACAATGTTGGTAGTCGATACTAGGTCGCAAATTGACTCTTATTTGAACGTTTTTGGTAGAAAATTCTTTTAGACACATCAAAAATACCTTCACATCAATTTCACTATAGAAAGCGTTTTATTCCTGACATTATTGTCTCCAGTTTTCAATATTCCTGTGCCAGAAGATCAATCGACCTTTAATTTCATTGAAAATATCATCAATCCTCTGGAGTTCCATATCGATTTGCCTCGCATAGTTTTTTCCGAGGTTTTTTTCTCATATTCATACAACTTTCAAATGTTTTTATCGATAATTCTGTACAACGAAGGAGTTGACCATCTTTTCCACAAATGAAACATTTTCTCAATGATTCTGTACTCTGCTGGAAAGGAATCTTCAACTTCAAGACATATTCAAGATCAGTGTCTGAATTGCTAGTACTTTCCATCTTGTATCTAGGGAAACATATATCTTATGGTAAATTTACAATAATAGATTTCGTGAACTAATCAATACTTATTTAATTATTGAAACAGAACACACAGTACCAAATATCGAATAATTAATTCACAATAAGTCACCTTTAAATACAATGGTCAACGCCTCAATGTTGATGTGTAGAGTCCGACCACGTTAACTTTGGGACAGCATGTGACGCAACGCATATGCATATTCAATGCATACGCGACCACGTGCTGTCACAAAGTTATTGTGGTCGGACTCTATAACGAAAGCGTAGGGAACCAGGATAGCCGCGGGTACTGCGGGGAGAATAGGGGTACGATTGCGACGAAACGCGATCGTCCGTGGTACCTGCATTGCATTATGATTTTCTCAATATCTTCCTTATTTATGCTTCGATTTTCAAAATCGAAGAACCATTCGCATCTTGAAACATAGGCGCATCGACATTATTCGAAGTATTTTTTTGATAAACGTTGTAGTTACTGAGATAATGCGAGGTATATGAAAAACAATTTAACGAGAATTTACAAGTTTTGAGTTATAGGCGTTTGAAATATGATTCTCTCATATATCGTAATGTAATTAGTAAATTTCAAAATTTTCTATAATTTGTTCTACTTGTCACACGAAATCAAGATTCAACAGGGTGGAAGTTCTGAAACCCATAAATATTTTCCACGAATAAAAAAAAAATTCATATTTTTTTATAAATTACCCCCTACCCCCCAAACGCACAGGACGATTTTTTGACGACAAGTAGATCCATGATCTGGAGATGGTAGGTAACAATTCAAACCATGTCACAGCTTTTTACCTCCGATTTCCCACGGGGTGAACGATAGGATTCGATTGGCACTCTACTATTAGACTGTTGAGCAATTGGCTACGAAACCAGCAATCCGTTTGCTATCATGAGCCTAATGTCACTGGTATTTAGCCATGTGGACAGTGCTGATGGAACCAACCGTTTTTTTTTCCCAAGAAATATTGACATTCCATTTATTCGATTTTTTGGCCTTGTGAAACTAATCGCGAAATATATTTCCTCTGGATTTTCAACATTCTTCATCATCGTTTCTATATAGGAAGAATATGGACATTCCATATCCTTTGTTAACCCACACAATGTTTACAGGGTGTCTGTAAAAGGTTGGGACATGGCTTGGCTGTTAACTCCTGGGATAAAAACAAGGTTTTTAGGCCAACCTACCTATATCCAAAATCATTTCGTTGAGTTGGTACAAGGCGTTGAAGTTTTTTTGGAAAAAAATAATTTTGCTCATAAAAAGAGTAGGCAGTGATCGATTTTCATAATTTTCAGTATGGCATGTTCTGTGACTGTAAGTCACGTTTTGAGATGTTTTTGATCATCACCAGCGACCTGCAAATGGTTCGAAAACCATGTTGCCGTACACATTCGTTGATAAATTTTCAGAGGTCGGACTAGAAACTTCCAGTTTTTTTTCCCCGACAGATATACCCTTCAGAAATATTTTTCGTATCATGTTAAATTCTCATAAGTCCCAAGGTTCATATGCAAATAAATAATTCCTGATCTGAGCCATCTTAGCATTTTTTAGAAAAGCAATCTGGTTGGGACAACGCTTGACTGTAGACTCCTGGGATGAAAATAAGTTGATTTTAGCCAACTTACCTACATCCAAAATCGTTTCGTTGAATTGGTACAAGGCGTAAAAGTGCTCACCATATAGGTACTGAATAGTTATCGCTAAATTTGTAACGCGAGAGTTCTTTCAAAGCCTGCGAGGACCAGCAACATATCAGTTTGTTTACAATAAGAAAACATTGTGGCCATGATCAATGAACAATCCGACTAATTGGATGAATTCTCAAAAATGCGCAGGATGCATCATATCAGAAATTATTTATTTGCAAATGAACCTGGAGATTTATGAGAAATTAACACGATACAAAAAATGTTTCTGAAGGGAATATCTACCTGGAAAAAAAAACGGGCAGTTTCCGGTCCGATATCTGAAAAGTTATCACCGAATTTGAACGGCAACATGGTTGTCACAAAACATGCCATGCCAAAAATTATGATAATCGATTTCAGCCTACTCTTTTTATGAGCAAAATTATTTTTTTCCAAAAAAACTTCAACGCCTTGTACCAACTCAACAAGACGATTTTGGATATAGGTAAGTAGGCCTATATCAACTCGTTTTTATCCCAGGAGTTCAGAGCCAAGCTATGTCTCAACCTTTCACAGACACCTTGTATATTTGTGTATTACATTCGATGTTTTCCTGTTGATAATACTTCAGCTATAAATGGATATATCGATATATTGTTGATACCTACATAAAACGAGTGGAGAGAATTCTAGGAAGACGCTCGTTCTCCATGAAGTTACACTTGGGTGGGAATTTATGGGGAAACTATTAAATAACCCCACTGACTCTTAGGTTATTGTTCTCATAAGAGTATTTTTCCAGGTACTGCATATCCATATTCATCATTCCTCTGATAGTTCTCGTATACACATACACCTGTATATGCAGAGCAATCTGGCAAAGTTCAGAGTCCAGCCTGAGGCCACGAAGTTCTCAGACTCATCAGTTGTCCAATTCCAAACGGCGGACACCTTTTATCTCCAGAGCAAAGATTAACACTGTGAAACAGACAATTGCAGTAATCGTTATGTACATTGTTTGCTCTGCTCCCTTCATTGTGGCCCAATTGTGGGCTACGATAGATCCTGGGAATCCCTTTTTAGATGGTGAGTAATAATTTCAGAATAGTATTGATAGAATCCGTTTCTAATTGTTGAATTTCCAACTCGAGCATGATTTGAATAAACTTTCTCGTAGTATTCGATGAACATTTCGCAAATAAATAGTGCATCGTGAGGAAAAAATACATTCGATGATATTTATATAGAAAAATCTTATGTTCTTGATGAACGTTTGATGCATGATAATTTCAGCACCTTCAAAACAAAATATCCCATTTTGTAGTATGAAGGTGTACCTGGTTTGTACCTGTTCAGTTACTAAAATCAACAACTATGTTTTTCATTTGAATTTTTCGATTTATGATATTGGTGAGAATAGGCAGTTGTTCCAAAGGTAGGAGGAATTTCTATTTTAAATTTATCCCCCTTTGACTTCGAATAATGGAGCCGTGGTTCTTTTCACTCATCATAATACCTAATACTGAATATTTTTTTCAACATTATCAAAATCTGATCACCCTACAGTATTACCCCTCTATAAATTCACTTTGGGACAGCTCTCGACGTTGTTCAAAAAGTTTCCAAAATTCACAACTTCGAAAGCCCGCCGCGTATGTTCACCCTGACAATAAACACGAAATTATCGACCTAGCTCTCTCATAACTCTCTCAGATGAATCAGCCTCTGGATGTCGAACGAAGGTACGGATAACATGAATATTTATCAGCACATTCAGAGTGGTTTCACACTTAGCAGAAGAAAATTGCGTGCCACGTTCAGACAAGATGTTTTTGGGAAGTCCACAATTTGGAAAATAATCCACGGTTGAACGATTCAAGCACGAACGAGTAGTAGAAGTTCGTAGCGGATAAAGGACCACATGTTGGGTAAAAAGGTCCACAACAACTAAACATGCTTCACTACGTGATAGGAGTTCGAATGAATCTCAAGCAATAAAATGCCCCTTGTACTTTGCCAAAATGGGGTTCTGAGCCAGTTTTAGTAACATTGGAACTTTTTAGTTTTGGCTAATTCAACACTTTTTTTCGAACCGTTTTACATGTTTGTTCACCGAACCTCTCAATGCTGACCAACATTTTGATCCACCCGAATGCCCTAGGGATTCGTGAAACGCTTTAATGATTTCCTCATGTGAAGCTACAGAAATACATAATCTATGCACATAGTATGGAAAGTGACATATTTCGCACGAATGCTAATCAGCAGTATATAATTCGAAACACAAAATGCAAAAGCAAGTCATTCAATTGTTTTTAATATAACATTGTTATATCTCTCTCATCTATGATGAAATCAATCTAACTCATGATTCGATAAATAAATCTATATTTATTTCTGAAGAATGAAAACTGAAAGTGATACGGTTTGAAAATCATATTTTTGATTGAATTCGAAGTTTTCCTCGTTGTCGAGAGCTTGGTCGAGAGCTACCACCCAGGTAGCCACACTGACGAAAATGACGTATACATGATCGCTGATTTTGGTCATTTATGATCCCGTACGTCACTTGTCATAATCAGGACGTCGTCTTTTCAACGTCACATGAACGGCAGCTTTTGGACATTCTACGGACGTCAATATATGGTCTTCAAAAACTTGCTACTTCTATATGAGTATAGTTATCATTTGTTCCTCGTTACACTGTTGCCGTCTTAAAAATGTCTACTCACTTCCATTATTATGGTGATAATAATGATCATTGCGACTCAAAAATGATGACTGCACGATAGATTCTGACAGAATGAAGCAGATAGCAGTAGCTCATTTGGAATGGGGAAAGTAATTATGCATGTGAGCTGTGACGCCAAACTGTCAATGTCTACTATTTTCTAGATGATATCGATATTTTTTCAGCTCAATCTTGTATTTTATTATGACCAGCCACAAAAAAAATTGATAATGGCTAAAATTAATTCAATTCCTCTGTGAAATGCCTATAGCTATATTAGTGATCATATCATGCTGATTAAAAATGATCCCCATTATCGATACTGTCGTCACACGGAAGCAGGATAGGACCCTATATTGTTATTCAGTTTCCTTCAATAAGGTGAAAAACAAAAGTTAATTGGAAGCGAAAACCTTCAGTATTATTTACATTTTCTAGTTTCTGTATGTGCGGTTGAAATCTGGCAAAACGAGTGCATGAAGTTCGATTAGCTGATTCAATATCGAGTTCAGGTGTTTTGATTCACTGACATTTTAGCGCTTTGATGATATCCACTGTTATCCAAATCAATGATAGTTGAAACAGTGGCTCTTGTCCAGAAATAGTGGTTGACTCTTCTCATGACAGAAGAAGGAGTGTTTTGGCCTCCATTTGCGAAGGACAGTCGAAATCATAAGCGTGCCTTGTGTGACGGTGAACCCATCGATTTCTTATGAAATCATCATCACTTCGAGTGTTTTTATCAATTGAAGTGATATTTATTCGTGGAAATAAAGACTAATTTGTTTCAATTGGTCTGAATTTGGGTTGGCTATTAGAGCTCTGAATGATTGTTATTTTTCAAATGTATGAATATATCATTCGAGAAGTTTGGCCATATTTCTCAAAAAAAAGACAAGTCAACAACGTCAGTTTGAAATCGAAATTGAACACCGCATCAACTTCCAAATGACCAAAAAAGTTACGTCATTCAGTTACGGCTTACTCACGTCATTCAGACGTTAGTTTGGTCTTAATTGATGGCGTCTTTTGGACGTTATATAGTCGCCACCGCCATGATTATACCAAAAGAACAGCAGGGTGTCAAGTCAATCAAGCTATACCGGTGTAGACAGCAATGATTGCATTTAAAGCAATGAGGTCATATCTCGCAGGCTATGACAAAATGACAAATATCGGAACCTATTGAATTATCAGTTCTCATGAAGCAAAATTTCAACTCTCGCGAATATTAATGTATTGATATTGATAGTGATGTTATACTCACGCATGATGATTCAGTATTTCAATCATCCATACATTATTTTGACCGAACAGAGATCACGTGAGTGTGCAGAAATATTGGCACACTATTCGTTTTTACTTTCGCATTACTATAAAAGTGATACGAAATACATTCTGAGCCACAACCCAGTGCTGCTTTTATACGTGGTCGTGGGAAAATAATTGTTGTCATCACTTTTACGATGATAATATCACCATTAATGCGAAATCTGGCTCGGAGATGGTCTTCCGTTATCAGTGAGGCATTTACTGTCGCACCGAAAATAAGTCGCTATCTCAGTAAAGTTTTTTCTGGATCATTGAATTTTCTGTGGACTGTGTTGCGATAGGTGGAAATATTACGTCATATGGCTTTGGCTAGACACTAGTATTAACACAGGTCTGCCGATAGAGACAATCCGCCATATCATAGTCTATATGGGATATATTTCATTGGAAAATCAAATCCTTGAAGAGGTAAAGCTCAACGAGGAACACGTGGAAAGTGTTCGAATATATTGTCGCTCTATTATCGAAATGTACCAGAGACGTACGACCAAAAAAAAATTATTCCTTTGGAGAAAAGACGTTAGAGTTCCGGTATATATGATGAAAACTTCGGACAGAAAGTAAGGTTATGATGGCAGAGATCAAAGAATCCCTAAAGTTGTTTCACGTTATGTGATACTGGTTGAGATCTGGTCTGAAACCCTCCTAGTCTTGGACATATACGAGAAAATTCACCTGTCTACAGCAAAAATTTCATTTTTCTAGTTTCATGAAAAGACCAGCCTAACACAACTGCAAGAAAACTCACTCTAGATGCCTCAAGTTATCTCCGAGAGTATCGCTCAAAATCAAACTCGATAACTAAAATCTGATCGTTACGCTTAGTGGACAAGGAGACCAATAAAAAAGAAATGACGTTAAAATATCAACTTCGATCAACGAAACTGGAACCCATATATTAACCGCAATCAGGGCTAAGCGGAATTTGACTGTATGAATTATTGAAATCCAAGCCGGTCTTGAATTTTAATCAAGCCATACTGCGCATTATTTCGTCAATTCGACAAGGAAGTTCATGGTATTTTTCCATCATGGAGTTCAGTTTCCAAGCGTCTTAGCTGAATCTCACGAAACCATATTTTTTTGATGTGGTCATGAGCGGTGAAATAAAGGGAGATGCTTCCCGGGAATTTACTCCACATTCTTCCATTTGATCGGCCGATTCTTGTACCGCCTCGCGGTGAGGTACCGGGAATGGCTTGACAAAAACACCGCTTTTATCATGTACTCTAATTACATGTTCATATCCAGGCTTCCGAGAGAACATTTCATAAAATTTCGCTCTGTATCTGTAGAACACGACGTAGATATACATTGGAATTCTCGATCAGAAACAGCATCATTTTCCGGTAGATGATTGAAAGTTAAATACCAGCATTGAGTGGCATTGTTTTGTGATGAACGGATATCTACCTCAGGTGAGGAGATTTTATTTATCACGAACAGTGAAGGAACATTTATCGTCAGACAGTTGCATTTTTGCCCTAAATATGCATGCTCGCAACAGATCGACGCAAAAAACAATATGTGATATATCAACTTAGGTTCCATTGGAAATTCGAGAATGCATTATTCTTCAAAAAAATTGAATCAATCAATGAAACGGGCCAAATCTGTGCTCTGTGGATCTTTAGATGTCGACATGTCAAGTTGCTTTTTGCTATGAATGAAAATACAATTCAAGATCTGATATAATTTGTCTATGAAGGAGTATTGCTGATATGAAAACCGTATTCAGTGGTAAGTGTGATACTGAGTCTTGCCTTCCTAGAGAAGATACTGTATTGGCGTTGAATTCAACTAGGTTTTTGGTCTCCCAAGCATAATTGAGGTCGTAAACCATATGATGTTAGCTTATAGAGAAGTCCTTGGTGCCAAGCATGGTCAAATGCTTTCGATTCATCTAACGCCACAGCTAGTGATTCCTAATGTTCTTCTGATGAAGCATTCCATATATGGGTAACGTAGGCGAGTGAATTTCCAGTTGATCTTCGATGATGAAGGCCATACTGTCTGTCATCATTAATTCCTGATGAGCTTTCCAGATATTTGA
Source organism: Phaedon cochleariae (assembly GCA_918026855.4). Classification (NCBI taxonomy): domain Eukaryota; kingdom Metazoa; phylum Arthropoda; class Insecta; order Coleoptera; family Chrysomelidae; genus Phaedon; species Phaedon cochleariae. The sequence goes on from OU896710.1 coordinate 37,365,911, forward strand.
TACGCTCAATGTTGATGGCTTTCTCCATCACTTGGGAAATAACCGATAAGAGGGCGATAGGCCTTCAGTTTTCGAACAGGTTCTGGAATTGGTGGAACGCTAGCTATTTTCCCGCAGGATGAAGAATAAACCCACTTATACGAGACGATAACTAACTTGCTGAAAATCGGTGTCAATTTTGGTGCACACTCTCTTTGCCTCATTTGTTCCAAGACCGAGCAGAATGCGCCTGATAGTATATTGACGAAAGACGATTTCGTGCATTCTAATTTCAATGTGAATATCTGGCGGTATTTTTCCCTGGGAATCTGAGGTGAAGTTTGCTAAAGACATCTCTGCAAAAATGTTTGCTCTTTCTAGCCATGTTGTTTTTATAGTGCCGTCAACTTTGGAAAGTGATTGGAATGAACTATTAGTGAAATTCTTCCCGACTATTCGAAAGGTACGGGAGCAATTGTGACAATTTATGAGCTTTGATCTCATTTTCGCATTGTATGTTCCTTTCATTACATTTATTGCTGCATTTGTTCCTGTATGTCTAAGCTAACTGGTAGGTACCTGTGCTCTTCACTCTGCACGAGCTTTGAGTTTGAGAGAGTTGGTTTTCAAGACTGTGATAGAGATATCACAATACCCGGAGCTTCATTCACATCGCTATTGAATATTTCACCGGTCACACTTGGGAGGACAAAGGAAACATTGATGGCAAGTTTTCGAAATGAAATGTGATGGGCATTTTAGTATAATGAATATGATAACATTATGCGTTTGTTTTGATAATTATCTATTTTCGTTGAGCCATAGTCATGTTCATTAACTGTGTTCTGATGAAGTTTGGAATCTCGCCATCTTGAATTAATTTTATCGAGCTAAAAACAAAGAAGAAATTGAAAAACATAGATTCGACACCACTGTAAACCCTCCTGATTGATAAAGTATACATCATTTCTATTAATATATCTCCCAAGTCTGTTGCCCAAAATGGAATTGAATGTTCAGTTTGTTGTCAAAATTTATTCTTTTGAATACGCTCCCATTCGTATCGTATCTATGAATATATTTCACATATCTGTTGCTCGAAATCGAATATCAATTCATACTGCTCTTACCTCATATTATGTTTTGTCACTCTCGGATAATAGATTCGAAAATAATGATCACTGTTCACAAATATACCTTCATTTTATTGTACATTGATCTGGAATCAAATCGGCAAAAAATGCAAGCAACTGGAGTTTCATCATAGGAAATATTTGCTACATTGGTATTGAGAATGAGATAGAATGATTCATTCCTGGAACTGATAGGGTGTGTCTCCGCTGAGTGTTTATTCACTTCTATTCAACACATGCGAGTAAGGGTAAGGAGAACACGCCACTACTTCATTTCGATGGAATTCGCTATAAGACAACGTGGGGAACAACAAATGAACGTACAACTTTCTCAATTTCTCTTTCAAATTTCAATGTATCAACCTAACTTCGATTCCATGCATCAAGCCACTAGATTGTCTCGTTTTTCTAGGTCTACCTATATGATATCATCGACCCTAGAAGCTGTTTGATGTTATATCGACACAGACATAGTGAGTTCAACGTCGTTCAGTTCTGATTTACGGTAAATCTCCGTAAGCCAAGATCGATTTGATCGTCTATCTTGGAAGGATCAAAGTGACTTTTCCTGCGGTATATCAAGATCTGAGGTCGAATCCAACGACTTTTTCCAATTCAAGGCATGTTTTTAAATTGAAAGAAATACTCATATTCTTCTGAAATGCTCATATATCCATGAAGGAATCCGATTTATGATCATTATTCTATTGTGCCGCGATTCAGAAATGAATGATTCATTCACAATGATCTGCTTCATTCAGGAATTTTTCATCGAGACTTATCGAAGTAGTTATGGGTTCGATAACGATGTTTATTTCTCTATACTGAGGGATGAAATTTATATGGAATCAAGCTCAAAGTGGAATAAATCTGATGTATTGCCTACTATTGGGACTTAGGTATCAATTGGTGACGGAGTCTTGCCACCATTACAATGGAAGTGGGCAAGGATAACGTATTTATATCCTGGTGAAGATGGAATCCCTCAAGTAGCTCAGATCTGTACCTACACGGGCTTGTTGAAGCGTCCATCAGTAAATTGATGGTCCTTGTTCACAGTTTGTTAGATATGCAATAGTTTAATGTCAGATAGTGGGGCAGGTAATGGCTCGATTCATTTTCTTGGTTATATTCCATAAGTTTTTGTCGATTTGTATTGAATATGGAATATATAAAAACATTCATTATATTTCCGTAGATGAAATGTTCCACCTACGTTTCGTTATATTTTATTATGATTGCTGGATATGGATCAAAAACCCTCGCTGCAAAGACAGAGTACAAAGTTCAACCATCCTTTGAACGGGTAACATCTCGGGAGTTCATAGAGAGAGATATAGTAACGTTTTATCCTCGTTTCTTGGCTCTTGATAGTTGATTTGATATGAAACGATAATCGATCACTCAGGGTGTGTGATATTGCTCCGCAACCCTTTCCATTGGTGATAAGGAACCTTCGATTTCTAGTACTTTTCCAAGAAAGGTGAAATTGAAATATCGGCAATGGTAGCTGAAGTGAAGAATGCTTCGAGCAGTTATGAAAGGTAAGTGGTATGAAACGAATTTATATGATATCGTTCTGATTTGTCAATCGACTGAATAGAATCCACGAATTCTAACAGATTCGTTGGTGCAACAGAAGGTACTGGAATGACTTTCCCGAACTGAATGTCAGTCAACTCATATGTACAGAGTTTTGCATATATTGACACCACAAAAGCTGAAATTTCAATAATTTTGAATATTTCCAAATATATTTTTGTTTCTGCGTCAGAAAGTCTGGGCGTTCACCAACTTACTCAATTCAAATCAGAACCCTATCATTCTATTAGATTTTGATATTCTATAAAAACATCTGAACATTTTTCATGTTATACGTACAATCCTTTAGGTGGAGGCTATATTCACCAAAAGGATTGTACGTATAAAAATACATTGAACTCGGAACGTTGCCCCTATATGGCTTTCCTTTCTACATAAGAAAACTACAGCGTCAGCATGCCATGCCCGCGGTCCGTTGTTCAGTCTCTGAGGGGCAACTTTTTTTATATAATGCCGTTTCCTCAGGTGATTTTGTGTAAAAAATACAAAACATAACATTTCATTCCACTTTGAGCATTGTGCCATGGCTATTTCGTAGTTGAAATTATGTCAGTCGGACGACCAGCCACTCCCGCATGGAAATCTCAATTTTGGAGTGGTTCTTCCCTTCGTTTCTATTCAGATGGCATTGCTTCCATATTGTATATGAAGAACGCCTCTGGGGAAATATAATGCCGACTTGATTTTTGTTTGGATAGGCTACGCTCAGTCGGCGGTCTCAGGACTGGTGGCTGGAGACTGCCCTGCACTGATGACAATCAAAGAGCTCGGAACCGGTCTGTAGGTGTCTAGCGTGGCCTGGCTCAATCGAAATCAATAGGCATTCAGGAGAGAATCACTTGTATTAGTATTCGTTTATACGAGTCAATGCATCGATTTCGAGAGGATGTAATTCAATGTTTTGCGTTGCATTGGCCAAGAAAGTAGTTGTTTTTCTCCCGAAATCTACCATTGTTGGTTATTTTATGAACATTGTGTGGAAATGACTCCAAGATTTTTGTATTCATTCAACATTTCATTCCACTTTGAGCATTGTGGCTATTCCGTATTTGATAATCTTACTATCCCTAAACTTAGAAGCTTCCTGTACAAATCATTACATTCTTATAATATTACAAAATCTTGAAACAATATCTGTCCATATATTGGAAACACTAACTCATTGAGTCTTTTGAAAATATGATCAAACTTGCAATGTTGGACGGATCATCGCCAGTCTATTATTGAACTAATATGTTCCACGTATTCACTTAGGTTTCGCGGACGATCACCTGATGCCTATCATTATTTTATTATTGTATCCATCTTTATCATTATTATTTCTGATGTTATTATTTTCTGTAAATATTTTTGAAACCTTCAATGATGAAATGACCTAATGTTGTTTCCAACTTTTTATGCATACTTTGAACATGTTGAGAATTTTCCAAAATTTTCATCACTGGCATTGGAAATAGGTATTGTTGGGGGCACTCTTTCCTCCGACTCTTTTTTCAAGGAATTCTCGGCAGTTATGAACGGGAGATATGAAAATATCGTACGTTTTACTCAAAATAGTACAGTCGTATTCAATAAAAAAGAGAGGATTTCGGGATCCTAGTTCTAGTTGTGTTAAACTGGCTCAACCAATTCTTTGTGTTTTTGAAAACCTATGACAACTTTACTGTCAACATTTGATGAGCAATCATTTCCGATTGCCCATTTTATACAGAATAGGATGACGTTAATTTCTCTCTGTAATATATACTTGTACGCTTTTTTTTGAATGCGACTGTACATGAAAAAAGCACTTTTTCTATTACGCAGCTGAATTTTGAGGTAGATTCATCTCGAAAATGGTTGCTATCGGAACTAACAAAGGGTGCCATTTTTCAAAGTGGAAATCATGATATTCCCATATTTCCTGATCAAACTGTGGGAAATTGCATAAAAAAAGTCAAGGAAAAACGTGCTGCGAGCTCCATACGTATTTTCCACGCCACTGATTAAAATTTTAGATAATCCTCAACATTTCGAATTGGGCAAGGTACGTGTGGGAGCCAATTTTGGACCCATGTTCGAATCTACTTTTTTAACTATTTTTGGTTCTGGAATCTGAAGTGATTGAAATCTCTATATGTAATTTCGAGATAACCTGAATATGATCCCAACAGTACAATGATATATAATTAATTATTCTCTGAACATTCTAGTGCTTGCTGTTTACCCTACGTGAACGGTATCAATGTCACAATCAAAGAGTCACAATTTAGTGGACTGCTTATTCTGAGAAATCTATTTCACGATTGGTTTATCATGAATGCTGATGGATGCATACCTATGAACTTCCTCAAAACTCAGTTAAATGAGGTCTATATAGGAATAACGATCATCCCAGCTTCACGCTGGAATGTTTGCTTCCTGTCACTGATTGAAATAGGAATATTAATCGAATACTCTCAGTTCCGCAACTGCAAATTGGGAGAGAGCTATGAATTATTCCGACTTGGCCTATAATGAACCGGAATCATAAACGTACAATTCATTTTTTCATCAGGGAAGATTCCCCATCAGTTATTAATTCGTAATTGCGATGGTTACGATATGCAAAAGTCCATAAATTATTTAATAATTCCTTATCATTGAATAAAGTCAACAAATCTCATAAGACGAAGTTAGTGGACAAGAATGTCAGCTTTTCGTTATTTCCTATAGGTAAGTTGGTTATCTAGAAGAAAGCTGATGAAGCACATAACGTTTTATTCTCATATAAGTAATTATTTTGAGGTATAACTTCTGTAACTTTTTTTCAATTAACGGTATCCTACTGGGTGGAAATTTATATGAAGAAAAACAAGAATAATAATAACTGAGGAACATTCTCATTTCCACATACACGAATATTGAAAGAGATGAAAAATTCTACGTTGAAAATAGATATAAGCGCAGCAGTTGGCGACCTCTTATCTTTCCATTGATACTTCCACAGGAAATATTCTTCGGAAATCTCTGCGATCGTTCCATCACTAGCATGCGAACTCGACAAGCCCAATCAGCACATTCTTTCGTCGTCAGTCTTCAAATATGTCGAACAATACACTTTACCAAAACATATAGAACGGGAAAGCTCTGGAATTATTTGCCGAAGGAATCTACCCAAGAAATTATGGTTCCCAAAAAATTTAGAAAAAGCCAATACTCACCTACTCCCCCTCCCTATCTTCCCTAGGTATGCACGATATTCTTTTAACATTATAGGGATTCCTTCTTGCGCTCAAAAAGTTGAAAAAATGGACTGAGTATATTTGTGTTGTTTCATTTAGTGATTCTTGTGTCAATTGGGTTGAAGGCTGATTAGCAAAGTAATTTCACGAAAGTTCAAGCCCTCAAAAAAGTATTCGGTGAGGCGGTACAGCCTAGTGACTTTGGCAATGAAGATCGGCAACATTTTTCCCAGACAGCATTCATGTTCATTCATGTTCAAGCAAAAACCTGAGTATCTTCTGAACGAAAAAAAAACCTAATCACGTGAACAGATTCTTTCCGAACATCCAGGGTCGGTCTTGATGCTTCAGCAATATTTCACAACTTCTGTATCACGAATTCTAACTTTCTAATTCGACAATGGTAATAAGGAAGGAAGAAAAAACACACAATGAAAATCATTTTTCTAGGTGTCCAGGGTCGGTCTTGCTCAAGAAATATATCATAACTTTTTCATCACGATCTCTGCCACTATCATATTCTGATATGATGATGGGGAAGGCGAAAGGAATATATCTACGAGATCAATAGTCATTTATTATACAAGGGAAAAAAGTAGTATACTTTAGTTTCAGGTTGTGTTGTCTCCTTATGACAGGAAAAAAGACGAATCAATATTGAGAAGATATTACATTATATCAAAATCAAAAAATTGTCGACGTGAAATTTGGAGTTTTCAACAGAGAAGACACCTGCGTTGCAGCTATCTTTTAGCAGTCATCTTTATCATTTTTCTAGAGTAATCAAATATCTGTCAGTCTTCTTGAATATGAAAGTGAGATTTGGGTAAAATTTGTATATCGCTACGTCAAACTTGGGAACCAACTCCTCAGAAGTCGAAACTTGTACGGGGTTAGGAAGAGCGGGACCTACAGTTAATAATGGAATCTGATCCACTTCTAGAGCATGGAGGTGTTGCAAGGATCATAACCATGAAGCTCACATTTCCCCACAGCCGATAGCCGAATTTGAACCTCTACCATACCTTCGCATCGTGAACAGCTATCTAGCGAATTTCAGCGCATAGACAAACTCGGCCACGGCGTCTTCTGTAATTAGATTCAAAAAAATTGCGAATTCAGTGGTTGTTAAGTAAGCTCCGCATGTCATTTTTCCTACAAGAAAGGAATAATGGACTGGCAATACACCAGGTTTGCTTCCTGACAACGAATCAACCTGGTTCACGGATGGCTCAAGGTTTGGTGGCAGGTCTGGTGCAGGAGTATATGAAGGAGGAACAGGGAAAGGAATCCCAGTACCTCTTGGCAAATACGCTTCAGTATTCCAGGCCGAAGTGTTTGCAATTCTGACGTGTGTCTAAGAAAATTTCGGCAGAAGTGGACGTGGACCAGTCAACATATGCTCGGACAGCAAAGCTTGGACCGATGATCTTTGAATTCATAGATCAGTTGATTCATGCACTCTCAGGAAAAACAGAAGGTTCTCGAGCAATTATTGAAAATAAGAATTTTTCTGAAACTTTCTGAAACCATTGTATTTCGAAAACTAGAAAAGTTATTACAAATGCGGGCAGGAGAACAAAATTTCACCAGTAAAATCATTCAAATAATTTCATAACCTGAACATTTTTGCTCACAATGAATTTTCAGACCACATTCTATAGAGAAACTCTGGAACATATCAGACAATTTCAAAGTTCCATGGAACCAAAAAGAAGGAAATGTTGAATGTGAAATATTTTAATTTAAGTTAAAATACCTCGAAAAACTCACCTTCATCATTCCATCAATCCTGGTAATAATTGAAGCCCTCAGATCTACGAAAGCACTGAAAGGGACCCATCAGAAGATTTTTATATTTCTTCGAAGATGTTCCCATTTTATATTCGAATTCAGATTAAGATTTCGAGTAATGAATTGAAATCAAGAAAGGAAGTATTCGTAACTGTCGATCGTGTCGTCGAGATTTTTGTCCTGTACATGGGTTTGCATCAACCCAACTGTGAAATGATTGATCAAGCAAGATGTCTGACAGATGCTTATACAGGCTGATTTTAAAATGAGTGCATATATTCAAGACATATATATGAGAGAGTCTAACAAAAATTACTAAAATATTTGATTTTTCCTAAGTCTTCACATTAACGAGAAATTTCATTTTGAAAATTGAACATAAAATGCTTCGAAATTCGAGTACGCCACTGGGAAGCAAGTGAAATCTGCGGAATCCTAGGGAATCCACAATTCGTCATTCACTAAAGTCAACACAAGACAGTGATGCCAGATTGTTTCAGAGACGAATATCCTGATAAAAATTTGTCACAGAATGAACATGAATTGAAATAGGTTATACTAATAGAGGTGAATGTAATATGTACAGGAGCCTTATTTTTTAAAGTTTACTGAGAGAACTGTGGGGTGATTATCTCCATGGATCACGAGAGACGGAGAGAAACATGAGGGGAATGATAGAACGTCCCCCTTCCTTCAATTCGAAAATAAGGCCCTAGCGGGTAGATTCAAAATTAGCAGACAATAAATAGGTACACAACATACACAAAGTTGAAAATCGACTCACCTAGTAGATTTTCTCATACCTGCTCGAACAGCAAAACTCTCGAGAGCAAACAAATACTAATATCGAGTCCATTCCAGACTAATATCGTCCTGTGTTCTTGTTGGTTCATATTCGCACTTAAACCATCGAAAACGACTCGACGACGACATATCCTTCTTGGCAATCTCACATTGAAATCACGACCACTACCATATCACGATTATCATGACACAAGACACAACATCCAATTATTTTATTTTTTATTTTACGTTTACACTTATTTTTCAAACCAGCAACCACACAAACACTGTGACCATAGATTTCCTCTTTGCTGTCACCTTTGACAGTACTAACTAGGATTGTACGCGTTCAGAAAATAAACAATCCGAAACCGTCAGAAGCATGCACAAGTCCACAGAACCTAAAAAAATCATACAGTTCTGTGAAACTGCGCATGCTTCTGACCGTTTCGGACGCAAGGATTCAGATGATCATGAATTACTAATAGGCGATTTCTACGGACCAATCAGAAACAGCAAAGTAGCGCCTGCGTGGTTGCGATTCATCCTGATTGGACACAGCTGATTGGATTTGTGAGATTAGTGTATAGTGAGGAAGTATCATTTCATTGAATTAAACTAATAGATGTTTTTTCCAAATTAGTTTTTTATGAAAATGGTAGTTTCATTTAAAGATATGATCCTTCCTCACTAATACATTAATCTCAATCACCTGTGCCCAATCAGGATGAATCGCAACCACGCAGGCACTACTTTGCTGTTTCTGATTGGTCCGTAAAAGTCGCCTATTAGTAATTCATGGTCATCTGTGTGGTCCTTGTCATTACTTTTGTAATAGATCTATTACTATTCCACGGAGATTGTTACAATATTACGATTTGTCATGAATCTATTACTATTGGGTGTTAGCACCAAAATATGATGTTTTGTTACTGTTAGCACCAAAATATGATGTTTTGTTACTAAAAAGTCTATTTCTGTGTTCAGCGGATAATTATGTTCTGCTCTATGGGTCTATGTTCTATATTTATGTCATAAGTTCTGTGTGACCTGCATCATTCCTGCCAAAACTGTCTAATTTGTGCGATATGGTTTTACGAGAATGACATTCAGAATGTCAAATGTCAGATTTTTAGGATCTATTACCTTCTGATACAAATCTGTTACCATTTTCCAAGAAAATCTATTACGAAAAAATCAGACCCAGGAACAACACTGAATGTAAAGTTTTGTTTCTGACAATTTGCTCGGAATGTGACAATGCATTTCTCAAACATTAAGCTGAATGATATGGTTCTTATGTCGGGTCGTTATTGTGCGGGGCCCATGAGACTCCTCGAAGACCACGAAATTGTAGCGATGCAAGGAGGTGGAAGGAAGGGTCTAAAGGATTTTTCAGTAAAATAACTTCCAACCGTGAGGTGTTAAGTTATACGCTATTCCAGCTTATGAGTAGAAATCTTGGGTGAGTCCATTTTAAAGTTTTTGTATTATCTTTCTGAAATCAAGACCAGGGTTAACTTCTTCCCCATGTACATTTTCTCGATTATACATTTTATTTAATATCTCCTAATTTTCATGTAGAGTGGCAACGTCGTTTCGTTCATCACGGTCGACTGCGGATCGCAAACGATAGTTGTGACAGAAGTAGAAATCTGGGCGGAAAAAGGGTATTTTGCCCCAAATCTATTTTGATCCTAATAATATTTTTAGTAGTGCTATTCGGTAGTATACCTCGAGCTTTCTTAGTGTTTAAAATATATGCACTTATTTTAAAATCAGCCTGTATAAAGGGGGAAGAATCATCAATCTATCGAATAACGATAAGTATGTGCTAAATAGCCCCAAGTATAAGTTCGTAAAATATTATTCTCGTGGCAGACTGCTAGTTGTATCATTGGTAGTGAGTGCAGTTCTAAGCGATGAACCTCGCAGCCACAAGCATATAACTCACTAGTAGTAGTGGTTCAGCTAGACAATTATAAGAAAAATCATGCTGTCCCGGAGTGGCTGCCTGATAGCGACAGCAGTATACCTTTCTGTGGCAGGAAATTCACTTTCAGCAAAGTCGTTATTGCTATCATAGGATTTCAAGAGGTGCTGCTTTCATTCGAAAATGTATAACGGTTATTTATATGATTTCTTGTAATATGGTAGCAGGAAATATCTCAGCAAAAACTCGAATAGCACAATTTTCCCTAGCAATTGGCTTTCGTGAAGATTGAGTAAACAAAGTTTCTGTCTTTCCTGGCAACACCCCAGACAGCACCAGATATTCCATGAATCTCCCTATCATATTCCTTTTGGAATATTGGGATATTCTAGAAATAATCTGGAATATTCCGGAATATCTGTGGAATATTCTCTAAATATGCGAATGGGAATTCCTCAGATAATCATAGAATATACCCAAAAGAATATTCTATGTTGAATGTTCCTGGAATATTCCAATGAACATATTCTAAAATTAAAAAAAGTGACCCAAGTAGGGATCGAACTCGTGACCTCAAGACTATCAGAGCAACGCCTTGACCACTAGGCCAGTAATCGGATTGAATAATGTTATACATATCAAGTTCTTGTGAGCGCATTGTTCGAAATCGGATCATAAACACTTTTTGTTTCAAAATCCCCTTACATCTAATTGGTGTTCGATACTCATATCTCTGAAATAATAAATGGTATTTATGTGTTGAGAAACAAAAGGAATATTCATGGAATATTTCATGAATATTCACCACCGAATATTCAGTTGAGAATATTTCATGAATATACCGCACAGAATATTCAGTTGGGTATATTTCATGAATATACCGCACAGAATATTCAGTCGGGTATATTTCATGAATATACAACAGAGAATATTCAGTTGGGAATATTCCTGGAAGATTCATACGTGAATATTCCCTGAACATGTCCGACTATTCACTTTGGAATATTCCTTTTAGATGTTCCAGAGGCATGTATATATTCTAGGAATAATCGATGAATATTCGGAATATACTCCTCCTTTTTAGCATATTTAGAGAATATTCTATGAATATCCAGTGCTGTCTGGGACCAAAGTCAATGAAACGATGAATAAGGCCCAATACCTATTTGCTCCACTGGAAAAGTGACTACAAGAATGTGAAAGGCCAACAGATTTTTGCCGTTGAAGTTATTTCCCCAGCAAAGAAAGCATTGGGCCAATAAACTTCCCGGTAGTTGATTATGATGGGTATTAAGTCAATGATAGTTCACTGATTGCTTCAAAAGTGAAGGCCCATGTATCAACGTTTGCTTGGTATGATTTGAAAATAAAAATCGCGATCTATAAAGGCTAAACCATTCTACCACTTCTTGCTATTATTATAATAGGTTTATTTGTCCCCTTTATATAACGTTCTATCTTCTCTCTATCTCAGGTCTGTTCGAGCTATCTTCACAAGCATCGGTGGTTCAGTGCGACTGCGATGTTGGGTCCTTTATTATCACACAGTATACTTACCTCGGATCTCTCTGTCACACACTTCCACGCGCGTTGAAATTAAAAACCCCTAATCGGACCGGAATTTTCGCAGACAACCCTATATCAACGTGTTCGCAATTAAACAGCGCTTATGATGATATACATTTTTTTAAATTATCCAATCCAGTGAAAGTAACTGGCATCGATATACCTGTGTTCACCTGACAACCCAGTAGTTCGCCCAGGTAAATAGTAGACACCCCAACGGCTGCACATTCTATACGTTTCATACTTTCAGTCAGGACACAATTTTTTTATTATCCTGATGTTGCAACATTTAATTAAAAATAATTTTTCGAAAAATAATTAAAAATAGTCTGCCCAGGATTTTTTTAGGCAACCCATTTTTAATATGTTTTCTAATATACTAAATTCATGATAAAATATATTTCGTTCTATTATCAGCTCGGTGAAGGTCGACTTAGGTTCGGATCTTCTACTAATACTAATATATAAAAACAATATAATATCAGTATATTGCGTTATAACCATAATGATATATCTATAATCTATAATAGACAATAAAAATATCAAATACTTACTTTGAAATTTTTTTGCTCTTTCTGGAAATAGAAACAAAGTGGACCGCCAAAAATTTGAATTAAGAAATAACAAAAAAGATAGACTAGACATCTTGTATTACGATTTGAAATTTTATTAAAAAACAGTATAAATACAAAAATAATATTAATGAAAAATAAATTCTAATAAATATTTTCTATTCAATATCTGATTCATCAGAAGTATCATTTTGACTCTCGAATTCGTCTGATTCATTAGATTCTTCCTCATTTGCTTCCATTTCGACAATGTCCTGGATTTTAAAAGGAGTTTGATCTCCGATAAAACCTGTTGGTTTTAAGAAATCATCAAAATGCCAACCATAGTTTTCAGGATTTGACTTCGCACACTTTCTACTATTCAGGGTCCCATCACAAGCGACTGCGATGTTGGGTCCTTTATTATCACACAGTATACTTACCTCGGATCTCTCTGTCACACACTTCCACGCGCGTTGAAATTAAAAACCCCTAATCGGACCGGAATTTTCGCAGACAACCCTATATCAACGTGTTCGCAATTAAACAGCGCTTATGATGATATACATTTTTTTAAATTATCCAATCCAGTGAAAGTAACTGGCATCGATATACCTGTGTTCACCTGACAACCCAGTAGTTCGCCCAGGTAAATAGTAGACACCCCAACGGCTGCACATTCTATACGTTTCATACTTTCAGTCAGGACACAATTTTTGTATTATCCTGATGTTGCAACATTTAATTAAAAATAATTTTTCGAAAAATAATTAAAAATAGTCTGCCCAGGATTTTTTTAGGCAACCCATTTTTAATATGTTTTCTAATATACTAAATTCATGATAAAATATATTTCGTTCTATTATCAGCTCGGTGAAGGTCGACTTAGGTTCGGATCTTCTACTAATAATATACCGGTTGACATGGTATTGGGTCACCCATGTAACTTTTACATTCATGAAGGTATTTTTCTGGAATTTGGTACAGCAATAACTAGGTATTTCGGATTTGATCACATTACAATCCAATATGGCAGACTTACGTTTTTTCTGTGAATGTCAGCAACTTTGTTTTTTCAAATGGAACACCCTACATTATATTTCTACATATTCAAGTTCAACAGGGCGAAACAAGTGCAATCTCTATGTCAAATATCAAAACTTCACAAACGATAATATTTCCACAAAATTCGTACATACAACATGTTTCGCTAACACAGTAGCTTCGTCAGGTGATATACTGGTACAATGAACTGTTCATTGTGCCAGAAACACGATATTCATTCATGCATCTTAATTAAATTCAATCTTCCATTAACTATTCACTGAGAGATGATCGACCAATTTTAATTTTTTCACGGCATATACAAATGAAACTATGACGCGCAGAGGCGATTCTGTCAGAAATCGGACATTTCTTCCCCTTCTTTTTAATGAATGTGATTGTCCCATGTTCAAATTACACTTTGTGAACAAAATGAATGAATGATTGTTATTGTAATTATGTGATCACTGAATGTTATATAACACAAATATTTTCATCGGGCTAAGTACGCTGAAGAACATGTTTTGATCAAGAAGAAGAGTTCAAGATGAAAAGAAGGCGGTGCATGAAGGTATCATAGTCCTTGAAAAAAAATAAACCTAATGGCAGTTGATGAAAGCAACAGATTAGTGGGAAAGCGGTGTGCATAAATCCACCTTTATTTTTAGGAACTCGCACAACAGAAGCCATCAACAGTGCACCTACAGGGTGTAATTTAAGTTTGTGGTCAAACTTCAAGGGGCTTTCATGAGGGTGATCCTAAGACGAAAAGTTTATATTAATATAGTTCCTGAAATGCTTCGTTTTCAATAAACAGTGTGTTGAAGACGGAAGTTTGATTGTTGTTTTTCATGATTACCCTGTAAATGTCTCAAAATTCGAGAATAATATTCATTTAGGATATAGCGGTTGTTTCGCTGTCCGATTAATTAGGAAGGAAATTGGGTTTTCGGTTGCTAAAACATCGTATTTTGCATTGATTGAGTCGCATTTGCGGTATGGTATTCCTTTCTGGGGCTTCTGCAGCCAACAACTGTTCAATTCCGTTTTTGTAATGCAGAAAAGAGCAATACGCTATTTGTGCGGAGCAAAAAACAGCGATCACTGCAAACCTTTATTTCAGCTCCACAAAATATTAACCTTGTGCAGCATCTTCATACTCGAATCTGTATGTTTGATGAAAAAGAAACATCAAAATATCACAAGTCTTAGAACATACGAGACACGGCAAAACAACAATATACCTCTGCCGATTCCAAAATATTTTTTAACAAAAAATTCATTGATGTTTGAAAGTAAAAAAATGTTTAATCATTTGCCAATTAATTTGAAGCAATTATCTGACTTATCTAAATTCCGGAAGGCAATTAAAGATATATCGAGTACGGAAGCATACTATTACCTAGAAGAATATTACAGTGACAAATGGTGATATATATATATATATACTAGTGATTTAGAAACAAACACTGTGGTTCAATTCTTCATAGGGTTGCAGTCAAAATTTTAGGCATCAAATAAGTGAACTCTTCGTTATTTAGCCGAGCTTTCGGAAATGTTTATTTCCTTTTTCAAGACATCTATAAGAAAAATGGTATGCATAAAAAACAACATCAAACTCATAAGAAACTAAGTACTTACTTAACATGAGATTGGTTTGAAGTTGGAACAATTAAAGAACAGACGATTCATTTGCTGAATTTGTTACACAAACTGGAAGACATTAGGATTTGTAAAACGTAGAAAACAATTTAAAAAACAGTAAACCACCGGTGCTTTTTCATAGTCGACTTCGATATCTCAACAAGATGGAAGCTAACAAACGGCCACAGATGATACAAATAATACGGAAAGAGCCGAATCGATTTCGATATCGATTACGAAAAGGTACGGATGGTGGGAAATTTGAATTGATAATTGGGTGGTGAGCCAACTTATTATTGAGGATTTGTTATTGATAATCTGGAAATATTGTTAGGAATACAGTTCATTTGTTCAATTTTAAGTAGATAATTATAAATGTTGCTAAGATTGTCGATATCGGACTTTTTATTCATACTATATGATTCATTATTAATGTGAACCATTTCCAAGAAAGTGCGCTTCAAATAACTATTTTCATGTGCTAAAATTTTGACCTCGTTGAAGTTCATTCTATGGTTTGAATCAATGACATGTTCAGCTAGTGCACAGCGTTTTCTATTACAGTTGCAATCACTTTTGTGTGAAGAAATCCGTCCTGATAAATTTCTCGAAGTTTGACCGATATAAGTCAAGTTGCAATTAAGGCAAGGGATTCTATATATTACATTATTCATTTCTAGTTTATTCATGGGAGTTTTGGTTTTAGAAAAAAGGATCGATACTGTTTTAACTTGTTTTTTTGCAATGATGATATTTTCATGTTTGAAGACATTAGACAATTTTGGAGTTAATTCTGCTATGTATGGTAGTGCTTTGTATTTTGGTAGTACTATAGGAACTGGGTCCCTAGATAGATAGATGAAACTCTTGAATATTTCAACTCCTATGATCAAAATCTGCAGTTTACTTGTGAGCCGGAAGTAAACCACTGCTTACCTTTCTTAGATATGACAGTCATCAGAGCTGATGATAATATCTTGCGTACCAAGTGGTACAGGAAGCCGATGTGCAGTAATAGATACATGAGTTTCCACTCATATCACCCAATGAAAATGAAAATCAATCTAGTCCAAGCTTTGAAGAACCGGATAATTAAGTTAACCCACCCAATATACAGACAAAATAGTCTTCATGAATTAAAAGTGATTTTGCTGGAGAATTCTTACCCTAGTAAACTTATTAATAATATACTATTCAACTCTCAAGATAGAATTGTTGAAATCAATGATGTTTCAGCTAGGGACCCAGTTCCTATAGTACTACCAAAATACAAAGCACTACCATACATAGCAGAATTAACTCCAAAATTGTCTAATGTCTTCAAACATGAAAATATCATCATTGCAAAAAAACAAGTTAAAACAGTATCGATCCTTTTTTCTAAAACCAAAACTCCCATGAATAAACTAGAAATGAATAATGTAATATATAGAATCCCTTGCCTTAATTGCAACTTGACTTATATCGGTCAAACTTCGAGAAATTTATCAGGACGGATTTCTTCACACAAAAGTGATTGCAACTGTAATAGAAAACGCTGTGCACTAGCTGAACATGTCATTGATTCAAACCATAGAATGAACTTCAACGAGGTCAAAATTTTAGCACATGAAAATAGTTATTTGAAGCGCACTTTCTTGGAAATGGTTCACATTAATAATGAATCATATAGTATGAATAAAAAGTCCGATATCGACAATCTTAGCAACATTTATAATTATCTACTTAAAATTGAACAAATGAACTGTATTCCTAACAATATTTCCAGATTATCAATAACAAATCCTCAATAATAAGTTGGCTCACCACCCAATTATCAATTCAAATTTCCCACCATCCGTACCTTTTCGTAATCGATATCGAAATCGATTCGGCTCTTTCCGTATTATTTGTATCATCTGTGGCCGTTTGTTAGCTTCCATCTTGTTGAGATATCGAAGTCGACTATGAAAAAGCACCGGTGGTTTACTGTTTTTTAAATTGTTTTCTACGTTTTACAAATCCTAATGTCTTCCAGTTTGTGTAACAAATTCAGCAAATGAATCGTCTGTTCTTTAATTGTTCCAACTTCAAACCAATCTCATGTTAAGTAAGTACTTAGTTTCTTATGAGTTTGATGTTGTTTTTTATGCATACCATTTTTCTTATAGATGTCTTGAAAAAGGAAATAAACATTTCCGAAAGCTCGGCTAAATAACGAAGAGTTCACTTATTTGATGCCTAAAATTTTGACTGCAACCCTATGAAGAATTGAACCACAGTGTTTGTTTCTAAATCACTAGTATTTTACCTCAACTAGTCAGTCATAGACTACCCTTCTCTTAAACTATATATATATATATATATATCATAACCATTCAGGAAGTTTTATTATTTTAATGTGTTCGTATTGTGATTTTATAAATTCTTTTATATTTTATATTTATATTCATATGTAGGATAATTATTATAGTATTTTACTACTACTTACTTATCAGGTAACTCATTATTTGTGATGGTATAATCTAACGCTTTGTCAATAAGTAATTTTTCTTAGACAATAAAGCATATTTTTGATTGATTGATTGATTGATTGAAGGTAATCTTAATCAGAGTTTTGAGGGCCCCAACATTGTAATTGGGAATCAAATCAATTTCTCATTATTTTCTCAGAAAGTAACTATAATATACAAGGATTCAATAGGTGACAGGAAAATTGTAGTAGTGATTGATCAATCTAATCAAGATATCGAACTCGGGAAAAACTATGATGTAGGTACATTATTTCACCATGAATACCAAGAATAGTATATTTGAATCGACTTCAAATTTTGGAGAGTTCAATAGCTCCGGTAGGTAGAAAATAATAAATCGAAAGAGAATCATAAAAGGTATACTTCTTATTTGTTGAACTCCGATTTGTTTCCGAGTAAACAATTGTTTACATTCGCAAAAATGCAATTTAGATGTACCTGTTTTTTTTTTTTTGGAAACCCTTCATAGTGGTTATATGAACATTCACATAATATAGGGGATTGGAACCATGACTCATGAGGATGGTCAGTTTTCTTGTGGAAAAATTCCCAATATGATTTCATGGAATATACACCCCTTTTTTTTCAATAACAACGCACGACCCTGATTGTCTCTAAGAAACTGATCGTATTGAGAGTTCTTTATACCGGTCCAAATTTGCAAGAATCACGTGACTGATAACTGAGATAAGTATAGAGGAAGGAAAACCTTTAAAGTAAGACACGATCGACGACACGATATATTATAATGATCATGGACTCCTGTCCTCATCCATTTTCTTCATGACCTAGGAACCTTAATTTGTCATCATCACGGATGCGAAATAACCCCCAAATGATCCACCCATAAACGAGTTTACTACTGAAATTTTCCGCCATTTGGTAAAAAGCGGACTTCCATTTATCCATCTAATAGCTTTCTCGGAATCCTATGAACGGCCCAAAGCGTACATTCACAATTTCGTTACGCTCGAATAAATTCTCACAACTTTATATGAGCAACATATTTATTCGAGTGTTCCCTATAACATATATTTATATTCAGGAAATAACGGAAGACTTTGTTTCGAAAATAAATGTGGTGTACATGGTTTGAAGTTAAAGCATATTCATTCCAAATGTATGGAAAGAATCATAAATATTAGGTAACAGAATTTTTTAACTTTTCTATAGTCACTTTATTGTTGTGATACAGGCTGATATACGTTCTCACTGCTTCTCGGATTCCGTTTTTATGTTGTGTTCCGAAAGTTTTTCAAGAATGTATGAAAACAGTCTTGTGACGATCAGTACAGCGGCATCATTTTTCTCTCATGAATGGAATGACATCACTCGATATAATAATAACAAAATGTTCACTGCCTTTTGATCACTGATAGATCTACCTCAGTAAAACGGTGAAAAATCAAGTAGTCGGTTTCTCTATAGTTTCGAATGTTTTTGGTGGATGCTGAATCTGAATCTGGAGTATGCAAACACAATTTCATGGAGCGTTCCGAGATATTCGCAAAGAACTGCAAATTCATCGCCCGTAACCCGGAAACTATACATTTTAGCGAATAAACGACCGCATATAATGTTTGAGTAGAATTACTTCTCTATATATAATTATTGTTGCTCGTGAATGTGGCGGGACTAATGGGTGAGGAGCTGAAGCAAGCATAATCTACACATTTCTAAAAACAAGAAACTACACTGCCTGATGTGAAGGAATCCTGGCCATGTGAGCTCATCCTCTTGTCAGAGTGTAACTCTTGAATTGTCACAGTTAAATAATGTTTTTCACACCTGCCTTCTGTCATTTTTTAGCGGAGGAAGAGAAACAAGTTCTGCCTACATACCCCCAGATAGAGGATAGTGTAGATACACTAGTGCAAACACGATCTGCTCCACTTGCACCATTACCATATCCAGAACCGAATCCTTCAGGGTACCAATACCCCAGCAGAGACGACGATGTAATGACGATAAGATTGTAAAATGTCCTCAATGATCCTTGACTGCTGCTGAATCCTAAGACTCTCTTGATGGTTGAATTTTTCACCTTATCAGCAGGCGTCAAAGAGACCTGTTTTAGGTGATTCAGCATTTAGCGGACTCGAACATCACATGCATGAGCAAAGTCTCTATTCCGCAGTTTCGGTCACATTGTGACAAAGCGAGTTTGAGTCTCCGCTAGGCCAATTTTTTCCAATAATATATCAGAGGGCGGTGCCTCAGCTTCCATTTGTATATATCCAGTGATAATTGTTGATGACCTTCATTGTTCTCGTTGACCGGGAATGGCTCACCACAAGGAAGCTTTTTTGCTCTCATTCCATTCCATGAGCTCTGCGATTAGACGTAATTTGCTTGCTCTACGGAAAATCTCATGACAAAGGATATAGACTATGCACCTCTTTTTGCCAGTCGATCAGCTGCTTCATGCCCTGGAACCCATGTACATATAGGCGGAGTATGATTCCATTACGTATTTATCGTAGAATGAATAATTTCTTCGAGAAATTCATTATCTGGTTTTCATCAAAATCCATGGAGAATACCTATATTAACCAGAATCATTTCAACGCAATTATAACATCTATAATTCCAGCGTAGAATAATTATTATTTCATGTCTCCTTCACTACACAAAATACAAAAACAAGAATTTGTGATGTATTCATTCGTTTTAGAGCTTTTGAACAATATAGGTTAATGCTAAGTTTGATGAATCAATCCAGTGGAAAGGTTGAACTTGAATGTGGCTAATACGACCAGCATATATCTTCAAATCAGAGCGCTCTTATAAATAGGTTCACCTTCTCGCACATCAACGAATTCACAAATTCCACATAAGCTCTATGATAAATTCGATGCTTCTTCAATTTTTGCATGATGTGTTCTCTCGAGTAATACCTAGATTAGAAATTATCGACATGAAGAATACCAAGTCAATATAAAATCATATCTATTTCAGTTAATCCTTGAGTTCTCAGTGTGAATGTGAAATTGGTTCTGCTAGGTTCTGCTCCACCTGACCTTCAGGTTTATTGATCATACCTGATGCAACGGTCTTGGGACTCGTTGAAATGCTTCGCCACCTGTCATATCTTGAAATAATTCATGTTGACATTAACAATACTGTTACCACGACCATATGTTGAGTCCGAAATGAATGCAGGTCTATTTCGAAACGTACATCTCTCATAACAATAACTAACAAACATTAATGAGAATCTGTCACTCCATGACCTCTTATCATCCGTGACTCTTCAAATATAGTGTCTGGAAAAAAAATTCTGACATTTTCTATTCATCGGATGTAACTGAATAAAAATTAAAAAAAAAAACACCTTCAGAAATCTTACGAAACCTTTTAAGAGTCCCAAAAAATCTTGAAGAATAGGATACGAACGCTGGCGACAGAATGTAAACTCAGCCTATGTTAATTTCAAATCCTAATTTGTCAAAAAAATTGTGATAGCGAACTTGAAGGTGAAAGGAACTATCCATATATTTATATTGTTCTGTTGGAATATTATCACCTGTTAACATATATACGGTACGTAAATTTGGAACATCATGTATTCAGATTTCAGATTCAGATTCAGATTTATTCAGATACCATACGTTACAGAATATTTTGATACAATGTTGTCATTATGTTTCCACTTCAAAAACAAGTAATCCACCTAAGCAATCGAGATGCTTGTATCGTAGCATTACGTTATTTTTGAGTGGTCTATGGATGAATTCGATGTAAGCGGACAGATCGTGAAATTAGTCAGTTTATCAAGATTTAAGAATAAAGATTAAAAAGATAAAATGGTGAAAGGAAAGAGAAAAAAAAAAGAAATACAATAAAACGACAACTTTAGGAATCTATATAGCGAACGCGAGAGGTGAAAGTAATACATATGATGGGATTTATTGTGAGAAAGTGAAGCTAGAGATTTCAGCTTTTTTTTTATTAAAATTTTTTTTTTATTATCAAAAAATTTTCGATATATTTTCATCCTTATACTGGAATATGAATTGTTTGATTGCAATTTTGTATTTTGCCAAACGGTTAGTGATTTTGATATGATTTGGTAACAAATTATGTAATTTTGGTCCATGAAAAAAAATAAATCTTTGTGTATGCGTTTTCCTAAATATTGGTAAGACAATTGAATTATTTTCGACAAATCTGGTGTGCCTCAATTTGGGAGTGTCATATTTGTCTTTATTGTGAAACATCCAAATTAAACATTGGTAGACATAAAGGCTTCTTATATCTAATATTTGAATTTCCCTATAAAGTTGTTCAGTAGGAAATAGTTTATTTTTTTTATGTATTATTTTCAGTAATGTATTCTGCATTGATTGTATTTTCATCATCATATTACTGAATAATCCTCTCCACGCTGTAATGCAGTATCTAATAACTGATTCGGCTAATGAATCATATAGTATCATTAAGTTTTTTTTACTCAAGATCTCTCTGATGCTGTAGAATTTGTGAATCAATTGTCTTAATCTTTTGACAACATGGGAGACATGATCATCCCATCTCAGATGCTGATCGAGAATTATACCAAGGTATTTGATACTTGAGGTTTTCTCTATAGAAGGGCAATTACATGGCTGTGTGTTATCACAACCATGTATTGTTAAGGAGTTGTAAGGTGGTTGCTCCGTTTTATAGATAGAAAATGATATGAATTTAGTTTTTTTAACATTGAGGCTCAATAGATTGTGGTTAAGCCAAGTTTGTAGTTTACCAAGATCAATTTCTGACTCAGCTTGTAGATGTAGCCATGAGTTTCCCCTATATACAATGGCTGTATCATCAGCATATGAGATTATATTTCCTTTGAAGTTGTTTATTGAGGTGATACTATTGATATAAACAAGAAAAAGTACTGGACCCAGAACTGTTCCTTGTGGTACACCGATTTTAACATGAATAGGATCACTTAGACAGTTGTCAATCTTGACCACTTGCGACCTCTGTGATAAATAATCTCGCATCAAATTGTGTGCGTTACCTCTGACACCGTAATTTTCGAGTTTCTTCAGTAAAATATCATGGGACACCGTGTCAAATGCCTTGGCAAGGTCTAGGAAGATAGCTAAGCATCTTTCTGACTTGTCCAAACCATCGACAGTTTTTTCAATAAAATCCAATATTGCTTTTTCTGTATTTGAATTACTTCTGAAACCGAATTGTCTATCTGTTATCACATTGTGTTTATCGAAGAATGCAGTTAGTCTACTTTTAATGCTTTGTTCAAAAATTTTAGCGAAATTATTAATCACAGAAATCGGTCGATAATTGCTCAGGACATTATGCTCGGCTGATTTATAAATGGGGGTTACAAGAGATTCTTTCCATTGTCTTGGTATCTTCCCAGTAGAAAATGAGAGATTAATAACATGTGCCAAGGGTGTAACAATGTTATGATGAATTTTTTTTATAATTCTACTAGATATACCATCAGGCCCAGGTGCACAATTAGTTTTCAAATTTGCTATTAATATTGTGATCTCATTATTTGTGACCGGCTGCAGAAATATTGATGAGGAAATTAATGGGTCATGTAGAAAATTCTCTGGAAGGTATTCACATTTTTTTATTTTTTCAGCCATCTCAATTCCTACATTCGTGAAAAATTCATTGAAAGTGTCAGCTTTGTTTTTATTGTCCACTACTATTTCTCCGCTTGAATTTTTTATGGATATACTTTCTAGTGATTGTTTTTTTTTATTTCTGTTTGTTACTTCGTTCATGATTTCCCAAGTTTTTTTTCCATTTCCCTTAACATTATTTAGTTTATTTTTGTAATATAGATTCTTGGTTTTCTTAATCAACTGATTAACTTTGTTCCTGTATGTTTTATATTCATTTTTTAATTCTTCCGTGCAAGTCACTCTCAGTCTTTGCTTCAGAAGATCCCTATGTGTTATAGAGGCTACCAGACCAGTAGTTATCCAAGGCTTGATTTTGTAACTTTTTTTGGAATTAAATCTTTTTGTTACAGTAGTGGAATCTATGAAAGTTCCTAATTTATTGATAAATTTATCGTAGGCAAGTTGTGAATCAATACAGTTCATGACCTCATTCCAGTTAGCATTTGATACAATTGCATTGAGTTTTTCAAGATCAGTATATTTTATGTGATTTTCACGTGGTCTGTTAGTGGAAATTCCATTCGTGTTGTCACTTGATATACCTAAGAGAATTGAATAATGGTCAGTCAGATTAGTGTGAATGACAGCTGGATTGAATTTAATATCAATTTGGTTACATCTGACAAAGAAATGATCTATGGTACTACTTGAGATTTCTGTTACCCTAGTTCGTTCATTTATGTATGATGAAAAGCCATTTTCAGACATCATATTCAAATAAGCATGAGTTTCATCTGATAATTTATCCATTAGATTTACATTGATGTCTCCTACGAATATTTCTATATTTTCTTTTTGTAAATTGGTGAAAAAATTTTCTAGATCGTTTAGGTAGATATATGTATCAATCGATGGAAGTCTATAAGAAGCTGTTATGCCTATTAGTTTATTATTAATATTCATGGATAACCTCAATATATTTGTATCTGTCAAATTCACAACTTTTATTTCGGCAGGAAAATTATCTTTTATATAGACAAGTAGGCCATCATTTTGATTCTCAACTGAGCTATTATAATAAAGGTTGAAATTGGGTATAGTAGTAGTAGTAGTAGTAGTATTGTGGGGAGGCTGTAGCCAGGCAAGTAGGCCCCCATGGGCCCTTTTTGCCAACCCCTGCTCTCCACATATCTACACATCCCTCTTTTAGTTGTCCTTTTCGAACCTTCCCGTCCTTCTGATGAAGGTCAGGATGTCCGTCCACTCTAATTCGACCAAGTCTTCCTGTTGTAGTTTATCTACTCCAAAGATTTCGAATCTCATCCTTCCATACGCCTCACACTCTCCGAGGAAGTGAAGTGATGTCTCCTCATCTTCTCCGCATTCGCGGCAAGTGGGACTATCTTCCACACCTATGAGTGATAGGTGTCTGCGTAACCTGTTATGCCCTGTTAGTATCCCTATAAGAAGGCGCAGGACTTGGCGATCCCTGCCCAGCAACCAAGCCGTCCTTGGCTTGCTAGGACCGGCCACCAGGTCTCTCGATTGCCTGCAGCCGGCTATACGCCTCCAATATACTTCTAGTGCATCGTCCGCCCATTTGTTAAGGGCAGACGAAGTTTGGCTTCTTGTTATGCCCAGTGCAGGCTCCGGCCCCCAGAACGGTGTCGCGGATCCGATTCTAGCCATCTCGTCGGCCACCTCGTTCCCGGGCACCCCCCTGTGCCCCGGAACCCATACTAGTTCGACTTCCTTCTGTTCAGCTAGTTTCTCAAGAGCATCGCCACATTCCTGCACCAAGGCTGAGCTTGGTTTAGGATGGCAGACAGCCCTGAGAGCCGCCTGACTATCCGAGCAGATGTAAATCTTCTGCTCTGGTCCCTCTTTCACCTCATGCCTCTCCGCTACTGCCAGAATGGCAAAGACCTCGGCCTGGAAAACTGTGGTATACTTTCCAAGAGCGTAGCTCCCCCTTATGCCTAATCCTTCTAAGTAAATTCCTGCGCCTGAGTCCTGTTTGTCAGTTAGGCGCGATCCGTCCGTATAACATACTAGACTCCCCGGGTGGAATTCCACTCTGTTCTCTTCCCATTGTTCCCTGCTTGGAATAGTGAGGGTGAACCTTCTATTCCATCTCAGCCTATTTTGGGCGTTCTTCACTCTTAGGGTGGAGATAGGGATCTCCTGCTCCACCCATGTCGCAATTCCCGCGTGACCTGTCACTGCTCCTCCGTTAGCCCAACTCCCCGAGTCCCGCATCCTCAGATAGGCCGCCATTGCTTCCCTCTTAATCCAGATTGGAAGCGGCGGCAGCCCCAGCAGTACCTCTAGGGTTGCAGTTGGCGTCGTCCTCATAGCTCCTGTGATCGCCAGGCAGGCCATCCTCTGAACTTTACTGAGCTTTCGACTGATTGTGCTGGTTTCTGCACCTGGCCACCACACAGCTGATCCATATTGAATCTTTGGTCTTACGACCGCTGTGTATAGCCAGCGCATGATCTCGGGGTTAATACCCCAAGTTCTCCCAACAACCCTCCTTAGTTGCCAAAGAATTGCCACCGACTTTTGCACGATCCTATCTACGTGTTGCCTCCATGAGAGTCTTGGGTCCAAGACGACGCCTAGGTATTTGACCTGTTGGACTAACTCCAACTCTTGGCCAAACATAGTAGGTGGTTTAAACCCGTCCCTTTTCCTTCGGTTGGTGAATAGGATCATCTCTGTTTTTGTCGGATTAACAGAGAGCCCCGCTTCGTCACACCATCTTTCGATTATCCTGCAGGCTACCTGCATACGCTCACAGACAACCCCTAGGAATCGGCCGCTCACCAGAACCAATCCGTCGTCTGCGTATGCCTGCGCCTCGAAACCTTCCTGGGTGAGCTTGCACAGGAGTTCATCCATGACCAAGCACCATAGGTGGGGAGAGAGGCAACTTCCCTGAGGACAGCCCCCATCGACCACCCTACTCAGTCTATGGTCTCCCTGAACTACTTCTACCTTTCTACTAATCAATGACGACACTACCCAGCTGACCATTGCCAGAGGAGTTCCTCTGGCCTGAAGTGCTGCCTGTATTGTGTCTGTCCTTGCCTTATCGAAGGCCCCCTCTATGTCGAAGAACACCCCCAGCGTTACCTCTTTGAATTCTAATGTCCTTTCGATCCTTCGCACTACAGCATGGAGGGCCGTTTCAGTCGACCTCCCCTCTCTGTATGCGTGTTGGTTCCTGTGGAAGGGGCTCGCCATCAGGGGCCCCTCTAGCAGGAACCTGTCCACCACCCTCTCCAGCGCTTTGAGCAGGAAGGATGTTAGACTAATGGGTCTGAAAGACTTTGCTACTGTGTAGTCCTTTTTTCCCATTTTTGGGATAAAGACTACTCTTGCTGATTTCCAGGCTGGCGGAACATATCCCAGCGCCAGACTAGCCCGGAAAATCCCTCCCAGTACCGGGGTGATTAGTCCCAGGCCCCTCTGAAGCATTGCCGGAAAAATTCCGTCCGGACCTGCTGCCTTAAATGGTTTGAACTCATTCACTGCCCAGGCTATGGCGCCATCGGTAACGACCCTCTCCGCCAGCTGCCAGTCCTCCAGAGGGACCAGCTGTACTTGCGGAGCCGGCCGGTCAACACCGGCTCCTCCCGGGAAGTGTACCTCCAGAAGATGTCTGAGCGAGTCTTCAGAGGATGTTGTCCAAGTGCCATCTGCCCTCTTCAAGGTTGTTGCGGTACCTTCTACCTCGTTGCTCAGAATACTAATGAGTCTAGCTGATTCCGTTAGGGAGTTAATTTCTCCACAGTAGGTTCTCCAGCTGTTTCTCTTACTTTTTCTCAACTCCTTTTTGAACTCCCTTCTCGCGGAGTTATAGTCACACCACGCCCCTTCATCACCAGTCTTGGTCGCTTTGTTGTGCGCCTTCCTGGTCGCTTTCCTTAGTTCCTTTAGAGCTTGGTTCCACCACCGTACACGGCGAGTTGGTGCCGCTCTCAAGGGACATGCTTCTTCGAATGCCTTGGTCAATGTATTGCCAAGTGTGTCTACCTCCTGATCCAGTTGTTCCTTTGAGCGGATCTCCACATATTCCCCTGCGTTCCTCGAGAGAACATCTAGGAAGGTCTCCCAATTGGTCGCTCTAGGGTTTCGGCGTAGTGGAGCCTCCCTTACCTCAGCGTGGATGCTGAACCTGATCATTCGGTGGTCTGACATCGAAATGTCTTCCGATACCCTCCAGTCCTTGATGCTCCTGAGGATACCTCTCGTCGCCAGCGTGACGTCAATCACTTCCTGTCGAATGCGATTGACGAATGTTGGTTCCGTTCCTCTATTCAGAATCTCTAAATTGGTAGTCGCTAGATATTCAAGTAGGGCTTCACCGCGCGCATTCACATTTGTGCTGCCCCACATCGTGTTATGCGCGTTCGCATCACACCCCAATATCAGTTGTATACCATTAATCCTACTGTACCTTACTATATTCAATAATTCCTCCGTTGGAGGTAAGTGCGCATTATCATATGGTAAATACACGCTTCCTACCATCACCTTATGTTTAGTCCCTCCTACCTTAATTTCCAAGACGACGACAGTAGCATCCCTGCTCCCTAGTTGCAGCACATGGGCAACTTCGAGATCCCTGGATGCTAGGATCGCCGTCCTTGGTGCTTCCTCCTCTGCTTCCTTGCCTACCAGAAGACGGTGGCCGCTGCCTCCCAGTCCTCTGACTTTCCCCCTGTAAACATATGGCTCCTGGATTAAGACTATTGGGTATATGAAAATCACTCACCGCTTGGATACTCCATGTTTCTGATAAAACTAACACATCTATGAACTCGGTTATTTTCTCTAAATAAACTAATAACTCATTACATGGTGAGTTTGGAAAAGAATCCTTCTAGTAAGAAGTATTGACGTCTACTTCGACCACTTCACTCCACTCAACCAAATATAGATAATCAGATACCTATAGGTATATACTTATTTTCTTTAGTTCCATGATTGAACTTGATTAGATACTGATCAGTGTTTTCGAATTACTTGCGTGATACGTATTTTGACGTTTGACATAATTTTCCTTGAAAGTCAGTGTGAATCAAAGTCCGGAATGAAGAGCTACGCTCGTGCAGCTAATAGCCGCGTGCTGCTAAAGCTGATTTTTTTGTCCTTGTGACAATACTATCATGCACAACTAGGGAGTGAAATGCGGAATACTTTACCACTTCGCATATAGGTAGCTAACTCGTAATAAGCATTCCTGTATAATTCAGGCCATTTATGTTTAAGTTGTGATGGTTCATCATCTAGTATTACATTGGTGGACGATGGTATTACAGTTCTCTTGATATTCCTGACTCGCGGAATGATATGATCAAACTCAAAATCAGTCAACTGTTATGACATTAATTGACAGCCAGTGCCGGATTTATGGGGAGGCTATGGGACTATCAGCCCCCGGCGGTGAATTTCAAGAGGCGGAAGAGAAAATAGAAAAATCAAGCAGCAATACAGTCTTTGACTGGTTGAGATACTGTTTTAGTGAAAATCATAACATGCACTAATCTAGCGTCAGCTGTGTCTTGGCGTTACCATCGATAATCTCGATGGTAACGGTCTTGGACGCTACAATTCAAAAGCGGCGGCGGTACATGCTCTTATTTGATGATGAGAAGCAAAACCGCATCCTACTCAATAACAAAAAAACAAAATCAGAGTGGTTGTCCTTGGTATTGTTGGTAATGGTACTAATAATAAATAAATATTGAAACTTAAATCTAAAAAATTAGTAAAAAAGGTGGTGCATTCTGGAAACGGCAGAAGATTAATAAACAGAATTAATTAGACGAATTTGTCAAGAAATGCCCTGAAATACAATCATTTTTTCTAAATTCAAATGAGACAGTATCAGAACCGATAGAACCGTCTCCGGGAACTTCACGATCTCAAGACAAGAATGGTAAGTTTTATATATTTTTAAATTCAATACGCGAAAAAGAAGAGTTAGAATCTCAAAAATATATGTACAAAATATGAACACGACTAAGCGTTGTTTTAGGGATAATCACAACAAATTCATTGAATAGTGGCAATTACTGAGAATTTTTTTACTATCCCTGATGATTCGTAATGCCAGTATGGTTAAAGGTCATTCTCAACAGAGTGAAAAACTACCTTTGGAATTCCATGGTAGAGGATATATTGAATATCTTATCAATTTCAAGTATTAACAGTGAGATGTTATTAAATCTGAATCTTGATGATGCCATTGACGACTTTGCATCAAAAAAATCAAGATATTTATTGTAGTACTTATTCTTCTGAAAAAAATATGTGTTGTTTGTTGTTATGTTCAACGTGTGAAGAAAATATAATTTGATTCGTTGTACATAATGATTTCATGTTATTGTTATATACTGTAAAAAAAGCAGTGAATGGATTATTGGAATTTTCAAACTGACAATTGAAAATTAAATATTTGGCGGCGGCGCGGCGGCATCGTAAAAGTTAGCCCCCGGCGTAAGGGAGTATAAATCCGGCACTGTTGACAGCAAATATAAAAGTCTACTTACTGTGGTAACTAACGTTGATTCCATCAATGGTATTACTCACTGCAGCAATGAATGCCATGATTTATTCTTATCATTCTTGAGAAATGAAGAGGAGGAGGAGATTCACAATGAAAAGGTCGTGGAAAAATGTTGTAGGTATGTATTTCGGACGTAACTTGCTTATGGACCTTGGCGTGTTAATTGCCTTGCTCTATCGCTCGGGCTCTCCCTAACACGTTAGATCCATAGCAGCCTATTTCACGCCATTTTGATAAACGAATAAAAAGTTTTGTTGCACGTACAAGTTTATTTTGGTCTTTTTTCGTCAAATTTCACACAATCTCATGGAAGCAACAAAATAAGCGACTTATTCAAGTAGACAAATTATTTTGAATACTGTCTGTAGGTTAATCGAGGAGGTTATTCCAGATTTTTTTGGAAGTTTCTCTCCTCGTCTCTATGAAATAAAAATATGAATACTATATTGATATGCGTGTAGTGGGAAAAAATCAGATGATTTGCCTCAAAATGTTACTGCATTTAAATAATGTACCTATCAGAAAGCCTAAAAGCTAAATTACCAGCTTGTCAGTGACAATATGGAGAAAGAAAATGAAGGAATACATAAAAGATATCAAAACTTTACTGATCTTTGGTCGTTTCGGGAACGAATCTGCTCCCGTTTTCATCATGAAAGATCATTTTTTGTAGCAAATTCGTATTTGTCTTGACACTTTTCAGTTCTCAGTGACAATGGGCTTATATCACAAAAAAATGTTATTTCATAATTTGATAGAACTCACCCAAACTAGCTCACAACCGCAAACCGTTTCTTGCTGTGAGCTACCTACGTTTTATAATAAATTATTGAAACCCCCGATTTTCTTGGCCTCTGAAAACGAGGCGATGATGTGACGTCAAAACCCTGATACTGAAACAAAACTATTCCAGACAGAGATGAATGATACATGATTTATTCTGACAGAGTGAATTAGCGCGAGATCACAGTTGAAAGAATTAATATATCAGTTGCCTCAGTCTCCGTCGGGCGTTTGGTATTTTCTTTTGACTATGGCGAAATGAGGTTTCTACGTCATAAGAGGGTTCGTTTTCAGAAGGTACTATTATTTATGTCCAAGAATTAAACATTCCAGTTAATTTTTCGATCGAATTATGTCGACAATCATTATTTATGTATAAAAGGATCATTATAAACATGGTTTGAGTTCAAAGTTCTACTAAGGTGTACACGCCCATTGGTGACGTTGGTAATCAAATGAGTTACATGATGTTTACATTAATTAATCTTGGATTTATCATTTTTAATTTCAGAATTCAGGAGTGATTACCATGTTCTATCTCTATCAACTGAATAGGAAACAATGCTATTGTGTCTTTTCAGAAGAAATCATGCGGATTCCTTGATTTTTCTCTCCTAGTTGTTATCTTCTTTTGCAATCATTTCAATATTGTTTTTCTATTTGTCGATGTGTCTTTTCTTGATATTGTATTCATATTCCTTCGTCCTTACCGAACAGAATAATGGAATAGTTATAACAAGATATTTTGATTGGGATATTTGCTCAATTGAACAAAGTTTAATTTTATTCAACAATATTTTCAGCTCACATGAAACAAATTTTATTCATCCAACTATCATCTCATTGTTCAATCAATCATATCTTATCTGTCGACAAAATTAGAATAATTTTGACAAAGATTCAACGGAGTCCAACATCATCTTTTGTTATTGCATTGTTCAATCAATGATATTCTTTTTTTTTTCTAATAGGCAAAACTGAATTGATTCAGAAATGTTGATTCAACATAATTATCATTATCAAGAAATATGTTATTATTCCGAACAGATCATTTTGTTGAACAGGACCAACAGATTCATCAAATCGAACAAATAATATGTTGAATGAATATGTATAGTTTGATTTTCGCTACTAGATCGCGTTTCTTCCTACCTCCCTACCTTTAGGTACCTAAAACATCCGTTTATATAATTATATAAAGCTGTCCTAGAACTCCTAATGACTCTTATTGCTAGATAATAGTTTTGCATCTAATGAGAAAATCAATCTCTAATTTTTCTTGGTCTCGAAATTTAGTAATGGGAAAATTCCATTGAGATTATTCAACAAGATATTTTCTCTAATCTAAATACGATTATATTGATCGAATATAAAACTTTAAATTGAGTGAGAACAATATGTTGTTATATTCAGAATATATATTGTTATTTTGACATATTGACTTTCTGAAAAACTAAAAATTCCGTCACCTGAATGCAATTACATGATAATTTTAATCTACAGAATGTGTTTTTTGTAGCAGAATATATCGTATCAAAGGCATGACATAGCATCTGCTTGTTAAACCAATCCTTGCTATTGATTCGAATTAATAATGAAATTCGAGTTGAAAACAGACAAAAAAAATAAGTATGTTGCGGTAACAAAATATTTTGTCATGGATATATGACACTCAGATTCTGTTGAATTTACAAAATGTTTGTTGTTCCAAATAATTTTTTTCTGTGTACATGAATAACCATTTCTGCGAATAGTGCTAGCATGATTTTCCAGTGTGGCTCGAAGGGTAATATGTGGATAAACGATATAGATTGTTCTTCGTGTAAACGGTGGTGTTATTCTAGCCCAACCAACATTTTAGGAGAATTATACCAAGCAGAGAGGAGAAATTACTCGAAAATTTACTAATTTCCGACAAAATATTTTACCTTTATGCCCTGAGTAACTTGATAGTTATGGATTAGGTTGTAAAATGCCTGATTAGGACCTCAACATTTTCTATAAAAACCATCAACTTTATAGACAAATTGCATAGTTGGAAACTACTCATTACAGACTTCAAACATAACTTCATGGTCCTAGTGAGCATTTAGTTATCAATTAGGTAATATTTAACATCAAAATTACCAGTAAAATGTCTTCCAGGTCCTTGAACTATCAGGATATTTATTGGAGTTGAAATTTACCAAATTCTAACTTCATAAACGATCATAAAGTCAGGGAATAATCAGATGGTAAAAATAAGTCGGATTTATACTCTGTTTTGCCTATTTTTGACCAATTGAGTCGAAGGAGTTTCTTAGACTTTTTTTGACCTAATCAGTACCAACTTTCATATCCGATGAAGGCAAGATTACCACTATGAAATCCTTATAGAACGAAGTGTCCTTGAGAGAGCCGAGAATACCAAAATTAGTCCTAAAATCATGTTCTCAAAGTTGATGACTATTATTGATCCTGGTGCTTTGAGGTCGGCAAATGTTTTGAAATGATCATTAATTTTTGAAAATATTAAAAACTGGAGACAAGCGCATTGTATGAGTTTTGAATGTTTTATTCTTCATCACCAGTGAGTGGTTCAGGTACCTTACCGCTTGAACGGTTCTAAAGCAAATCATGATATCTTTCTATACATTACGATGATGTTTGATCATCTAAACCATCGATTTGTTTTGACATTCGAAGTTTTACTTCCACTTATTCCATTGGTCAGATCTGAATGCATATTTCAAATAACTTTTATAAAAAACAAAACAGATATCAATTATTACACTTCGGTTGAGAACGTACAAAAATGGCAAATGTACTAAAAGTATACTAGAACGGCAACACTGTTCGAGAGATGACAACACGGCGATGGACTTTTCTGATTCGCTGAAAAATGAAGCCTGTCATCCAGCGACCAATTAGAAAACATACCGTGGTGCAGAATGAAAAATTGAAAGCGAACAACGAACATTTGACGAATTATAAGATTATAGGGAACATCTGATAATATTAATCCATCAGGTTGAATGCTACTCAAATAATATACTCGTTGATATAGTCTAAAATCCCAATATGGGGAAATTGGGCTCCATAGTCAGAATATACAGAACGAAGCCTATTCGCCCTGAAAGTTGAAGTTTCTGGAAAATTCGACTTTCAAGTCCAATATGAAACCGACGCCATATTTGTTGGCTCGAACCTTTTTCACCATTGACGGAAAAAGAAGAAATCTCTACATAGCGACCACATCCTAATGAATAGTGATACAGAAAAGGTTTAATTTCGCACATATGATCATATTCTACCAGTTGATTCATTTTTAGATAGAATTGTTGAAAAATAATTCGAAAACACAAAGAATATCATCCAGTATTTTTCTACAAATCCAATAATTCCGTGGGCCCACTAATTTTACATGTGTAAAATCAACATTATCACAATAAATTCTGCATCGCAGGTTGAATAACGATTCACAACAACCTCAAATAAGCTAAACAACATGCATATTATCTACACCTTCCACTACTATCGAGTTTTCTTTTGAACGCCATGTTCATAAACTCCTAAGTCTCCACACGTAAATGAGTAGGTATAGTCGATCGTGAAACACGGTACATATTTGTTTTCCGAACCCAACCAAATGACAGTAAACCAGGTAGAAATCTTAGTAAACCCACCCATAAGTAGGTAATGAATAACGTCAGAATAACGTAAATCAGACCACTATCGGACTAGAATTAGGGCAATTTCACCTAATTGTTTCCTCGACCTATTGGTCAGGATACCCCAATATCCCTATTCTCGTCTTCTGAATTACTTCCAGTTTTTTCCCCATATTGGTAAATTTGAAGTAAATAAGACGTAATATTCACTTAGGCCAAATAAGTCGTTGACCTATTCTGAGGTCGAAATGACGTATATTATACCTAAAATGTTTGTTGGGAGCGTAACAAATTCTGAGCCATCGAACATCAGAGGTGGCATCATACCTTCCGCATCTGGGTGTTGGGTGCATGTAGTATAGCTTGATCCTCCATATTTGCAATGAAATTTCATTAAAATTCACCCTGTATGTACAGTGCTTGAAACATCAAATAGGTCCCAAGAGAAAGTCCTATATAAACAAAATGTTCAGAGGATTATGTTCGTAGTCTCGTAGCCATTAAACTAAAGGAGGCTATAATATATTGCAAGTATTAAGAGCAGAGATTTAAACCCTGTTTCGCAGACGGCTCCAAACCCTGAAAACAATTATTATTCTTAGTCTACAGGGGATATTTTCCCATCACGCTTCGAATACAATCGCTTATCACCGAATAATTCTCACACGAATATAATACAATCATGCAAATTTACGATACTATGAAAGCTTTCTTGTATTTCCTCTGGGACATTTCAGAGATCTTTATAATTTTCTGGAATTCTCGGGAAATATGAATATAAAAGTGAATGAATGATCTTCTAAACATTTATCCCTGTACCACTTATATCGAAGAGAATATCTGCGTCCTTTGAAATAATGAGAATTTTTGGTTTGAACAATTCAATGTGATAATCATATACCAAGCTACAGAAGGCGAATGTCCCAAAATATACAGGGTGGGTCACGGTCGATGGCACCTTAGACGTTTAAGGAGAACGGGACATAAGATCATTCTGAAAATTTGGTTACTCAAGTAATTGCTCTTGATCTATCGATCTAAAATATTTTCAGCTCTGCGGCGTTGGAACACCCTGTATTTTATCGCATTTTCAGATTCTCTCTGAAGAGCTGATTTCATCGATGTATCACACTTGGGGTCTAGCGGAAATGATTACAGAGATATAGGGTGTGAAATATCGACATTTTTCAACTTTAGGAATTTTTTTTGTCGAAACAATTCATTATTGGTCAAAACGGCTCACATGTCCCTATCCCAACTCTTGATCAACTATCTACTGACATTTAATTGAAACAAATACAGGGTGGTGCAGAATTCAGATTCTTGATCACCCGGTATATGTCACAATTAAATATCAGTAGATAGTTAATCAAAAGTTGAGATAGGGACATGTAAACCGTTTTGACCAATAATGAATAGTTTCGACAAAAAAAATTCCTTAAGTTGAAAAATGTCGATTTTTCACACCCTATATCTCTGTAATCATTTCCGCTAGACCCCAAGTGTGATACATCGATGAAATCAGCTCTTCAGAGAGAATCTGAAGATGCAATAAAATACAGGGTGTTCTATTTAAAATAACAAAGTTGTTGCTACTTTTCGATAGAAGCGGCAGCGCCGCAGAGCTGAAAATATTTCAGATCGATAGATCAAGAGCAATTACTTGAGTAACCAGATTTTCAGACTGATCTTATGTCCCGTTCTCCGTAAACGTCTAAGGTTGCCATCTACCGTGACCCACCCTGTATATTGAAGGACATAATAATAGTCTAAGAGCAGGCTACATGAGTTTCAACGTGACTCGGTACAGTCACAATTTTCTTCTGGGATGGTTCTATTCATGATGTGGAAGACTAAGGCGCGAGTCTGTCTGGTTGGTCTGAGGGACTTATGTGGGGGCGAGAGGGGAAAGTTGCAGAGTTTCGAAGGTAATCGACGTCATTAGTACAGTCATGAAATTTCCTGTACATAAAGTGTGTGACGTCAGAAAGATAGTTTGATAATTGGCAGACCGTTTTCTGAGGGCTAAAGTGCCGGCAGACCGCGTCAATAAAGTTGCAAAAAGAATCGAAACATCAACGTGATAAGATAAAGTCTTGAAGTTAGGTGTATCTTCCTATAAACATATGCTCTAAAACGGTTCGTTATTGAGATATTGAGCGTTGAAATATACATATATATATATATATTTTTTCAATTCTAAATACTTCGATTTTGTTTTTATATATCGCTGATATTGTGTAGGTACACTTAGAACATCGGTATGTATAAATAGATTGCCTTTAAAGATCGATCGACATAAAGAGTGAAACATATTTCAAGTGCCGTCGTTGAGAAAATCGAATGACATTTTTCATTTCTCAATTCTCCCATATCAGCATATAACTTTTGCCGAATTTGAGGATGATTCCGTTTTCCGTTATTCTATTTGATTTGCAAGCTATTTGATGAAATTCAATTTGATATTTATAAAATGATCATTTGAATTCTTGCAGGTTTCTTTTCCACTTTTGTAGGAATTTAATTAGGTATATCAATAATTTCCATAATTTGGCACGACTTCATCCATGGAATTTGTAATACTGGAAGATCTTTTTTATTGAATGAAAACGGTCGCTGTGAGATGAGATGTGAGTAAATTCGTGAACAAATTCGTGCCTTTTACAGTGAATATTATATTTCATATACCCGAGGATGTACCTAATCAAATTCCATTATGAGGATGAATTAGAAAAATGATGTAAGAATTTAATATTTCTGAAGACTATCAAATAAACTATTCTGAATGCATCGAATTGATTGAATATTATCAAATTAGATGAATGAAAGGAAGAAGAAGATTGAAAATGATGTACATAGGCCTTGGGAAGCATGCAATACTTTATTTTTGTTTTCATTTCGCTCAATTTACTTTCAATAATTTCACACATTGTAGGTCAAGTGATGTGAAAACGACAATTATCATATGAATAGTAAGGTTGAAAAACTTTGTACCATATGGTAATCATGTTACGCTTACTTTTCAGAGAATTCTATCCTGATGGAAGTTGATGGTGGAGCACAATCTGTAATCTGGAATGTAGGAAAAACTATATATAACTTGCTTCATATCATTAGTGCAGGAAAATACGAAAAGGTGCTCATAATTTTTTGAACTGACTCACTTAGGTATATCTGTTGGTTATTTTATCATATGTTCCACCCTGTCGATCTATGTTTAACGACAATCTACTCATAGATACCGATGTTCTTAGTGTACCTACACAATATCAGTGATACATCAGATATATCAACAAAATCGAAATATTGAGAATCATAAAATATATATGTGTATATTTCAACGCCCAATATCTCAATAACGAACCGTTTTAGAGCATATGTTCATAAGATAAACTACTATTTCATCAATTTCTATCAATTTCTCGAGTTTTGGTCATTGAAATTTGTCCACCCTGTAGGTTTATCGCTGTCTGCTATGGTGTTGTCCTCCACTTTTTGGTCTGTCATTCAGCATAAAGATAAGTTGATCAATTCGTACACCTAATTTCAAGACTTTATCTTATTACGATGATTTTTTGATTTTTTTCGTAACTTTGATGCGGTCTGCCGGCACTATTGCCCCTGGAAAACGAACTGCCAATTACCAAACTATCTCCTCGACATGACATACTATATGTACACGAAATTTCATGACTGTACTAATGACGTCGATTACCTTCGAAACTCTGCAACTTTTCCCGCTCGCCCCCACATAAGTCCCCCAGACCGACCAGGCAGACTTGCGCCTTAGTGTTTCACATCATAAATGGAACTATTCCCGAAAAAAATTGTGACTGTACCGAGTCACGTTGAAACTCATTTAGCCAGCTCTCAGTCTATAATATATCCTTCCAAAGTTCATTATATCATAGATATTATATCAAAACAATTTTTCACCACAACTTCTTAACGGTTGAAGCCACAAGATAGAAACTGCATGCTTGAATGTTTGTTGATGAAATATATTCTCATGATATACTTCTGAATTCCCTATATTGTTTGTATGTTGAACTAGATTTCGTAAGTAAAACATCTAGGATGAACAGAGTTGCTCCAACCGACATCTAATGGCATGGTCTTGAGGTAGAACCAATGAGGTCACGATTTATGTACGCTGATATCGGTGCCATCGATAGCCAACACGTGCAGGCTCCTGCTCCTACGCCTACAACGTTGCGAAGTGGTGCTACAAATAAACAACTCTACTATGACAGATAGCAACATATCTCACTACTCGAGTGGAGAATCCATCAATCCCATTCATTGAAATAGATCTCATAACTGAGAGAACTAGGATTTCGAGAGTTGCCTCTCAATTATCAGCAGGAAAGAGACATTACTCTTTCGGTCCACCATGCCTTATCAGCCGCTCTCGGTCTGCTGACAACTGGGACAACTCTACGCTCCGGATGCGGATATATCACCCATTTCGAAGAACTGTATGGAATGATGATGAATTCATGTTATCGCCATCTAGTGGCATGGTTCTAAGTGAGGACCAATGAGGTCATAACATACACTGTATGAAGCTACCATCAATAGCTAACACGTGCAGGCTCCTACGCCTACAACGTTGCGAAGTAATAATACAAGTAGATCATTCTGCTGCCAGATGGCACTATACCAAACTACTTGAGTGGAAATTCACCAATCCAATTCATCGAACTCGATCTCACATCTAAGATATCTATAGGATAAACAAAGTTGTTATCAAAGGTGTATTCAGGGGGTGAGTCACGATTTCTTGAAGAGAACTTTCTGGCTTGTATTCTGTTTGGTGGAAAAACAAAAGAATTTTACATAGCGAACAAAAATTACATAAAAACGATGTTTTTTCTGTGACGGGCAAAAAGATTGGCATTTCATCTCTGTTGTTGTTAGTTTCGGAGATAAGTGATTGTTATTTGGAATGACCAATCAACTTGATGAACGTCAAGTTTTCACAGAAATAAGTTTCATTTGTCACTTCCGGTTTCACCGAAAATGATGATAACTTTTGATTTTCAGACGCAACACCCTGTATATCATTGCATTCTCAAATTCTGCATTATTTTCTGAATTCAATGATACCTTATAAGTGACATTTCAAACTTCAATATCGATTTTGATTTCATTTTTGATTTTCCATTCGAGTGTGCCATGACTATTCCGATCCAGTCTGATGCACTCATATTGACATAAGTGATTCTGAAAAAAATCGAGTCTTGTCAAAAACGTCGAATTTCTTGATTTGTCACCAACTTTAAGTTGGAGAGAATGGTTTGGTGTACCATGATCCTGTTACACCCGGTATATACACTGTTGATGGCTTTTGTTGTGCTATATAGTTCCAAAAACGAGTCAATAATACCGTCTCCGAGAAAGAAATGCAAGTCCTTTCATCTTCCATTCGACTTCGTGGTTACGTATATATTACTAAACAACCACTAAATTCGCAATTTTTTTAAATTAAATCACAAAATTAGGCTGACAGAAGTGACCTCAGATATTTGATTACTTCGAAAGAATGATAAAGATGTCTACAACGCAGGTGTCCCTACTGTTAAAAACTTCAAATTACACGTCGATAATTTTCAGATTCCAAAATAATGTAATATCTTCTCAATATTGAATCATCCTTTCTTCTGTCACAGAAAAAATAGTGTTTTATACACGAGAAAAACATTAGATTTTAGCTCACGGTTTTTTGTCTCCCAACCTGGAGCTAAAATCTACTACTTTTTTTCCTTGTATAATAATAGTTATTTTAGGAGACAACAAACCGTCAGCTAAAATCTAATATTTTTCCCGTGTATAATACACTATTTTTTTTTGTGACAGAAGAAAGGACGAATCAATATTGAGAAGATATTACATTATTTTGAAATCTGAAAATTATCGACGTGAAATTTTAAGTTTTTAACAGTAGGGACACCGCGTTGTAGGCATCTTTATCATTCATTTGAAGTAATCAAATATCTTATGTCACTTCTGTCAGTCTAATTTTGTGATTTGATTTCAAGAAATTGCGAATGCAGTTAGACGAGCGAATTTCGAGAGCAAAGTCGCTTAGTTTCTGAGATAAAAAAAACTGGCGTAGAACCAGGTAAAACCTGGTCCATTTCTTCAATTAGGTGGTCGTGTACACGAAATCACTTTTTACGACATTTTTTGATGGTCGTGAACTTTTTAATTTCAAAAAACTCGAAAAAATGGATTAATATGTAAAACATGTTTTTTTACGTCTCCACCGTTATATCTCTCAAAGTAATTGTGGTTTTGGGCTGATTTTTTTTTCAAATTAAAGAAGATTCAATAGCGGTTCTAACCACCTACTTTGTGATTTTGATATATTTTTATTCAATCTGTTGAAATGATAACAAACTTGACATCGATATTTTTGTAGATGTAAATTATAGCAATTGATAAAAAAGTTTATTATTGGAAATTTGTGTATACATTATGCGAACAAAATGGGGGGAATGTATGAAAAAAGTTTTTGGAATGATAATTTTTCATGTATGTATGTATGTATACAGTCAGCGATTTTAACAAAACGGACTAAAATTGCGCTCGGGCGCGCCCGGCTCTCTTATTACCCAGTTTATGACTGTCGACTACATAGGTAGCAGATCCGTACGTACGTTATGGTCGGACTTCTGATGGGATAATACCTTTTATTGTTTATATTTCAAAATATTGAACTATCTAAATGATACATCAATCAATGTTTCAAACTAAATTCTTTCCTTTTCCTCCAGAATGATTATTTATTCATTTTTGACCGGAACTAAAAACGTATGCATAAAACAACTTTTATTTTTTTAATTATTCCAATAGATTAGGTACATCAAAAGTATTCAAGTTCGTCAATTTTTCCTATACCTTCCTCAGAATCTTCGGACATTATTACAAAAACGACATTTACAATCGTCACAACATTTTAGGCATTCTTTGAAACAACCACATTTTCGACTATCACAATTTTTATCCGAACAAAAGATACTTTATGATTGCCGAACAAAACCAGGAATAGGTTTATCATTCGAAAATATTGAAATCCAAATGTTGTTATTCAAATTCCATCCTGAACCATGTATTTATAAGTGGTGTTGCTAAGTTGCTATGTTGCTGCTGAACCATATTCTGAGTTGATATATACACCTAAAATTTTGATAGTCAACTGAAATATTGTCATCTTATTTTAATATAAATATAAGTATGTTCATAATGTAATAATGAATATAATTTTCACGTTCACCTTGAGATGTGCTGGTAAAAGGCACCTTCACTTGGGGGAAGCTCTGCAGACGGTTTTTTTAAGAACGTCAAACGTCGATTTTTTTCTAATTTTGAAAAAACTACTAGTTGTGTCGCAACCAGTAAAACAATGAAGTGCCAACAGACAAGAACACATTGTAGGTCCTGAACTTTGCACTACTTTTTCAATTGAGATAAATCGTTTGCTAGTACCGTGTCCCAGATGCATAAATAAATTACTTTCTTTCAACAAAAAAAGTGGATGAGTAAAATCTGCTGAATTCAGTTTCATGTATAGCATGCAAAATAATCCTTGTATCTGCCTCTTCATGTTTGTTAAAAAATAGAGCCTTAACAATTTCCGAATGATGTTTATGCATTGGAACTACTTTTTCTGACATTTTAAATCCCCTAGCTGTCATCAATATTTCATATTCGTTCAAGTACTTTGCAGCGTTTTGTATTCTGTTTGGAAAAATAAGAACTGACTGTTTAATTTTATAAGATTTCAAGAAGTGTCGATATTTTTGTAATTTTCGGCTACCAATAACGTGCTTATAGCTTTCACAGAATTTTCATTGTAGGTGTCAAAAACTACCACTGTTCGAAGTGCTCGACATCTGCGCCCAGCATTAATTACAGCTGTCAAAAAAGTCCTCTCTAAATCGTTAAAAGTTGAAACTCGCGTATTTTTAATAATTAATCTTATTAGTCGGACTGTTTATGGATCATGGCTACAATGTACTCTTATTGTAAATAAACTGATATGTTGCTGGTCCTCGCGGGCATTACAAGAACTCTCGTGTTACAAATTTAGCGATAACTATATTCAGTACC
Source organism: Phaedon cochleariae (assembly GCA_918026855.4). Taxonomy (NCBI): domain Eukaryota; kingdom Metazoa; phylum Arthropoda; class Insecta; order Coleoptera; family Chrysomelidae; genus Phaedon; species Phaedon cochleariae. Next base: position 37,408,378 of record OU896710.1, read on the forward strand.
TAAGGTGAGCACTTTGACGCCCTGTATTAACTCAACGAAACGATTTTGGATATAGGTAAGTTGGCTAAAATGAACTTATTTCTGTCCCAGGAGTCGACAGTCAAGCCATGTCCCAACCAGATTATTTTTTTTTTTCAAATGCATAAGATGCCTCAGATCATCAGAAATTATTTATTTGCAAATGAACCTCGAGACTCATCAAAAATTAACACGATACAAAAAATATCCAACAGATATCAAACTTTCCTTCTTTTTTGTTTCAGTACTACTGCAGATGAGGCACATTTTTCTGATATCAAATGTTTGTGATTCAAAGCGAGGTCCAGAATAATTTGAGGGTCCGGCCTCACTGTCATTTCGCAAAATACTATTAATATTTTGAAAGCTTGTGTGCAATTTTTGGCAGTCTGAGTGAAACTTTATTTTTAGGTCACTATTAAAAATTCTTTTTTTTTGCGACAGAATTTCTTTTGACCGATTGTCTTGTCTCCTCTCAGCACTTGCTATTAGTGACAACAATCCTTGTATTCTAGGTCTTTGAACCACAGATTTGTCATCATCCCGCACAATATTTCCACAAATAATACACTCCATTTTCTCAGAGAACCTCTTATAAATATCGGCGCATGTAGATGTTACGCTGAATGCCGTTTACATTAAACTAATCCACCCTCGTCTTCCGGTGGCGCGTGCCGATATTGAGCGAGCAATAAAAAAATCATTGTTGCTAAACTATACAAAATGGGGGAAAAATAATCAGCTCAAAAACTTCTATCATATATGGGCTTCATTTGTTACGCTAAATGTATACAAAAATTTCCAAAAATAAAAAAGTTTATCGATTGGTGCAAATTGTAATGCATAAATTCTGAATTCCATGCTCTCTTGATTTTTGAAAAATGAAAGAAGAAAATTTTGTAAAATCCATCGGTACTGTTAGAAGCGCTATTGTGTTCAGTTCAACCTAGAGAAAAAAACACTTCGATATCTTCATTGATTTCAAAGATATGACGGTGGAAACAAAAAAAAATACATTTTATTTAAAGTGCATTTTTTTCAGTTTTTTCTCAGTTAAAAAGTTCCAGACCACAGAAAAATGTCGTAAAATACGATTTCATATACCTAGTGATATGGTCAACAAAACCTACCATGTCTGACCTGGTTCTACGTCAGAAAAAAAAAACGACACGATAGGGTCTCGAATTTACTACACTCGTGTCGTCGAGATTGTCGTCCTGTACATGGGTTTGCATCAAGAGCCCAACTGTGAATGATTGATCAAGCAAGATGTCTGACAAATGTTTACATAGAGGGGGACAAATCAGCGAAATATCGAATAACGATGAGTAGGCGCTGAATAACTCCAAGTTGGTTCGTCAAATATTATTTTCATGGCAGACTGACAGTTGTATTATTGGAAGTGAGTGCAGTTCTATGCGATGAATCTCGCAGTCACAAGCATATAACTCACTAGTAGTAGTTCAGCTAGACAATTATAAAAAAAATCATGCTGTCCCAGAGTGGCTGCCTGATAGCTACAGCAGTATACCTTCCTGTGGCAGGAAATCCACTTTCAGCAAAGTCGTTATTGCTATCATAGGATTTGAAGGTGCTGCTTCTATTCGGAAATATATAACGGTAATATGATTTCTTGCATGTAATGGTAGCAAGAAATATCTCAGCAAAAACTTCAATAGCACAACTTTCCTCAGTGTACCTCAAAGTATTCTAACATGTAAATTAAAAAATATTCTATGTATCAACAATGCTGATTCCGTAAATCGTAGACACATAATTCCAATAGTATGGTAATATTGCAATTCGAAATCGATAACAATTTTGTTTTTCATTATAATGATTATTACTCCTTCGAGATTATTGACATGTTTACATTATGAATTTCCATGATGATATTATAATATCCTGATCAACAAAACAGTCTAGACATGAAAGTATAGCGAGGTTCATTTTTTGCTGAAAGTAAAGTGAAACACTGATGAAATCGCTCGAGAACCGTATAAATCAAATTCAGCATAAATACTGAATAGAATCTCCTTTGAAAACGATGTGAGTTTGACTCAAGAATACACCTGACAGTTCAAATTTTCATCCATTATTTCGTATTAACCTACAATGAGTGATTATATGCTCAGGGTGAATCTGAAAGGAAGGTTTTTTTTTATGTTCTGGTTCCCACGAGAACTGATATTTTGTAATGTTCAGAGAACATCGTGGGAACCAAGGGAAATATGGTAGGAATTGGTGCTCTCCTTGAATTTCTGGTGGTTATATGCCTTGGTGAACCCCTCCATTGGCAATGTGTTGCTGTTCGTTGGATGAACGAGTCTTTGGAAAGGGATGTTCTGCAGGTCTCCAAAGTGACCACGAAGGGGTCAATCTCGCGGGGACTGCCAAGGAAGAAACAATTGTTGATATTTCCATGGAAATATCTATGAAATAGAGCCAGATCGTTAACTTTTCTACGGTGTTCCAGAGGAGTGAGTGAGTTTGTGACGAATTGCCCTTTTTTGGAAAGAATCCAACAGTTTCAGGATATGTTTGGATGCTGCACTCCAAATATGGGAACAGTATTCCAGGACAGGTCGGATCTGTGCCTTATAGATCATAAGCAACTGACTGGAAGTGAGATAGCTCCTGGCCCGAAACAGGAAACCAACTTTTTGGGATGCACTTTTAGCAATTGATTTCACGTGATTATCCCAAGAAAGGTTATTTAATCGGGGAATATATCTTGCCAAAATAAGTTGTTTCGCCTGATGTTTCATTTACCTCCTGAAGTTATTTGGTTCACTTTAAGACGAGCATTAATAGGTTGAAAATGTAAAAAGAGGTTAACTTTTCTGATATAATGCAACTGTTGTAAGAGCTTTTCAAATGGTGAGATTTGAAATAGTTTATCTCAAGGATGGCACCTATTTCTTCCAAATAAAACTCACTTTTTTCCAACTAATCCAACTTTCATTTATTCCAACTTTACTGGTACAAGGTTTGATCGAGAGAGAGTGAGAGAGCGATCTTCCTCTCTTTTTATTCAGCACATGACATATGACAGATGACATGATGTCATCTGTCGTACAACAATCAAACAGAACATTGACATAAATTAGCGCCAAATTTGAATTTGAATATATTGAGATAACAGTTCGGCCAACCTGACCATCAGATCGTCCTCGATCTGTCAATACCTAATATAAAAATAGATAATACTGATTCTTAAGTATCTAACACATAAAAGGATTCTTTCACATTTTCTCAAAGAAAGTCATAATATAGCTAAAATCATGTAAAAATACATAACAAATAATACATGAAACTCACACACAAAAACATAACATTGCATCATTATATAATACAAAAGATCATAAAGGTCATAAAATTCATAAAGTCCATAAAATTCATAAAGTTCAAAAATTCATAAGGTTCAAAAAATTCATAAGGTTCATAAAATTCATGTTTCATAAGAACTCATAAGATTACATAAATTGTCACAAATACACATAAAAAAAATGCACAATGCATCAACATCAGTTTCATAAGATTAATCATCAGTTTATAAAGATAGGTATTCATCTGCAAGCCAATAAAGAAAATATTAGATCAGTGGAATGATAATATCCTGAGTATTTGAGATCAAAATCTAACAACTGTCAAGGAAATCATAAATTTTGCTCAAAGTAAAACATGTAATCATTAACAATTAAACTGGAGACACCTCATTATGCCCAAAGTTTTATTGAATCAGCATCAAAAACTCCTTTGAATGGAATGTGTGTTACTTGAAAACCTGGGATGTCCTCTATTAAATAACGATCATTTGGGTATAGTTTAGTGACTTCATAAGGACCTTTAAATTTTGGAATCAATTTCTTATTGTTACCTATAGAAGTATCGGTATTTTTTATCACTACATAATCTCCCAATTGATATTGTTTTGCCACTTTGTGTTTACTATCATAGTAATGTTTGTTGTATTCTTGACTTTTCTTAATATTTACACTAGCTTCTTCCCTTATCTTAAGCAAGTCTCTTGGTTCATTTTCATTAAGTATTTCAAAGCATTCTTTTACATTGTCTTTAATTTTGCTCCTTTGAGTCACTCCAAACAAAAGCTTGCTTGGAATGTGTTTGGTAGAGTTGGAAATGGTATTATTCAATACATATTCCACCTCATATAAATGTTGGTCCCAATTATTGACATTTTCACTGAGTTTAGCCAGCATTGGGGTGATACTTTTATTTACTACCTCCACCTGACCATTTGCTCTTGGTACACCAGTGGCTACCTGTATGTGAACAATATCATAATCTTCCATAAATCTGCGAAACTCTGCTGAAGTGAAACAACTACCTCTATCTGAGATCAATCTTCTGGGAATGCTATAGGTATTAAAGTACTCTTTTAAATGGTTAACTATCTCATAAGTATTGGTAGTTTTGCATGCATAAAGTTTCACGAACTTAGTAAATGCATCGATGGCAACTAAAATATATCGATGATATTTTTTAGACTTTTCAAAAGGTCCTAAGTGGTCCATGTGTACAGTATCAAAGGGAACATTTGCTTTATCAATGCTATGTAGGAGGCCTTCCTTCTTCCCTACTTTAGGAGCATACACTATACATTTTAAACAATTCTGTATGTGATTTTTAATTTGACTTCTCATTTGTGGAAACCAATATGTGTCTTTGATTAGTGTAATTACCTTTTCTACTCCTACATGACCCATTTCATCATGGTTATTCCTTATTACATTCCCCACCATATCTTCAGGTACATAAAATAAAAGTTTTTCATTTTCTTTTCTGTAAAGTAGTCCATTTCTAAGTTCATAAAATGGCAATTCTCTATGCTGTAAACTATTAATGATGCCCTGAATTTTTTCATCTTTGGACTGCTTTATTCCTAATACCTGCTCAAAAGTGTTGTCTTGTAAAACAAGTATGTTGTGTACCCTGCTTAATGCATCTACATGCCGCATCCCTTTATTGCTTCTATGCTCAATAGAATATTCAAAAGTTTCCATATACAGTACCCATCTCATAATTCTTGGTACTACATCCTTCTTTTGCATTGTTAACCTCAAACTATCACAATCAGTAACTATTTTGAACTTCAAACCATGAAGATAGACATAAAAACGTTTTAAAGAATTCACTATACTCAAACATTCTAATTCATAAGAATGATATCTGGATTCTGTTTCTGTGGTTCTCATACTAAAATAAAATATAGGGTGCATTTTACTATCCTCCTGCTTTTGTAAGAGTATTGACCCATAACCTAGCTTACTAGCATCACAATGTAATTCAGTGAGAGCTGTTGGTGAATAAATACTCAAAACTGGTTTTTTTGCTAATTTACTTTTAATTTCCTCAAATACAGCCATATGTTTTTCTGAAAAATGCCACTGTGCATCTTTCTTTAATAAGTCATAAAGAGGTTTGGCTAATATAGAGAAATCTTTAATGAATTTACGAAAATAACTACTTAAACCTATAAAGCTATGTAGCTGCTTACTATTTCGTGGTACTGGATAGTCAGAAACTGCTTTAATATGATCATTATTTGGACTGATTCCTTCATAAGAAATCTCATAACCTAAATAATTGGTCTTCTGTCTCAAAAACGTACATTTGTCTATCCTCAGGTCAAGTTTATTTTGCACACATTTCTGAAAGACTAACTTTAGAATGTCTAAATTTTCTTCAATTGTGTCAGTTGCTATTAAAATGTCATCTACATACAATAGAATCTTATTTTTTCTATGAGGTTTTGAAAAATTAATGAAATGTACCTTACAAATGAAGGAGCAGAGTTGCAAAATCCATATGGCATCCTTGTATACTCATATTCTCCAAAAGGAGTCACAAATGCTGTATATTTAATGCTATCTTCTTCGATAATCACATGGTGGTATGCATTCTTGAGGTCTAATTGGGTAAAGTACTTCTTACCCTTGAGGCTTTCTAGGTGGTCTTCAATTAGGGGTATGGGAAATCGGTCCTTCACAGTTATTCTGTTCAATTGTCGGTAATCCACACACATTCTAGTTTCTCCATTCTTCTTTTTCACTAATACTATGGGTGAACAATAAGGTGAGTTACTTTTTCTAATAAAATTTTTATCCATCAAGTCAGATATGATTTCTTTGACAGTTTCTTTTTCTATATAAGATAAACGACGGGGCTTAAAATAAAATGGCTTGTGATTTTCTACAAGTGGAATAGCTAGTCGGTATTCTAATTCTGGTACTAAAGGTCTTTTAGGTCTCAGATAATAATGATTGAATAATTCATAAAGGGAATTGACATGATGAACTGGTAAATCATTATTAACATTCAACACTGGAGAATTATCAGTCTCAACTTCTATTTGCATGATGTCTTTGACAGTATCTTCATAAAGACCTATTTCTTTTGGCTTACAAACTGTGACTTTAAATTCTTGACCAATTTCCACTTGTACACTAGGCAATGACAAAAAGTTACGACCTAACAACACTTGAAAATGCATGCAATTCTCAGGCACCACATGAAACAACATTTTCAAATCTACACCCTCAAAATTCAGAGTAGTTCTGAAAGTTCCTAAAATTTCCAAATTAGTGCCATGAATGCCTGAAAATACACACTCATCTTGATATGGTTCTACAAATTCATGAGGTACTAACCTAGAACTGACAAGTGAGATTGGACTACCTGTGTCAAGGAATGCTTTATATGTAACATACCTCAATCCAATTAACAACATAACATCTATACAATAGGCTGGTACTAACTGTGGCTCAAGCATCATAGTAGCTGCATCTCCTCTTCTGTCTTGGTGATTAGGTGGCGTTCTATTTTGGAGACGAGGACACCTGTTTCTCTTGTGTTGCTGACTACCACATTCATAGCAACTACCTCGTTCTCTTCTAGGATGGGGACAGGCACTAAAAAGATGTCCTGTTTCATTACAATTAAAACAACGGCCACTTCGCTTTGCTAGAGGAGCTGCTTGACTACCAGCAGCCCTATGTTCATTTGGTTTATGTCTATTGAGATTGCCTCTTTCATCATTGGTCACTTCCCCCATGATCCGCAGTAAATGGTCTAAATTGTCAAACTCTTTGATTTTGCACTGTGTTTGCAAGTTGAGATTGTCCATACCTTCAATGACATGCATAATGAGGTCTTCTTCTTGGAGATCTAATTGATTTCCATACATGATTTTGTCCTGGTAGTATTCAGTAAACTTTTCTTGTCGTTTCCATCTCCTATTTTCAAACCTCTTCATAGGAGTGATTTTACTTTCCCGATTCTTGAATATGGTTGTCATCTTCCTTTTGAGGTGTTCGTAAGTAATGGTGGCATGTTCTGGTTTGGAGTGGAACCATTTTTTCGCATTTCCATCCAATTTACCTATCATGACTAATCTCAAAGTTTCTTCTCTCACCCTGTAAGTTCTTTTGATTGCATCTATTCGCCGAAACCAAGCTTCTACATCATCTTGATTAACTCCATTAAATTCAGGTATAAGGGTCCCAATTGTCATGTGGCTTTCATCATTGCCATTATTGGTTGCCACTCGGACCGCCGCCTGTAGAATATCTTCTATCGTTATTGGTGCTGCGGCACCTGCTTCCTCTTGTAGCTCATCAGGCTCACTATTAGGGAGATCTGGAAAATCTCCTTGCTCCAAATCATTCATCCTAATGGATAGACCGCCAGACTTCTACTTAACCTCCAAAATCGTTTAATGATGGTAAGTTCTGATTAACTGCTATACTCAACAAAATTCGTCCATATCCTTCTTCTGATTTGTAAGAGCTTTTCAAATGGTGAGATTTGAAATAGTTTATCTCAAGGATGGCACCTATTTCTTCCAAATAAAACTCACTTTTTTCCAACTAATCCAACTTTCATTTATTCCAACTTTACTGGTACAAGGTTTGATCGAGAGAGAGAGAGAGAGCGATCTTCCTCTCTTTTTATTCAGCACATGACATATGACAGATGACATGATGTCATCTGTCGTACAACAATCAAACAGAACATTGACATAAATTAGCGCCAAATTTGAATTTGAATATATTGAGATAACACTGTAGGGGATCTTATGCTGGACTAATAACGGCTTTTTTGCATTTTTGGAAAAAAATTTAAACAAAATTTTCCAGTATTGGCGTCTTCTTTCAATGTCTGAATACCTCTACCTTCATTATATTAAATATTTTATGTGAGCAATTTTTAGCAAAACCTATTATTGTGGTGAGATGATGATAAATAATATACCTTGTTGAAAAATCCTCACTATCAGATTCACCCTGTATATTCAAACCCTATATGTCGAACGAAATGGATAATTACCATAATCAATGTTGATAAATATACACAAAGTGTTTCGAAGTGAAATTTTCCAGGGGTATGCAGATATTTTTCAGTAGAATTCTTCATATTTGGAATAAGGAGATCGTTTCACGTAAACTTGGATATAAACTTTTTTCAAATCTAAAAATTCTGTCAATTTTATATTCTCGCTACCCAGCAAATTTCGAAATTTGACTACCAATGAATCAGAAGTTATACTGCACTGACAGTAATGCAATGTATTTCAGATTTGAATTCTCCCAATACCAAAAAAGTCTTGGATCTCATTTCAGGGCAACTACCTCCATTATTCCGAATGGAAACCTTTACTAATTTTGATATTCTCCAAATCCCCATGTGATTCCAGATAAGTTACATCTATTTCGATTTTTTTTTCCTGAAGATGACAGTGTCTACTTGACTTCACATATTCTTGGTTTGTAATTCATCGAAAAAATGGAAGTAGTGCGACACTTCATAATTTGTTGAAAATGGTATCCATAATTTATATAGCAAAAGTACAGTGGATATTCCAGAAACTGTTCATAAAGTCTGCGAACAGTCTGGATATCATACTTGTGCTTGAAAAAAAATTGGGAATATTTTGAATAATTCATGAAGTAATTTGTTGGGTCTGTATGTCAATTATTCCCATTATCATGATGAATAACAATCCAAAAATGTGTGAAGTTATCTGTGGTTAAGTACTGCAATCTTGAGAAAAAGATGTAACTCATTTGAAATCACATAACGATTCCTGGATAGCAAAATAAGTGCTAGTTGCCATTGAACATTTCAGATGTAGTTGTCCTGGAGGTGAAGAGTTTGAATATCAACCAATACCTCTTCCTCGATATATATGTTGACGTGTTCCGTCCAATTTCCATATAGTGTCATCCGACGAAATATTTAGTGCTATCCTTTTTTCAAGAATGCCATCCGTTATGTTAATCCTTTCAGTTCCAGTGGTTTCGAAACGGAACCACAATTCAAAATAATTTTCTATAAGGCCTAGTGAGCGTTAAACGGGACCACACTCGCAGGCTCCCTGGCAAACATATGACGAATGATCACGTCACTGTGACGTCCCTAATTGATGATTTTCCGTCAAAGACGTTACACACCAATTTATGACGTCACTATGACGTACTTTCTATGACGTGAGAATCACGTCATCACCTCGACGTCGAGTGAACGTCACTTGGAAGGGTAAAATAAAAGGTCAGTTTCATGAGGTTGCAGGGACGTCCTGTCAACGTCCATGTTTCCCAGACCATATCTAAACTATGTATACTTACATTATGAAACCGTTAGTTTTGTGACGTAACTATATATACAGGATGGGCATTTCCAGTGACGAGAAGTTTTCAGAAAAAATCGTTCTTGCATTAGTTTTACACACATATATGTACGTCTTGGTCATTTTTTATAAATATGCTTTCAACGTCGATAGAAGTATAACCCATTGGAACAAATCAACATGCAAGTTTTATTGGAATGATATATACCCAAAAGTAACAGAAAACTCTCTTCAAACTTTGACACTTTGTATATCATGGAAACCAATCAAGCTATATATGTATATATGAATATGATAATATTGATGTACCTTTATTGACCCCGTCACTTTAATGACGTTGCAGTGACTTATCTATATGACGTCTAAATATCACGTCGGTGTGACGTACCAATTTGGTGAGCTTCGTCGTTCAGAAAATTTTTCAATAATTTGTTATTCAGATTTTTGTTAGGTGACAGATAGTGCATGAATATACGTTACCCAACAAAGTGAAGCTAAATTCGCCAGCATCCTTTTCATTGCTATCAAACTATTTTTGGTTTGCTCACATCTCGCCGACACAAACTACATATTTTTTTATACAAATACGAGTAACTGATTTAATTCTGATGGAGATGCGTACTGAGAAATGGCGCTGCTGAATAGACGATTAAATGGACTTGACACCGGGGGGACCATCAAGCAGACTCAACAATGCATAATCAATATCATATGTCATCAGAGGTCAGTGATGATTATCAAACCATGTTTGCGGAAACTTTTTTACGTATCATCACCAAATTTGAACGTCATTTTGACGTCATCTCGACGTTAGCCCGACGTCACAGTTTGATGAGTGAATGACGTCAATGAACGTATGAAGTCATTGGGCTGTGACTTATTCACGTCATTTATCACGTCACCCGCGTCATACTTCCGAGCCGTGCGGGCGGCTTATTCCAGCATGCCACGTACCGGCAACACATTTGTTCTGGAATTTTTGTGATAGCAAGGTTATTGTCGAGTGTTTATTCCTTAATTGATCGACAATAAATTATGGAAGGTGAGTAACTATTTCACATTGAATTATGATTACATAGGTACCTAAATCAAAACATTGATAGTATAGGTAGGTACTGGACATGAAATAATAATAATTTATTTCAGGAGGTTATTGAGAACACAAACTTTCGATGCTATCATAAAATATTGTATGCAGGCTTGAACTTTCAGTAAATTGAGCATCTGAAAGTATGTCCAGGGTTCAGAAATCACAAATGATAACAAGAAGAGAACTTACAACAGAATTAGAACAGAACAAAAATCATCATAATGTATTATTATGTCGATGATGAGTTCTCTCTGAGGAAGAAAGGAACAAAGGTAGGTGGATCAAATCATAGATATTACAAGGATATAAGATATCTAATCATTGTTTGTTTTAGAAGGTTTTGAAAACACAAACTTGATGCCATCTATAAAAATTGTATGAAGGCTTCAACTTTCAGTAGATTCAGCATCCAGAGTTGAGAAATCAAAAACAACATAGTGAAATATTGCCAATGGGCAATAACTTCTAGTAGTGCTCAACCAGAAGCTGAGATACATTTTTTCAAAACGAAACTCGAAAATCTTCACAATGAATTATAAATAATAGAATGTGAGTTTTTTATTTGAACACATTATTATTCCAGGGAAATTTTGCAAATATCATGATATCCATATTTTTTCAATAAAATTCCATTTATATCATCCTATCCCTAGATATTTTTGAATACTACCTGAAAATGTCCCCATAATGTCCTATACATGTCCCAGAAGACCTTATACGGATGTTCTAAGACGTTATTAGGATGTAGAGAATGGTAACAGGAGGACGGTCTAGGGATGTCGTCAGGCTCGCCCTCGACGACCTGAGGACATTATTGTGAAAGCCTCAGAAGGGCCTCAAAATGTATTTGTGCTATCTGGGGAGTTACTTGACGATAATTTTGGAGATACTGGATCACTAACTGGATTTCAGGATAATAATCACAACATCACACACACAGAACCTCGTTATACTGGGAATTATGAGATTATATCCCATTAGCAAACATCGTGAATCAACGCAGGGAGAAAATGTGAATGAAAACCACTCAATATGGGCTGTATCAAGTCATCCGTTCAACGACAGTGGTGATACCAGAATGGTCAGTGTTTGACTCGACTTCCACCAAAAGTTAACGTGGAAACTTCGTGGGCAGGTTTGAAACGTGACCGATATTCCCAAACAGCTGGTTGGTCAAACTGATGGTAGACTTCAAACTGAAAGTGTGTGCTCGGTCAAACCACAGTCTTGACACAGCCATATTGAGCCTGATATTTCATGTTTGGCATTGGTGAAGGATCACAACATGCACATGAATTTCGTAGATAGATGTGACCAGTATGTCGGTAGTTACAAAGTGGATAGAAACTCGTAAAAATGGCTTCGTCATTGGTCGATGCTTTCATCTGGTTCAAAGCATGCTCTCTGGACACCGCAGGACTGAATCTGAAATATGTCTGCTTTGCGGTAGCAGCTGGACCGATAGGTTAGCATCCAACAATGCCTAACCCATCAGGAAGCCTAGGCACTGAGGTTCCATCAAACCAATTCAAGGTGATCGTAACACTCAAAAAGAGATTCGATGAAGTTGCTCACACGCCGATTCATGAAAGCAAAGTACGATGTGCCTTTTGCAGCATACGGTTGCAACCTCATCGAACTAGATGGCACTATTCCAGATGCAGAATTAATCTTTGCTTTCCTGAAAAAACTAACCGTTTTCAGGTTGTGCAAAAAAATTTATAATTCGATGTCTTCGATATTTTGTTTCATCACTTCCCTAGTGGTATCATTGAGGTACCACTATATTTCAAGAGAAATACATCCCCAAAATATAGAGTTTCTAGCAATCAACTGAAAATTCTTGCGACAAGCTTCAATGTTTGAGAGTTTGATTCATTCATTTTTGAAGCATTTAATTCAATTACTTATGATGCTTTATGGAAACGAGGATAGAAAATCCCGGGAAATCCAGAGGAATATATATCTCTCATAATTAGTATCCATCCAAACTTTTGTTAGAGTCCAGAGTATGAAGTAAATTCGGTATGACGTCAACTGATTGTTCATTCGTTCCATTGAAATTACCCTAATATCTCGTGTCATCATATTCTGAGTGTAGACCATGAACTTTTCACTGAATGTATCATTTCGAATATTATCTCGTCATCACTTGACCTGTTGAGTATTATGATTGATGCCCAGAATGTAGTTGCCGAACTTAGCGACTCCTGAGTACTTAATTGTGCGTGATTTATAACTTTAACTTATTGTGGTTCTTGGATGTATGACAAATCTATATTCATCGTATAGGACGTGGGAAGGAATTTTGAATTGAGAAAATCACGAATCTGCGATCAAAGGTCTATAAAAATATTGAGTTTCTATCAATTAAGTTTGAACCCGTTGATTGGGTGAGAGTATTGAAATGGAATATTCTCAGATGAATTATGAACATGAAAAAATGAAATATTCATGACGAAATACATTAAGATTTCGCATTCTCTATTTGATGAAAATATCAATTCTGTGTCGGTCTATTCAACAGAAAACTACTACAAAATCTCAACTTCAAATAGTTATTCGAATCGAATATTGAACGGATCACGAATAATTCATTTTGGAATTTCATACCCACTATGCATTAGATTTTTTACTAATCATATTGAATATTAAACAGTGACCAAAGCACCCCATGATAACATTGTTCAATGATACCAATCGAGTTTGATGCGGCCGAAGATGCGCCTGATATGATTTGCTCAATAACTCGGGAACTGAGAGAGATATTGAAACAAATGAAAAATACAAGGTTAGATGAAGAAGTTATCATGATTCTTCATTAGGTTCGGTCTACTGCAACGTCACAATACAAAAATGGGTTTCATGTCAGAGAGCCCAAAAAATAAGAACACCCACTGTAGCTAAGTCCCATCTATTGATAGGAGCTATTCATATTGCCGATAGAAAAGTGATAGCTTCATCAAATATTGCTAGTTCTAATTCCAACTGAGATAAACATTTGAAAACTAAAATTGATGCGAACTTTAACACCCCGTATAATGTAAACAAGTTTCTCGAATTTTTGCTATCGATTGACAAAGTCAGATGAGTAGAAACTGAGGTCAATATTATCATGTTCATAATTTTTCTGAGAATATTCCAATTCAATACTTATTGTGGTGCCACAACGAACACTCTATTATGTATATATTAAGTGAGATACGTCTATACTCAAATAAGAAGCCATAATGCTCATCATTGATAGCATGATCTTTCCTGATGTTCGATGAGCACAATGTTGATGGCTTTCTCAATCACTTAATTGGAGATAACTGATTATAAGGCAATAGCCCAGGCAACCAGATGACGAATGATCACGTCACTGCGACATCCCTAATTGGAGATTTTTCGTCAGAGACGTCGAACACCAATTTATGACGTCACTTTGATGTACTTCCTATGACGTAATAATCACGTATTCATCTCAATGACGAGTGAATCACTTGAGAGGTTGAAATAAGACGTCAGTTACATGACGTTGCAGAAACGTCCTGTCGACGTCCATGTTTCCCAGACCATATTTAGACCATGTGTACCTACATTATCATAATATGAAACCGTTAAGTTTGTTTCGTACTTATTACAGAATCAGGATGGGCAATTTTAGTGTCAAGAAGTTTTCAGAGAAAACCGTTTTTTCATCAATTTTACATATACATAGGGACATGTACGTCTTGGTTATTTTATATATAATTATATGCTTAAAATGTCGATAGAAGTATAACTTATTAGAATGAATCAGCATGCAAATTTTATTGAAATTATAGATATATACCCAAGAAGTGAGAAAAAACTTTTCTTGAACATTGACACCCTGTATATCTTAGAAACCAATCAAGGTATATGTGTTTATATATACAAATAATAATATAGGTGTACGTACCTATGTTGAAACCATCACTCTCATGACGTTGCAGTGACGTATATATGACGTCTGTAAATCACGTCGTCATTCATAATAATTTTGGCATTCGACTTTCAATTGGTGGAATATCTGGCAGCACTCTGACCTGGTATTCTAAGGTTGAGTTTGCTACGAACATCTCTGCTGATATGGTTGCTTTCTCTTGCATTGTTGTTGCAAGTGTGCCGTCCGCTTTAGAGAATTGTGGGAATAAACTGGTCAACGTGGTTAACCCTTAACTACTAACGTTCCAAATATATAACGTTGTCACTAACCATACGTCTCACAGATGGGACTTTTCAAATGTCCATATAAATCCTTTTTTTTTGTGAGCTATTCAAACACGTTCTCTGCATATTTGGCGAAGAGAAAATGATGTTCAAAATTGAAATAGAAATACAAATTTCAGTGACAATCAAAATTTCATAGAGGAGTACCTGATGTTCAAAACTTTGACATTGATCTATAGAAATACTAAAATAAAATTGAAATACTAAAGTTATCGATGATATTATTGTCATTCTGAATACAGTTAGAGTCGTAATAATATATGACACAGAACTAAGGCATGAACATGCAAATTGAAAATAATTACAATATCTGTATATCCAAATATAGACGCCATCATACGTGTTATAGGGTAAATTGAACTTTTATTGTTACGTAATAACTAACTATACGTCTACGAGACGGCAATCTATCTTTCACTCAAGATATTTCTAAAACTGAACAACATACAAAGATCAACTTTAGGGTACTGAATGAGTGCTAGGTGGACATAAATTACGTGGTAGGACAATGGTCGATATTGAAAAGGTGTAATCCAACAAATCGGATGCTGATATGCCGTCTCTGAGACGTATGATTAGTAGTTAAGGGTTAAGGTTTTTGCGCTAGCGATGGTAGGCAGTATGTTTCAAGAACAGTTCCTGAGGTATGTATGTGTCCATTCCAAGCGATGATCCCAAATATTTTCGCAGCACACTGTGTGAAGGATCCTCAGAATTATAGCATATTCTTTGCCAGGAGAACTCAGAAAAAAACATGCTGAGACCGTTTCAGTCTCCTGAATCATGATGCCAAATAAGTCGTGGGGGTGCTGGAGCAGTCGAGGGAATGAAAAATGTTATGTTATGGACATGAGTGTGTGGTCAGAAATACCTGGTGGAGCTAGCACATCTATGGAGTGTGATTCTGAATAATTAGTGAGGAATGAGTCGCGTATGTTGGCTGAATGGTTATTGACCTATGGAATTCGTGTGGGTTCCTTGATAATTTGCTCTAAGCCGTGAGTGATCGCGAAAGCGTTGGCTTGTTACATGGTAGTTATTTTTGAAAGCTTATACCTATTTGCGGCTCTTTGCTCATGCAAATAAACTAAAATATACAACATTGATGCTACGTGTATTTTGTCACAATAATGATATTACATTACATGATAGGGATGTATTTTGCATCAGTACAACAATGAAACAAACAAACAAGAACGAGTCATTTCCCTCTCGGCCATTGCTTTATTGATATCCTTCGTCAATCAAATGTAGAATCGAATGCAGATAATTTCATGACACACTATTTGTATTTAATTCGAGGTGAAATACTATTAGTGAATAATTGAACAAATAAAACAAAAAAAAAGAAAAATCTCTGAGTTCGTAAATCTCCTCTCCATGTGCGTTTCTACAAATGAAAATAGGGATGTAATAGTGATCTTACTTCAAACAATGTGTTGTAAAAGCAGATCAGATGATTCGGCCCAGAATGTCACTGCATCTGAAAATTTCATTTTCATAAAAACTAAAATGAAAGTTGATGAAGACAATAAGAGATAATCCCAAATAGTTTCACATACTGAATGATTTTAGGAATTCGAAACGTTATTTCGATGAATTTTGAGAAATTTTGAACTTCATCTCAATAGAGTAGGTATGACTATAGTCATTGAAAGGTATGAAAAAAATATGATCGTCAACTCTATCGCTCTTGTGAGAAAAACTTCTCTCTCGACGAAACGTGATAACAAATTTCTTATCCCTTATGGTTGACAGGAGACGAATTATTAATCAACATGTTCTATGTTCATTAGGATGAGAAACAAAGGTGATGGAGGCATCAAAAATGGAATGAATCATTGATTTGCTGATCGAATTGACAGTATTTTTATATGCACGTAGTTATGATTGTAGATGGATATGTTCGGCCATAGCAGCTTCTTCTCCAGCCATCCCAAGCTTTGAAGCCCTGCTCCGACTGAATTTTTTGAGCACACGCTGAATCATCACGAATATTCTCGTTGAGCAGATCTGGAAAAGATGATAATCAACAGTCAATTCAATATCATTTCTCTTCTTGGTGATATGGATAAGAATGTTATTTTCCAAACCAGGAATGTTTCAACAAAAAATAATCAATGAAATGATATGCAGGAAGACATAATGTTTTTCCGTCGATATGCATATTTTGTGATAATGTGAATATCCACATTATTGAATAATCTAGTCAAACTTTCTCGTATTTTGCCAACAATAAGAGGGTATGAAAATCTTTCATTCAATCATATATACTATTTTCGTAACCATCGAATATAATTCCATCTCTAATCATGTGATATATTTTTCTTTTCATTTCACGAGACTGATTATTTGCTTATACAGTGCGTTACAATCTGCTCCATCTTTCATTTTCACCATTCGTTCCTGTTTTTTATATATCCATAATGTTTCGTCGTCGTAGGTTCATTTCATTATACTTTCTTGGAATTCGTACGGCATAAAATATATCTTAAATATATCTTTTGAAATCAACTAAACTTTTGACAAGGGAATCTACTGATGGAATGAAAATCGAACTTCAACCCTGGTCCGCGCGAAGAGTGAGTTGACAACAACTGTCATTTGCTGTTGTCGAAATAATTATTCACGAAATTCGATAGATGTTACGTCTGAATAGGACCGTGATGTGAATATAACTGTTTGATATCTACGAAAAAATGGAATATACACCTCTGCGAAAAAACTGTCTAATGTCTCGCCTGATTGCTATCCTCGGTTAGGCCTCGGCAATCAATTCGCAGACTCGACCATAAAAGACAGTGTTTCCTCTTTGGTACGTGAATAACTATTCTTATTCCGATGTCAAATCATCGATACATCAAATTATTATGTCAATAAGAAATATGTATCTGTCTGAATATGATTCACTGCGAATGATGATTCATTACAACTAGATTGTCGTGAGATTCTCCCAAAGGACTTTTGAGGGATGAAGATTTTTTAGCGAGTTCTATTCGAAACACATATACGCTCTACCGCACCAAGTATATATACTTCGGATAATGAGACTTGATTTGTCGATTCAAAAACGAATGGAGGAGAGTATCTTCTTCAGAACTAATCAATTTCTTATGAACACGAAAATTTAGAAGAGTTTGTGTATTGGAATACCACGGAGAAGGTTCCCAAGATGCCAAATAATTTCATATCATGATCTACTTTTGGGTATACCTTCCTGGTAGACGTATCAATTAATTTGAACTTATATTGAACTTGAATTGAGAATAATTCAACCAATTCAATCTCACTACCCACCTTCACATTTCATATTGCATTTACCACCAGTTTTCCCGAAAGTGCACCATTGCTTACTGTTGATCTGTAAGAAAAATATTGATGGTTTATTCATTCACATCAATTCAAGACTTGTATGCAAAAGAATTTTCGAGATTTCCTTATAACACACTGAGAATTTTATGAAGATCCCATGATATGCCGGCCATCTGACTCGAAATTGAAGCGAACATCTGAGTGCCATGGTTTGTCCATTGATGAAATAGAACCTCTTGTGTACGCACTTCAATCCTTCTCTGTTTCCCAATTCCTCAATACATACTTCGTGTGTGAATCTCGCTAAGTTTGGTCTGGTGCTGTACAAAAATTACAGACATCAATGTGACAATTGTAACCGAATTTTGACCAATGTTTTATTTAATTCAGTGGTCGGCTTGAAGAATTTCCTAGGGAATGAAAGTGGTTTGTTCTTTGGCGTAAGAATTTTATGATTAATGATACTGAAAGGTATTTTTTTTTTCATCGCTGAGTTTCTGGGTAATGAATAATTCCCTATTTCAATCTGCTTTCATTAGTTGAGCAAGTATTCAGATCGAATGGAATCATGCATGTTTTGTGAATAATTTGAGTTCAGGCGTGAGGTGCCATACCTGCTCATCTATTTCGGATTGAAAGTTCACTCATTCACTAATGACTCTTGAATTCTCAAGAATGAGAGAAATGAATGGTTTGAGGCTACTAGGAGACCATCGCATCTTAGCCACTCAGGAATAATCACAGAATAATATGTTCAAACTATTATTTCCCACCAGACAGCTTTGCATAGGCGAATTCGCCGTATTTCAAATGGAGTTCTCAAATATGAGTATTGAAACGTATTAGACCTAAATACTGCATATTCCATTCATTTCTCACTATACTTCATGTATGGTTCAACAACTTTCCATAGTTGACCCCTCCCAACATTTTTCCTTCGATACGCCTATGTTCCTCGACATCATAAGTGTAACATGCCAGATCCATGAATCAGTTTCACCAGTTTGATCTCTGAGTGGCTCACCGAATTCCTTATAGAACTTGCGGTCTAGATTAGTCTATAAGTCGGTGTAGCAGACATTTTTATGTAAGGAATACTGCGAGTTTTGCTTCTCTAGAATATTGGTGGTATTGAATTCAACTAGGTTATTGGTTTCCCAGGCTAAAATCTTCATTGACAGCGTTGACCTGCCTACGAGCAGTGTATTGTAGTAATTCTGTTCAAAATATATTTTATGCACTAGCGGGCCGTAAAGTGCACTTTGCCGCCCGGTTATGCGGGCGTTAAGTCACACTTTACCGCCCGTGGGCTCATTATGGCCCACGGGCCGTAAAGTACACTTTACCGCCCGCTGTTCTTAGTGACCTTATATCCACATATCAATTCATGAAAAACCTATGATCATTTTCCTAGATTCAAATATATCCAGCGGTATATCATAAACTTCTTCTTCATCCGATTCCATAGTCTCGATATTATTATTATCACTAATTTTTACTTTTCAGTCAAAGAATGACAATTCAGCTCGTTTATTGAATGTATTACTATAGACAACAACCATCAGCTTGATTGACAACGTCAAAGCTAGTTAGGTACATAATAATATACTGGGTATGCATATTGTGAAATTCTGAAGAATGAATCTCTTCTAGAGATCAAAGAGTTTTACTATTACGATTAATTGCAATATTCGTACTATAATTTTCATATGTAAATTATCCATGAACATTACGCTTCTCTTGATTACTGAATTTATACGTAACAAATTAAATTCGGGGGGATATTAGTTTATCGAAATCAATAGTCATTACTTTTGAGTCAAGAAAAAAAACCACTAGTGCATAAAATTTTGTATGTATCACGTGCGTGAAATGCGTTTATGGCCTTCAGCGTGTAATGGCCCTCGGCTAGCGCCATCGGGCCATTATTCACGCCACAGGCCATAAACGCCTACTTTACGCCCTTGATACATAAATAACTATTATGCACGACCAGGCGTAAAGTAGCACTTTACCGCCTGGGTTTGCGGGCGTAAAGTGGCACTTTACCGCCCGCGGACTACTTTACCGCCCGGCGGGCGATAAAGTCATTGAGCTGGTGGTAAAGCTAATGTCACTGTCATATCGATAGAAATCTAGATTCCAATGGTTTCAGTTAATGCAAAATGATTGGGAAAATAGATCTGAATTATACAGGAGTGCTCATTTGAATATTAAAGGTTTCTTTATATTTCTGTAATGCAAAATTATATGATCAAACCCAAAACTTTATTAACCATAATAAAACGAACCAGCTTACGAATTCTTCGTATACTTTGTCGTATATTTTTTTTTTGATTTACTTGGCAATAAACTCGATTTTGCTCCCTCAGCTGCCTCACTAATTTCTGGTGGAGTACAATTCACACTTTCTTCATCACTAGAATTCATTTTGAAATCACTAATGAATTATGTATGATTACACAAATTGACAGTTAATATGGCTACTGGCCTATCAATTCCTATTTCGAAAAATTGACTGAGTTGCCATGGTAACGTTGATTATCCATACTTCTTGATTAATTGTATTTGCGATATGGATACAATACCAGTCTCACTGCAACCGTGATGTATTTTTATTGTGGTTGAGGGGTGAAGAGATACCTACATGATATATCAAATATATACAGGTCGTGCATAAAATGTTGTATGTATTTCAGGCGTAACTAGCTTTTATGGACCTAGGCGTGTTAATAGCCCTCGCTATCGCTCGGTCTATTACTTACACGCTGCGGTTCATAAAAGCCTATTTTACGCCCTTGATACATAAATAACTATTATGCACGACCGGGCGTAAAGTAGCACTTTACCGTGCGGCGTATAGGTAACTCGTAATGAGCATTCCTGTATTATTTAGGGTATTGATGTTTCAATTGTGTTAGTTCAGTATCAATATTAGAGGTCTCCTGATATTTCTTAGATGCGAAATGATATGGTCGAACCCATAATGAGTACAGTGATGACTTTAATTGCTAGCAAATATTCCTATTTCAATGAATAATTCACTGGTAACGTTGATTCCATCAATGATACTCTTGAATGCAGCAATGATGTATTTCTTTCGTTCTTGAGAGGTGAAAAGGTATTGAAAATGAAAAATCAAATGAACCGGTAGTGCATTGAATGCTAATTGTATTTCAGGTGTATCTTGCTTCTTTGGACCTTAGCGTGTTTCCAACCTCGGTTATTCCTCGGGCTCTTACTCACACGCTACGGTCCATAAAAGCCTATCATACGCACTTGATACATAAATTACTATCAAGAAGAATTCGAAGTTTACGTAATATACATGTGTTCTCACCTGAAACAGTCCTAATGCCGTTCCTCCATTTGCTTTCGCGACCTGCTTCTCGGTATTTCGGCCACTTTCACTTTCCACCAGACAGACCCCTGAAATCCACCAATATATCTAAAACGGGTGAGTAATCGAGTTTGGGATCAAGTGTCATGAAGCGTGCATGGAAGTAAGTGATTTCGTTGACTGATGTTTTGTAATCAACATCATGAATGTAATTAATCATCGAATGGATCACAAAGAAACAAAGAATACACTGGAAAGTAGGTCAAGAGATCTATAATGAACTATGAAGTGAAAATTAAACTGGGTTTTTTAGACTTCAGCGATAAGGCATAGGTATATCGTATACTTTTTAAATGCGATAATGGGCTGAATAATAATTATTATGTTTGCGATGTTGTGGCAATGGGGAGCGGTTGCATGAAGCTCATTGTTTAATTTACAAGAAATTATCAACAGCCTAGACACACGTTTTCATGGAGAAAACAAAGTGGAGTATTCGATCTTCTGTCACAAACTTGAAGTGTGAGTAAACATATCACTCTAAAAACCAACTAAAAAAATCAAAACTTGCGGGACCCATAGCCTATATGTAGGTAATTTAGAAGCACAGCAGGGAAACAGATATGTTGATTCCAGATACAGTATATGTAGGATATTTGTAGAATTGTGGCTATAAATAAAAATAATTGTTGTCTGACACAAGATGACACGACAAGTCACAAAAAAATGTATGTGGTCTCAGCCTTGTGTGGTCTCACCATACCACATTTTCCAATCAATATTGAATAGCGGGCAACATTGCATGTCATTTATAGTTCTGGTATGTCAAACACTGGAACCTTTGACATGATAATCCACAACTCTGTGGTGATTCGCAACTTCATTATGACTGTTTCAATCATCCTCTAAAGATGTTTACAAAGTTAGCGGAACCCGTGTCAAGGCGTTAAGAGGGCATATTCCACAGCGCCTCCGCCAATAAAAGAGGTACCGCTCCCAAGTTCCCCTATGGTTATGGATCATCCAAGAGGCTCAATTTTTTTTTCCTGGGTAGTCAAAGGTGCAATCGATGCATCTTATCGAATGGATTTTAATTTTTTTACATAGACTAATTTATAATCACCTGTAAAGTAGTGCGTTTTTGACCGATTTTGTGAATTTTTTTCCACGTTGTGGAATCAAAAATTGAAAATCTAGTCGATAAGATGCACAGATCAGATGTAGTACTCTTCAGAAATAATTTTTATGTGCTGAAATCTTATTTGGTTTTCGCATGGGAAATTGGGAGCGGAGGCACCGTGAAGAAGAATTTTCCCTGTAGGCGCGGCACTTAACAAAAATAAGCTCCTCCCATAAAATTCAAATGCCTCATTGATAGTCGATGGTCCTATGATGAAGAATGGTATTTATTATTTTCACGAAATAGTCTGCGATCCAATTTGTCTTTTCATACTACGAACCTGGTAGGTATCATGGAATCAACAAAGCAACTGTGTTATACCTACTCAGTTAATAGATTATTTCTAATTCTTCGAACACAGGGAAGTGCTGGAATGTTCTAAGCGATATTTTTAATATACCTATAGTCCAACAAATAGATAGATACCTATAAGGGACATGATAAAATGATCAAATGGATCGGGGTGATTTTAACTATATGTAGACTAATTTTTTCCATGCAAAGTTGAGCCAACAAAAAACACAGGTGCTTCGTCATACCGTCATTTCTATTGAATAGGTGAGATGAGCGAAAAATTAAGATTTATTAGACATTTTACATTTTCCATATTATTTTGAAAAAAATGAATGAAATACCGATTTACCTATTCACAGAGGAATGTCCTAGATAACAATAATTATATGGAATATAGAGATAGAATCCGAGATGGAATTCTTTTGATGGTAGGTTAGGTATGCGTATTTTGCTTTCCAATCAATTCAAAGAATCTAGAAAATAATGTATAGAAGAGTTGAGATCAAACTGAGTCAAAGCTGTGAAAATTCTCCACCTCTCAGACGGTTATTTATGAGAATTATATATCCAAAAATACCTAATCAATGCAAAATCGTTCGTTTGAGGAGAATGAACATTTGCATCAGAATCTGAATTAGAATAGGTGAGATAAGGGGAAAAGTACTCCAAGATTCATAAGACATTTTACATTTTCCATATTATTTTGAATGAAATACTGATTCACTCATTCACAGATGAATGTCCTAGACTTGCACAGGCATGTGGGATTCCGAGTCAGCTATTGCAATATAAATAGTAGTTTGAAAAACTAATGAAACACGCTTTTATAGATAACCAAACTAAGAAGAAATAAGTAGAAAATAAAGAGTTTGGAAAAATGAAGAGATGGATTGCCAAAGTAAAGAGAAGCAGAACATAAATAGATCAGTTTGAAAAACTAATGAAACACGCTTTTATGGATAGCCGAGTGGATAGCCAAACTGAAGAGAAGTATAGAAAATAAAATAGAAAAAGTGTGTTGATACATATTTAACTCAAAAAATATTTTTTAGAAATAATGTTTATGACAAAACAACGTTTGCCAGGTCAGCTAGTGCCTGATATAACAATGTCTGATGCCACTAGCGAAAAGCTACTTTACACCTGAACAACTTCTCATAATTTACAAAGCACAGATACGGTCTGTTCTAGAATTCTGTTCCCACATATGGGGTTCAGCACCAAAACATACAACAGGCGAGGTAAAAGGTCAGCGACCTTCCACTTTTCCATATAGATACTTCCAAGGGAAATATTCTTCAGAAATCTCTGGTATCATTCCATCACTAGCAATATACCAGTCAGACGAACTCGACAAGCCCAGTCAACCGATCGTGTCGTGGTCAACCTCGAAATATGTCGAACAGCACTTTATCAAATCTCGTTTGTCTGTAGAATGGCAAAGCTCTGGGATTCATTGCCTGAGGAAGTGTTTCCAAGCACTCAGGTATGTTCTCCAAAAGTTATAGGAAAATCCAATACCCATCTCCTCTACCTGTCCTCCTTAGATGCGGATTCCCTTCCGTGCGCTCCTAGCGATAAAAAATACAACATTCCATATTTGGTATGTATCGCTCTAATTTCGAAAATATCCTGTAGATAATATAAACATCATCATATACCTATTGGTTAATTATCAAAAATGTAGAAAATATCTAATCACCAGCGCCAAATTTCAAATAAGTACTGACAAAAGTTCAAAATATTAGTAATTATGAGACCATTCGACTGCCTTCGATGAATAATCAACCGGTTGACAGTGAGCGGCAAAAAGTAATCAAGACTTCAAGACGGTGTCGCGCTACTTCATATGTTCGGTGCCCTCGACGTGCCGCTCGATAAACATACGATTCCAGCTTTCTAGGAATTCTTCAGGTTGATCCCGCCCCTTTCGGAGTGGAAGGGCTAAGACAGAAAACTGATAAAATTCGAATAATTTCGAGTGGCATATGGCCTCTTAATGAAATTGGATGGGTTATTGATGGTAAGACAGTGTGGTGCCATATACTTCTGTATATGACTTGATTCCAAGCCCCGTTTCTGGCTCATATTTGCCTTTATGTCCGCTTCTAATATGGCATAGGTGCAAAAGGTACCTTGGCAATGAACTTCTAAATCTGCCATAATTCACCAGAAATGAAATTCGTAATGTGGTTGTGATGTAATGGGAAGTGAAATCTTTCCTGTACTGACTCGACAGTTACCTACTTCATAGAATCATATAGAGGGTAAATGTGAAGACTTCACGAGAAGAAATGAGATTAGCGTAAATAGCAAAATCAGTTGGGATGAAAAATAATGGTTGCTGTTGCTACACAATTTAGATATGGAGATGATTAGGTCGTATCAACAAGCAACCATTTATATTTGGCATTGGTAGTGGAAAATATCACCAACTCACTTAATGTAATGAAATTATTTTGAGCCAGCCTCATTACGAGGCTGACATCGACTGACATTGACTGACATTGACTGACATTGACTGACATTGACTCACATTGACTGACATTGACTGACATTGACTGACATTGACTGACATTGACTGACTTTGAATGACATTGACTGACATTGACTGACATTGACTGACATTGACTGACATTGACTGACATTGACTGACATTGAATGACATTGACTGACATTGACTGACATTGACTGACATTGACTGACTTGACAGTTTTTATGTCTCACCTTCAGTGCTTTCCCAAGAATTATTTTTTAGAGCAGTTCCCTTATCTTTTGAAGACTTTTTGAGGGTTCTGTGTGCGGTATTCACATACTACTATAGCTGGTGTAAAACACAATTTTATCCAATTGAAATATCTGTATACAGTTCTTCATGTATTGTCTACCAATCGGTATTGAAAAATATGTTGTTCCTTCTTCCAATTTGATCAAAATATAGTTGACCGTAAGTATCTATAATATAAGAACACCTACTTGTATGATAATAGTCTCATAATTATAAAAAACCGACATGCGTGAAACAATGTTGTAAATCAAGGTATCTCGTCGATTGATTCGTCATTTTATGCACGACCGAGCATGAAGTGGCACTTTATCCACCTGGTTTTGCAGGCGCAAAGTGGTACTTCACCGCCCGCGGACTCGTGATAAGCATTCCTGCATAATTCAGGACATGTATGTTTCAGTTGTTTTACCATGGTTACGTTGATTCCATCAATGATATTCCTCTCAGCAGCCATGATGTATTTCTATCGTTCTTGAGAGGTGAATAGGTATTCACAATGAGAAACCGGTCAGGCATAATAGTTATTTATGTATCAAGGGCGTTAAGTAGGCGCTTATGGCCTGTGGCGTGAATAATGGCCCGATGGCCCTATAGCCGAGGGCGATTACACGCTGAAGGCCATAAACGCATTTCACGCACGTGATACATACAATATTTCATGCATTAGTGGTTTATTTTCTGACCCGAAAGTAATGACTATAGATTTCGATAAACTAATATTCCCCCGAATTTAATTTGTTACATATAAATTCAGTAATCAAGAGGAGCGTAATGTTCATGGATGAGTTGCATATAAAAATTATCGTACGAATATTGCATTTATCGTAATAGTAAAACTTTTTGATCTCTAGAAGAGATTCATTCTTCAGAATTTTAAAATATGCATACCCAGTATACCTATATATCTACGTAATTTTGACGTTGTTAAGCAAGCTGATGATTGTTGTCTAAAGCAATACACCCAATAAACAAGCTGAATTGTCATTCTCTGACTGAAAAGTAGTAATAAGTGATAATAATAATATAGCGAGACTATGGAATTGGATAAAGAAGAAGTTTATGATATACCGCTGGATATAAAAAAAAAAAAAACTATTTATTGCCCAAACAGGTACAAGACCCACTTACAGGACAGCTTTTTACAATGTGTACATGTAACTGTGAACAAATACTAAAATCTAAGAGCCAAATAAAGTATTTTGATAAATCATTCAGTAGTTGTAGAAAGTGATTTCAATTGTAAATAATAATGATAATAAAAAAAAAACGGCAGAAAACATAATAACATGTATTAATGAATAACATATGAATAAAGAGGGATTTTTTCATATTTGCCTCGTAAACATCACAAGGTAGAAAAAATATGTTTTATTTCCTTTTTGAACACTCCAATGGGAGTTAAAAATATATCAGTTTTTTCGCATATCTGATTGAACTTTCTGCACATCGAATGAATTGGAGATTTCAATTGTATATTTGTTCTTGGAGTAGGTAAATAAAAACAAAGTGAAGTTCTACTGTTCAAACGAGGTATGTTGAAATTTAGTTGAGATAATAACTCTGGGTAATCAGTCAGGTTGTTTGTGAGTTTGTAGATAAATATGCAAGAGTGGTAAGTTCTACGGTCCTCCAGAGACAATAGTGAAAATCTGTTTAATAATAAGTTATTATCTAAACCTTGTTCAGGATAAATTCCATCAATTCTATATACAATATACTTCATGAATTCCCGTTGAATTGATTCGAGCAGATGAATGTGATTCAAGTAAATAGGAGACCAAATCAGCGAGCCATATTCTAAGCGTGATCTCACATATGAGTTAAAGAGAGCAATGAGGCTATCTTCATTTTTGAAGTCTTTGCAATTTCTGAAAATCAAACCAAGCATTTTTTTCGCTGCTGATGCAGTTTTAATAATGTGTGATGAGAAGCTCAATTTGGAGTCAAAGTTAATACCAAGATCTCTTGTTACATCACACCTATCCAAAAAAACTTGATTTATTGAGTAAGTGTATTCGATTGGTTCGATTTTCAGAGTATAGGTAGTGTAATGACATTTCTGTATATTCAGGGGTAGTTTATTTATTTCACACCAAAATGCTAGACGGTCAATGTCATTTTGGAGTAACTCACAGTCATTATGAGATTTAATGACTCTGAATAATTTCAGATCATCAGCAAATAAAAGAATGTTGCTTGTTATATTTTCACCTATATCATTCACAAATAATGAAAATAGAAGAGGGGCTAAATTGCTTCCCTGAGGTGCCCCACTGGTAGAAATGCAAATTTGCGATTTATGACCACGGTATTCAACATATTGTGACCGATTACTGAGGTATGATTGAAAGAAGTTTAGTAGGTTAGTGTCGAAGCCAAGATTATTCAATTTAGATACTAGTATTATATGGTCCAATTTGTCAAAGGCCTTTGAAAAATCTGTGTATATGGTATCGACTTGAGACTGATTATCTATAGCATTGCTGATAGTTTGTGTGAAGCACATTAAATTGGTGATGGTTGATCTCTTAGATATGAAGCCATGTTGGTCAAGTGATATTTTATTCTTTACATTGGGAAATACTCTATTATAGATCAAGATTTCAAAAGCCTTTGCGAAATTTGACAATAAAGTGATGGGACGATAGTTTCTTATTTGATTGATAGCTCCAGATTTAAATATTGGGCATATTTTTGACGGTTTCCAAACATCGGGAAATGTTCATGTGTTTAACGATCTGTTATATATTATTTGGAGGAGTTTTGCAAAAACATAAGCACAATCTTTTACAAAAAAGCTAGGTATATTATCATAGCCACAGGTATGTTTTGATTTGAGTTTTTCCAGAGCAGCCTGGACTTCATCTTCACTTAATTTCTCAAGTGATATAGTTGGTGTATTCAAGGGTAGTGTATCATCTTCAATGGTGTTATTATCATTTGGGGTAGTATAAACACTGCTGAAATAATCTGCAAATGCATTTAGAATACTTGAGGGGTTTTTACATTCTATTCCATCCATATAAAGTATTCCAGGAATTCTAGAAGTCCCTTTTTTACTTTGAATAAATGACCAGAACTCTGAAGGATCAGATTTGATGGATTTCTCGGATTTGTCTATATATTGTTTATATGATTTCTTTATATTAGTTTTAATAGATTTATTCAGTGCCACAAATTGTTCTCTCAATTCATTTGAGTTAGATGTTTTCAGTTTTTTGAAAATTCTATTCTTTACTTTAGTTTCTTTTATAGTATCTTTACTAAACCGAGGTGGGTACTTTCTAACAAAATTGGGAGTTTTTGGTACGTATAGGTCAAGTATATAGTAAATCATTTTGTAAAATTCAGACAAAGCTTCATTGGCATCAGAATAAGTTTCCAGGAAATCCCAATTCATATTGAGAAGATGAGAGTATAGGAGGAGAAAATTAGCTTTTTTAAATTTGTAACTGACTGATTCAACATTATATTGTATTATTGAAGTTTGTGGAAATTCCAGTGATATTCGAAGAGAGGGGTGATGATTATCTTCCGAAATCATTGGCAGCTGGTCATGGGTGATATGACATTCCATATTTGAAAAAACTAAATCTAATAAACGCTCAGATGTGTTCACTATAGTATTGAATTGTTTTAGTTCGTAAAAGCTCATTAATTGCTGTAAGTTTATCAAGTTAATGTTGTTAACATGCACTACATCTGCTCGATTTACAAAGTTTGGTTGATTGAAATCACCCAGTATCAATATATTACTTTCATAGAGGCACTCAAGAGTTTCTAGTGTTTCCAATAGGTTTTGTATTTCTAAGCTACTTGAGTTGGGTGGGATGTAAGTTGCAAAAGTATAGAAAAGATTATGTTTAAAAATTATCTCACAGCCAACCAGATCAATACTAGCGAAATTGTTCCGATATGATGAAAGATCGATTTCTGCAGCCAGGATATATTAGAGTCTAGGGAAATGATCATAGGTTTTGCATGAATTGATATGTTGATATCATGAGGAAACTGATAACAGCGGGCGGTAATGTGCACTTTACAGCCCGTAGGCCATATAATGAGCCCGTGGCCGGTAAAGTGCAACTTAACGCCCGCGAAACCGAGAGGTAAAGTGCACGGGGCGTAACTTGCTTTTATGGACGTGTCAATAGCCCTCGCTGTTGCTCGGGTTCTTACTTACACGCTACTATTTCACGCCCTTGATATATGAATAACTGATGACGTGGGAAAAATAAACAGGAAACGATCATAACATAGCTCAATATCTCGGATAGAAATGATGTTTACAGTGTATTGAACATATTTATCTGTTCAGGACATCAATCATCTAGGTTCTTGGTAAAAGTTAATTGAAATATTATGATGATTGGGGATTCGGAAAGGACACTTTTCCTGACATGAGCAGAAGAAGATTATTGATTTGTTGGAGTAAAAAATGTTTCGATCCCTATAAACAATATATCAGACATTCTGAAGATAATTGCTTCTAGTTCTTAACTCTCAAATAAGAAGTCATAATACTCATGTAGAAGACCTTTGAACTCATCAAACTGCTTGCATGATTATCAACGTGTGCATGTAGTTGGAGTTTCAATGTCGTTTTTTCATCGATATCCCGATAAGCCATATTGTGATTTTGTCAGGAAATGATAAGTGTGCGAGTTTAGTGTGTGTTTGATTAATGAAATCAATCTTCAGATGTGATAATTGGATTTGCTTTGATTTTTCCAGTGGCACCCTGGTAGATACGGCATATTGTGATTTTATCAGAACATGATTAGTGTGTGTTGATTATTGGTATCAATCTTCAGATGTGATAATTAGATTTGCATTGATTTTTCAAGTGCCGCCCCGGTAGATAAGGCAATTGATACCTATATCTTATAAATAATCATATCTTCTTCAAGTTCAGCAATCAAGAATGCAACATTTTCATCTCATGATTTTTCAATGTATCTTGTTTGTCGACATGATAAAAAATGATATGCAGGGTGATT
Source organism: Phaedon cochleariae (assembly GCA_918026855.4). Lineage (NCBI taxonomy): Eukaryota > Metazoa > Arthropoda > Insecta > Coleoptera > Chrysomelidae > Phaedon > Phaedon cochleariae. Next base: position 37,439,288 of record OU896710.1, read on the forward strand.
CTCAATTCGATGTCAATATTCAGAGGACATATTGTTGGGATCAAAAATATGACATTTTCTTCATATGGAAATGTATCTTAAAATTCATCGCTTCCAAGCTGAATCCACTGTAAATCAGGTAAAAAATGAAGATATTCTGGAATTGTGACTGAAATAACGGATCATATCTTCTGAAAATTGGCAGACCCCTGTTCATTCAGATACTTTATTTCATTCTCTCTCCAGAAATGATGTAAACCCAGTTTTGAGGGTGGGGTTGGAGGGGGGTCCTCACTTTTATTGGCCAAAATAGAGTGCATTTCAGAACACATGCTCACATGGAGAAATATTCACATCGGATTCTGAATCACCATGTGCATTATAAAATTACGAGATGACTATAGATGCAAAGAACTTCACAATGCGGGAGTATCTTTTTCATGAATTTTCATTAGATTATCTATAGATACAGTGAAGATCCTTTCTATTTCCGAACAGGAGCAATCACAAGAGATTTCTGAAGAATATTTCTCTTGGAACTCCCTTCAGCTTTGTAGATCATGGAAAGCTGTTTGAGTGTTAAGTAGGTTTTCGCACGAACTTAGAATCCGAGTTTTTGTGAAGCAGCTTTGGCGATGGATCTGACATGATTTTGATATTTATTCATGTATTCATTTATTTTTATTTATTTATTGAAGTAATACATCCAACAGACTAAAAGTCCAATTACAGGAGTATATAACAAGAGGAGAATGTGCATCACACACTTATCTAAGCATAGTATAACACTATATGAGTATGATAATGAACAGAAAATAAGAACACTATTTCAACCAATGATTATGTTAGTTTGATATGAGGCTATACAGAGCTTTTTTGAAGTGACCAGAACTCAAAAAATATATATCTACTGAGGGAAAATTATTGAAACATCTACACATATAATTAATACCATTTTGAAAATAATGCTGCGAATTAGGTACATCAATATGGAAAGTTAGGCTAGTTCTAGAGACTGAGCGAGGTGCATTGAAATTTAAGAAAGACAACAAAGTTGATGAATCGATTCCATTGTGGATAAGTTTATGGATGAAGGAGAGCGCATCAATTTCACGACGTTTTTTTAAAGAGACAATATTGAATTAATTCAAAAGTAGGTGATAATCATAGTGTCTCACAGGATACGAGCCCTGCACTTTGAAATAAATAAATTTTAAAAATTTACGTTGAATGTTCTCAAGTTTGTCAATATAGGTACTTATTATGATAGGGATTCCATATTTGGCTGGCGTATTCCATTTTCGTCCTAAACAAAGAGAAGTATACACATTTCATTGCTTCAACTGATTGAAATTCTTTGCAATTACGTATAACAAATCCGAGTAGGCGTGTTGATTTATTAACAATATTTTCTATGAGGGAAGAGAATGTCAACTTCGTGTCGAACGTTATTTCCAAATCCTTACATTCATGCACCCTTATAACAATGTTATCGTTCAGCATATAGTTGTGTACAATAGGAGACTTACGTGAATATGTCATCACTTTACATTTACTGATATTGAGTGGTAAGTTATTGGAGTTACACCATTTCACAAGGTTAGATATGATATGATAGTGTACTCATACACCTTCATACTAGATTGTTTTTTTTTGTATATAGAGGGAGATAGAGAGAAATTAAAGGACGAATAAGGAGGTATTATCTTGTAGAGTTGGTTGCTATATACTGGACATTGGAGTGCATCAAGTTACATTTTTTGACGATATATTTGAAAGTTTGAGTCAGAGATTCTACCAATCCGACCAGATTTATCATTCTTGGCAATATTCGATATGAAATTACAATATACCTGATAAGTACTGATATCACTAATTTGAGATGTATTTTCTGAGTTGAAAATGTATAATTTCGAAAGCAAAAATCAATTAAAATCATTGTTACCACTAAATGAGAAAAAAATTCATTTTGCCCGACCATATATAATGTTGAATGCATTTTACAAATTCAATTTCTTGTTATCTCTAGACGGCTTGTTTGTGGTTTCTGGTTTTGATAATAAATCATATGATGAACTATCCAACAAACTGTAGAAATATAACTGAAATCGATAGAAGAACTCCTGATTCACATTATTTTAAATTCGACAAAATTATAAACCACGATTTTCTTTTTGTTGGTCACCTTTTGGAATATAATTATCCGCTTCATCATGATGAATTCAACTGAAACTACAAAATAAGGTACGTAATACATACAATTTCCCACCCAAGAACTGCTGAACCCCAAACTGAGTAACTCTTGAGCAAGTCCACATCTAGTGTAAACTTTACTTTCGACTCCATCTAGCAGTACAAAAAACAAAAAGCCACAGTAACATAACAGAATATACAACAACTTCATTTGTTCGACAACTACATGCACTGACATTCACTGACGACTTGGACCATTCATCAATATGCTAAACGAAATTGTTTATCATCAACAATATATTCAAATAAGTGTATGATGATAATATTAATTCAAATATTGAAACAGTTCGACTTGGCTTCACTGTTTATTGGCCTTGACTGTATTGAACCTAGTTCAAATTTTGTTCGTAGTCAGAGGCGTCATTTCAGTGTGTGCCAAGAGGGGGCAGGGGATTCACAAAAGAAATCTGCGGAATGCGCCAAATGCATTGAATTGAGAATAAGATTTCTTTGAAACTGACAACTTGATTATGTTATGTATTATTCAGTTTCATGTTCTCATTTCGTTTCAATTAATGAAAAATTATCTAAATATGAGTCTGAATTCAAGAAGAATGATTAGATCGAGTAAAAAATATTTTAAGAAGTTTCCAATTGGAGCAGTTCGGCATGGCTTCGGTGTTCATTAGCTATTTGACTGTATTGAACCTTGTTGAAATTTTGTTCATAGTGAAGGGCGTCATACAATTCCTACAAAGTTATCTGAACATTTTTAAAATCAGAAAAGCGAATAATGAGTATTTGAAATAATGAATGTAGGCTTATAGCAGAGTTGGAGAATGTTTGTTTCTCTTGGAGTTTCTTTTTTTTTTAATTTTCTATCTCGTTTCTTCGGATGGATACATTCATAGTACGGCCGTTGATTGATATATTACGCTTTCAATATATCAATCAACGGTACGGCACACAAGGTTGAAGATTACTTGAGTGAGATTTTCTCAACGAACTGACATTTTTTGACAATCTTCCCGATTTTACCTCACTATAAATGAATTGAAATAGGTACCTCAAACTCACATTTTCGTGAACTAAGACGAAGAGGAGAAATCTCAAGAATCTAGAGAAATAAAACATTGTTTCTTTACGAAAAAAAGGAAATGAAGCAATTTTATATGAATGAAGAAATCATCATAATCTCAGTGAGTTTGAAGGTATGTGAGATAATCAGTGTTTCCAGTTTCCAATGCTGTTGTGCGATATTTCGGTTATCTCTCGAGATTGAGTGTTGCGGGATTCACAACACCGCCTTACTTCTTTGAGAAACGAATAATGCCGTGAACACAATTTCCACAACCCTTTGTATTTTTGAGATACAAGGCGGAGTTGAGAATTCTCTTTTTTGATCACCTCCCTCCAATTTTTATAAAATGAAGCCAGATCATATTGGTTCAATTCAGATTCTTCATAGCTCATCAAATGTATGAAATAGTTCAAATTCCAATTTTGTTTCCGAATGAAAATTATTTTGGCTCAATTTTCTAAAAATGAACTATTACAGAAATAAAATAAGTACGCCACTGTTTTATACGTAGAAAATTATATAAGGCACCGTTCTCATCCTGCCGATAAGTTCAAGTGTGACCAAGATACGGGACGTGCTCATGAAGTGAGAGTTTACAACTTTTCTCTGTATCTCGAAAAAAATAAGGATTTTAAGAATTATGTTTGCGGCATTATTCGTTTCACAAAAGAAAGACAATAATATGAAAACCGCAACACTCTATCTCCAAAGATAACTAAGATATCGCGCAAATGATGGCAAAAGCATCGAAAGCTGAACACACTGTACATGTTATTGGTTGAGTGGTGATAATGATTATTATCAATCAAGGGTTACTGACTCATTGTTTCAATCAAGCGAAATAATCGAGAGATTTCCTAATTTATTTCGATATTTTCATCTATCTCTTGGCGCACACGATAGAATACTCTTATGATGTTCAACATCGTGCGGACTTAGGGAGGATAGGAAGAAGAGGTGGGTGTTGGATTTGGTTGATCGAACTTCTGGAAGTTATGAGATCTATATAAGATATTGTAATGGAATGATAGCACATATTTCTGGAAAACATTTTCCGTGAAACTATCTTTAAAAATATGAAACGTCGTCGTCTCTTCTACGATATTCTCATGAGGATCAGTTAGTGTGTCATCACCCACCCAGGCGACCGGCTCTTCGCTGAATGAAATCTTAGAGCATCAGCGTATGTTTTGGATACTGAACCTCATATGTGTATTCGAAAACTGACCGTAGATCATGAGAAGCTATTGGGGTGTAAAATAGATTTTCGCACGTAATAAAAATCCGAGTTTTTGTGAAGCAGCAGACATAATTTTCCCATGGAAGAGTATTGCTGATGAAAATACCGAGTATAGATATAGCGGTCTTGGTGGGAATGGTGATACGAGACATTGTTATATCCCGCTCACTGAGTTCCGCCTCTCTAGTATTAAACAAGAGTTGATGGTCCCCTCTAGCTGTAAGTTCACCAAGATGGTCATCGACAGCGTTGTCCTGCCTTCGACGTCAGTTCTTAGTTTTCTGGAAAGAGATGGGAATTCTAGTAGGAAACGCAGTATGGAGTATCATCTGCGAAGCTGTGTATACGTGTGGTTGCTCCTAATAGATGATTGTAATTAACTTTGAACAATGTTGGTGCCAAGATTGATCCTTGTGGTACGCCGAATACTCCGTCCACTACCACATGGAGCGATCTGCCTAGAAGAGAACTCTAAAAAAGACGTGTAATGTATGATTGTAGCTTTGTGAAGGAGTTTTTGCGTGCCAAACACGGTCGAATGCCTTCCATATATTCAACGCCATAGCAATAGTTTTATAATTTTTTTCAAATGAAGCTTGCCATATATCGGTAACGTAGAAAAGTGAATCCCCAGTTGATCTTTGGTGCAAGCCGAGGTGCAAGCCATATATTGTCTCTATCATTATTGATTCCTGGGCTTCACAGATGTATGATGAACTCAATGTTGAATCGACAATTAGTCGCTTCCTCATTCAGGTAAATTATATGTATAGTAGGTACCTGATATGGCATTGCATGTTGAATCAAACATTTTGAAATATAATCGATATTCTACCAATTCTCAGTACTGATGTACCTATATCGTCAAGTGTTTCATTGACACCCTGAGGAAGTTTCTATTTGGAATTGATATTTTGTTGAAAGTCAGAGGGAGGCCAATGCCCTTCTCCTGCCCCCCTAAATGACGCTTATGTTCATGGTAACTGGTAATGCATGAATCAAAAATGACGTGTCAGATAATGAGATTTATGAATACGATACTTCATTCTACTACTTCCTGACTTCATAAAGACTATCATTCGAAAGATCAAGCGAAACGAATTAAAACGAATGTCGAATGAGTTTTTTGAGTAGTAATGTGAAGATTATGACACTTTCAGACATAAAACTGTAGGTCATCATCTCGAAGACGTAGAGTAACTATAATATATCAATGTGTCTCACTTCAAACGCCCCACCCTATATATTCGGATTAGTAAAATGATATACATCAATATGATCGGTTTCTTAGAGACGAACATCATTTTGGACATTGTCGTGCGTTTTTATAGAACTTAAAAGGGGCTTTTATATTTATATAATCATATAAATAAAATTGGACACTAGGGAAACTGACCTGAATATAGTTATTCATCATGGTTTCAAATCCTCAAAATATATTACACTTTCTTAAGTATCATTCCTATTCAAGATAACTTTTAGTTTTTCAACAAGTCAAGATAAATATCATTTTTAAAATGGTTATTCTGGTGCAAAAATTCAATATAATTCGAGAATGGGAATTGTTCGTTTTGAATAATCATTCGATATATGTAACAGAACAATTTATCAAAAAATTCACTTATATGAAAATAATGGTTCGCACGAGTCACGTTCGAGACACTCGCATTGTCTCTTCTCGTCTACTATACGAGACTCAGGACAATACTCTACCAAGACGAGATGAGACGAGACTAATAAGAGTATCTGATCTCGTCCAGCTCCAAAAGTCTCGTATAGAAAACGAGACGAGACCATGCGAGATTCTCGAAAGAGACTCTCTTGCCAATCACTATATAGCACTACTACAAAACAGAACCCAATGAATTTTTCTCCTATTGAAAATGTACGATGAATACTGTTCCAATTGCTGCCCATTCTGTTAAAAACACAGCTGACATCTTCTGAGGATTGCGTCAATCGAACAGAATACTTGAAATTTCAACTCAAATATAATTGGAGGAAGCTACCTAAAAATATATTAGAGCCAAATTTGAATGATCAAGATAGATAAAATAGGACATGAATAATAGTATATTATGTAACAAGTGTTATAAACGTCCTTTTAGTAACGAGTATTTTGAGCACGAGCGGAGCAGAGCGAAGCGAGTGTTTAGTAAACGAGTGTCTAGAAGAGTTTATGAACGCGTTACATACTATGCTTTTTCTACGAATTCCGAAAATTACATCAACATACCTGCAATACCTGCTAACCTACAAAATAATTCGAAAGGAATGGGAATTGAGAACATAATACATGCAACTGCATGCAACCAGCGAGACACGTATAAGTGATATTGGTTGTAGATGTGTCCAGTCCATTGCTTACTAACCTTTGTTTCACGTTTATTGTCATGCTTAGCGCAGAATAGATAAATTGTTCTCAAAGATGGATGCTTCATATTTACACTTCTTGGAGATATGCAAGTATAGTTTATCCAAAAACAATTGCAGAATCTTGTGCCGCACCTGCAGTCACTTCAAAGAAAACTTCAAACACGCCGACGCCGCACAGTGCGGGATATTCTGCAATTGATATTGGATATACTTTACCAGAACGTTCTCTTCGATTTCACTTTCGTCTACATCTCGCATATATTTTCAATGGAGAATTCTGATACAAACGAATATTGTTTGAATAATTCTGATACAAAATTCGAAAATAACAGTTGACAGTTAATACAATTGACAGGCCAGACATGCCTCAAATTACTGAAGCTGTGTTTAATGAACTGTGTTGCCATGGTAATGTGTTTAAGAAATCGTGTGGCCATGGTAACGTGTTTAATATTTTGAATAAATTACAGATCGTCAATCCGTGATTAATCGATCATTTAGCGTGGTACATATTCGTACGCTAAATGCCATTTTAGTTATGTGAGTAGAAAAACATATTAATGTATGTATGCGTGTTTAGAAATAATGTCATCTTTATTTTCATAAGCCTGATTTCCTGCAAGCCGATATATATACAGACCTAACAACTTATCTCATGATGGCAATGTTCAATTGATTGATCACCTAAATCAACTATCGACCCTTGACAATAGATCTAATTGGGTCGCAGCGCATCTGTCACCATCCAACCTACCAATACCAATACCAATCGACCCTTGACAACCTCATCATTGCTGGTGACTTCAATTACCCCAATATCACTAACTAGATTCCGAATCAACAACGAACCATCTGTTCTTGACCTCATTATCACCAACGATGAAAACATTGTCACAAATCATGAAATCCAACCACCTATTGGATTATCGGTTCATGCAGTGATCCACGCAACTATTCAGCTCAATATTCACATGCCAAACAAGCAAGAAACCGGAAACGATCAACTTTGATCAGTTATTCGAGGATCTTTCCACCATCTTCCATGATATTCTTTCGGAAAAATTTCACTCGACCGTAATTGCCTGTGTTGACAAAAACTCCCGCAGCAAAATATGCCAGAAAAATCATCTCAAACCCTGGATAAATACCGAAATGATGTCACTGATTCATCACAAAAAAAGACTTTGGAAGAGATACAAAGGATCAAAAGCTCCATAAGATTACCAAAGTCATTTAAATTTCTCAAGACACCTGGAATCAACACAATGATCTTAACGTCGTGAGTTTGAAGAACCTTTTGCAAACTCTGAAAACAATTAAAAACTGTACACGTTCATACAATCTAACATGAACACCAAAAAGCATTCCGCTCCTACAAAAACCTGATGGTTCCTTGTGCTCTACCGACATCGAATCAGCTGAAATTTTAGCCGACTTTTTCACGAGCTTCTTCACAATTGAGCCTAGAGATGACCAGTTGGCAGGAATTATAGCGAAACGACTGCGTGATAATCTGAACCATATGTGACGTTTACTTTGGAAGAAAACTTAAAAACATTTAATGAACATTAAATTGAATTTATCTCCTGGGTTGGATATAAAAAGTCCTTTTTTCTCAAGAAATTTGCCGATAGTCTCTGCTCTCCGTTGTCAACAATCATGTCTGTCACTGCTATTTGCAAAAGAGGCGATGAACTCAATCCGATCGACTAGGTACAAGTCCATAAATCTTCTATCCGTATACCTTCCGAAGTAAGGGAATCAATAATTGTAGAAGACATGTCAGAATTTGTAACAAAAAACGTCATCATACCATCGGAACAACATGAACGATTGGTCGACAGCTTACGAAAAAAAATACCGACAGATATCATTTATCTTGAATTTGCCAAGGCTTTCGTTAGGTTCTCAGTGAGGCGAGACTAATGCACAAAATTGACAAACTCGGTATTCGGGGCCAGCTTTACCTATGTATTGAGAATTACATGACAGATAGAACTTTCACGGTCGAAGTTGGTCACTATTTTTCTTCAGACAGACAAGTCACAAGTGGAGTTCTCCACGGGTCTGTTCTTAGTCCACTCCTCTACGTTGTTTATAAGTGATCTTGCTCTTCATATAAAGTCCTGCTTGTTGTTTTATGCCGATGACACTGAACTGTATAGAAATGCTTTAGTTGAACTTCAATTCCTTCAAGAAGACCTCGATTAGTCAGTGAGAATTGGCTGTTACCTCCCAATATCGACAAATGCGTCGTACTTCATCAAGGAAAGAACAATCAATTCCACACGTACAAAATAAACGAGAATTCGCATTCTCCATGTGATGAAAATATTCAACCCCATGCGTCAGCAATGCAGATGAAAATTGGCGATGTGGATATTGTTGCCACATAAATACAGGGCGTATTGAAGAGAAATTCAGAGATAAAATTAAAAATTATCTACATACAAGATACATACTCAAGATAAAGTATAAGTGTCATATATTCACAGATAGATCGATGTTTCAAATACTGAAAAATATACAGGGTGTTCCATTTAGGAAAGCATAACTTTTGGTCATGGTTGGAATCATTAATATTCACAAAACAATATTGCAAAAGAACATGCAAATCTGTGACAAAGTGATCGAGAAAGATATGAATGGAATTAATGGTTATCGTTATGCAACCTTGAAAACTGTCGAAGATCACTGAAATGAGAGTAAGGATATCTGAAAATCAACAACTTCTCAGAAGCATTGCTCTTGTCCACTACAGGGGTTTAAATAGAATCTTCAGATAGCCGACATTGACATAAAAAATGCGAACATATCATATATTTATAGGCGACTCACACCACGAGCATTTCATCACACACAAGTTCTGAAGTTCATAAAAAAAATTCTAGACATAGATACTAGGAATGGCCAAAAGAGTAGTGGAAACTTGGATCAGAAGTATTTTCTTCATTATCAAACTTCAAACTGAACACTTCTTTGGTTGTTAGAACAAAATGGTCTAGATCAAGGTCTAGTGAGTCGTGGTAGTGAGACTCGTGCGAGCGCCAATATACATATATCATTGTAGTGAGAGGCAAACAAAATATCTTGAAATTGTTTTCTCTCGTGTAGATCTGATGGAATCGGTGAGAATTATGATTCTAGCTGTAGCTGGATGGTCTCAATTCCACTTCAAGTTCACCGGCAGAGTCAAAAGGGATCTCGTTGAGTTGGTACAAAGCGTTGAAGTTTCTTTTGAGAAAAATAATTTTGCTCATAGAAAGAGTAGGCTGGGATAGATTTTCATAATTTTTGGCATGGCATTCTCCATGTGATGAAAATATTCAACCCCATGCGTCAGCAATGCAGATGAAAATTGGCGATGTGGATATTGTTGCCACATAATTACAGGGCGTATTGAAGAGAGATTCAGAGATAAAATTAAAAATTATCTAAATACAAGATACATACCCAAGATAAAGTATAGGTGTCATATATTCACAGATAGATCGATGTTTCAAATACTGAAAAATATACAGGGTGTTCCATTTAAAAAGCATAACTTTTGATTATATCTGAATAATGACAGCTCATTTTGAAGATGTGTTCACGCCACTGGATTCTACGAGAAATAATGTTCAAGACACAGTTCTCACTTTTCCTCTTAGTTGAAAGATAGCTCAGACATATCAAGAAAGATTCCAAGGGGGGTCCCAAAAGGCAACATTCTCGATTTCGCCCTGTACTTCAGGAACGAAGCGCGCTATAGAAAGTTTCGTTCGCGAAATCGTGATTTTCACAAAATAGTAGCCAACCTTCGCGTAATCCGCAAATCTCTATCTACCACAATGAATATTCAATCCGGAAAATCTCAATGTTCTACCACTTTTAGTAAGTCTTAGAAACTTCGAAACGTGAAGTGTGTTTTCTTAACCAAGGCAGCGACCTAGAGGTGGTTCGAAATCCACTATGAGCTTTAGGTTCCGCTCTCATCCTCCCCACACATGTTCCGACTTCTGGGGTGTAGGTTTCCAACTTCGACATAGCGATATACAAATCCTAATTTTTTGTTACGAAATGTTCGTGGATATTGCGATAATGAATTCATCAGCGATATATTACTGCATGATGATTAATATACAGGGTGTTCATTTCAGGACTTCCCACCCTAATTTTCTCGAAATGTGTGTATGTTTTTGAAAAATCCCGAGACACGTCAACTACATTTTCGAGGGGAACATGGTTCTAAAATATTTTCAGCCCCGCGGCGTTGCCGCTTCTAACGAAAAGAAGCAACAACTTTGTTATTTCAAATGGACCACCCTGCATTTTATTGCATTTTTAGATTCTCCCTGAAAAGCTGATTTCATCAATGTATCACACTTGGGGTCTAGCAGGAATGATTATAGAGATATAGGGTGTTCAAAATCGAGATTTCACAACTTTAGGATTTTTTTGAGTCGAAACTATTCATTATTGGTCAAAACGGCTTTTATGTCCCTATCTCAACTTTTGATTTACTATCTACTGACATTTATTTGAAACAAATACAGGGTGGTTCAAGATTCAGACTTTTGATCACCCTGTATTTGTTTCAAATAAATGTCAGTAGATAGTAAATCAAAAGTTGAGATAGGGACATGAAAGCCGTTTTGACCAATAATGAATAGTTTCGACTCAAAAAAATCCTAAAGTTGTAAAATCTCGATTTTGAACACCCTATATCTCTGTAATCATTCCTGCTAGACCCCAAGTGTGATACATTGATGAAATCAGCTTTTCAGGGAGAATCTAAAAATGCAATAAAATGCAGGGTGGTCCATTTGAAATAACAAAGTTGTTGCTTCTTTTCGTTAGAAGCGGCAACGCCGCGGGGCTGAAAATATTTTAGAACCATGTCCCCCTCGAAAATGTAGTTGACGTGTCTCGGGATTTTTCAAAAACATACACACATTTCGAGAAAATTAGGGTGGGAAGTCCTGAAATGAACACCCTGTATAGGCCAGTGATTGATATATATATCCATAGAACTGATTTATTGCTTCGATAGTTTCATTTCCTACTATAATACATATTTTATAGAATTAGTTTTTCATATTATTTTGTATGAAATCACTTGTTCGAAAAAGAATCGTTATATGTTTTGATTTATCTAATCTAATATAATTTGATTTAGGTTCAAGATAATGCTGACTTGTTTATCAACCATTTCATGATGAATCATTACATAAAACAGAAATTCCAATTTTAACACATCTGAGCAGATTATCGAACTTAACCCGCATTAGGTATACTTACAGAAGAAATTGCTCCACAGAATTACATTATCGATCCCCATGCAGTGAACAAGTAATCTTCCATTCATTTCATTTTCACAGTCGAGAAACAGAGCCGTGTTTTGAAATGGAAGTTCTGCTCATATCTAACAATTCCTATTTCAGCTTTATAATGATGTCATCACAGAATCTCATCCGATTCAAAATGAGATGACACAACTTGTTCAGCAAAATGAATATGCACTTAAAAATTGTTTGATAATGACACTCGAAGTTTCTGAATAGCTCTGATGACATCGGCTGTATTGAGAGAGCTCTGTTTCCATGATTAACTTTAGATGATTCCAAACAAACTTGCTTTGAAGTTTATATCCTATCTTGCAATGGACATGACAATAAATATTGCGCTATACATAGTATAATAGTTACGCAAAGATTGCTTACGCGTCTCTAGGGACGAGAATCGGAAGCGAATTTCCAATTTTTTCAAGGCTAACGAAGACCTTTAACGCCTTAAGCAATTCAAACTTATATTTATATTCTATATAATAATTGGAACACTATTGGAAAGTTCATCCAAACCAAAACACCAAGTTTCACAAGTAATGTATCATATTCAATGTACCAGGTGCAACATCAGGATCATCTGGTACACCAAACTATTTTGATGAACTTAATCTGGTGATAAATCAACAAACTTCAAATTTTTGACAAGATTCAATTCTTTTTAGCATTCTCACACCTGTTGATGAGAAATGCCATGGCACACTCAGATGAAAAGCCAAAAATTAAATTGAAATTAATATTGAAGTTTGAAATGTCACGTCGAGATGTAGTATCATTGGATACAAAAAATGATACAGGATTCGAAAATGCAATAATATACTCGGTGTTTCTTTCGAAAATCGAAAGCTTCTATCACTTTCGCTGGAAACAGAAGTTGACCAAACATATTTTTGTCAAAACATTACGTTTATCAAACTGATGAGTCATTCCAAATTTCGATTACTCATCTCTGAAACTGAAGAAGGAAAAGGGAGGGACCATGATCTTGTTATGCCCGGGATGTTATAACATTTCCACACAATGTTAATGAAATGAACATTGATGGCAGATTTTGGGAGGAAAACAACTACTTTCCTGGCTAATGCCACACAGAACATTGAATTACATCCTCCTGGAATCTATGCATCGACTCGCATAAACAAATGCTGATACAATTGATACTTTCTTGAATGCGTATTGATTTCGATTTAGGCAGGCCACGCTAGACACCTACAGCCGGTTTCGAGCTCTTCGACTCTCATCAGTGCAGGGCAGTCTCCAGCCAGCAGTCTCAAGACCGCCGACTAAACGTAGTCTAGCCAAACAAAAATCAAGTCGGCATTATATTACCTCGGAGGCGTCCTCCACAGACAATATAAGAGCAACGCCAGCTGAGTAGGAAAGTAGTAAAGAAACACTCCAGAACAAATATCTCCATATGGTTGTGGCTGGTTGCCCGACTGGCGTAATTTCAACTACGAAATAGCTGCAATGCTCGAAGTGGAAAAATAACAGTTGTTTTTTTCCCGAAATCTACCATTGTTGTTATTCTATGAACAATGTTTGGAAATGACTTTGAGCTTCTTGTATTTATTCAACATTTCATTCCACCAACCAATGTACTGATTTCAATGATCCATATTATTGACTGAAATAAAGAAAATTCTCCATTCGAATGAAGCAAACACAGTCAGAGTTCAATCAATATTACTGAAAAAGCACCTAATCGTATGGTTTGATGATAATCATCGAACACATATATTCGAGAAACGGCAAGAATAACGAATTCATTTTCACTCTTATCTTTGTTTCAGGTCCAGTTTTTACAATATTGATGCTTCTCTATAGCCTCAATAGCTGTGTTAACCCCTGGATATATCTGGCCTTCAACAGAGAACTACCCAGATTACTATTGAGGCACTATACAGCTTCAACAAAGAACTATCGAGCTGCAAGGAACGGTAAGCAATTTTCATGAGAAATTGATTCTCATGGGAAAAATGCTAGTATCAAATTCTCACATAATTCTTTTTTCTACTCACCTAACTAAAATGGCATTTAGCGTATACGGATATGTACCACGCTAAATGATCGATTAATCACGAATTGACGATCTGTGATTTATTCAAAATATTAAACACGTTACCATGGCAACACGATTCCTTAAACACATTATCATGGCAACACAGTTCATTAAACACAGCTTTAGTAATTTGAGGCATGTCTGGCCTGTCAATTGTATCAACTGACAACTGTAATTTTCAAATGTTGTATCAGAATTATTCAAACAATATTCGTTTGTATCAGAATTCTTTATTGAAAATATATGCGAAATGTAGAAGAAAGTGAAATCGAAGATCGAGAATGTTCTGGTACTTGCATATCTCCAAGAAGTGTAAAAATGAAGCATCCATCTTCAAGAACAATTTATTCATTCTGCGCTAAGCATGAGAATAAACGTGAAACAAAGGTTGGTAAGCAATGGACTGGACACATCTACAACCAATACCTATCACTTATACGTGTCTCGCTGGTTGCATGCAGTTGCATGTATTATGTTCTCAATTCCCATTCCTTTCGAATTATGTTGTAGGTTAGCAGGAATAGCAGGTATGTCAATGTAATTTTCGGAGTTCGTAGAAAAAGCATAGTATGTAACGCATTCATAAACTCTTCTAGACACTCGTTTATTAAACACTCGCTCCCCTCTGCTCCGCTCGTGGTTAAAATACTCGTTACGCGTTTATAACACTATTGTTACATAATATACTATTATATATACTTGGAACAGTTACTTTTATAACATTATATAATGCGCCGGACTATCTGTAATATGACTAATGCGAGAAGAATATCATTGTCCAGTATATATTCATCTTCTTCTCTTTGGGTTTATTGTATTTCTGTCTCCCTTCGGTAACAATTTCTCCAGATCAGGTGATATTTTTTTTAAATGAATAGTTGGTTATGTAATAATATCAACTCGCCACATAGGACACCGATTGCCTACCTATTCAATGGCCTGAAACCAAGTAATCAGTGTTCATAAGATTCGATCGTATGTGTACTACTCTTATCCAGCGAATCCGTTGCGGATCCGGCCTGATTGCCGGCGTAGAAATAATGGAGCACGTTTGACTTCAAGTATGGCCCCATTATCCGATAATTACGTTAACATCCGGCCTCTATACTGGCGTAGAGATAAAAGAGCCTGATATTTTTCACACACATTTCTTAAGGTTCATGTAAACCCACGTAAAAAAAACTGGAAGTTCAGAAATTACGAAAAAAAACATATATCATGGTTTTCTATTGAAAAAAAAAATAAAACTCCTTTTTTTATAGTTTTTTCTTAGTTTTCACAAAAAATGTATGATGCATTTTTGTCAAAATCTCACAGCAGTTTTTAACAAAGAATTAAAATATGCCTGATTTTTTTGAAAATTTTTGAACTAACAGTTTTCCTACAATAGTGAATTGAGAATTAATCATTGAAAGTTGCTGTAAAATTTATATTATTCGAAAATTATAATATATTGTGATTATTTATGTAAAATGCAACGAATATGGATCACTTGAGTCCTATTTCAGTCATAAACAATAATTTATTCGATTTCTGAATAGGGTTTTCAAAACCCCTTACCAAATTCCTCTCAAATAGATTAATCACTCCAGCAGGTGCTGCCTCTGCTGGTAATAGTCATAATCTAAGGTAGTTTCGCTACTGTCCACGAGTATCGCATAAAATGTCTGATCATCATAATATTTGTCGTACAGCGTTGCCAATACGCCTAGACAAAGACAAAGACAACCGATAAATGCTGATTGTTTCTATATAGCAAATCCTTCAGAAAAGACATGCATCATGCATCTGGATGATAACTTTTTTGATAAAAGTATATTTCTTCATCTTCATCGTGTCATCAACTGGCTCATGGAAGTGCCGCAATTGTTAGGGGCCTCTTTAGATTTTTATATTATCCACCATAATGCCCATCTATGGAGGTTTTCATGGTTATTCCCCTAGAAAACAACTAACTTTCATGTTTTTCAATTCTCTACGGTTATTATAAAAAAATTTCCATCTTCATGTAAGCTATCCCTATGGTAAGGATTGCTCTTGTTACTTAATTAATTCTTGTCATTGTAGGATTATGTAATTTCTTATCAGGCTGGGGTGTTGATTCCCATCGAAGTAGCTTATACAATTTCAATAAAATTGTATGAAACACTGAAAAATAACAATAAAACGAATATGTATTGAGAAGGTACAATATTTTATGAGCGATTTTCCTCGAAAATGATACATCTCTGATTGATTCGGAACAAGAGCAAATCTTGGAATGGTTTTATTTTCACTGCATTGGGCATGGAAAGCTCGATGGAAAGTTCAGTTCTCGTACCGAATCGCATTATCATATCATAGGGCGTTTCGGAAATATTCAAGAAATATTATATTCAGGACCATCCTTCCAATGGCCTAAATCAACTTGTTTTCATCACAGTAGTCCACAGCCGAGCCATCTACATCGCTTTACAGACACCCTGTATACATCAAGAATATTGTGGAGCAGTTCGATTGACCCAGCATACCCGAAATGTATCGGAATTATCTAGGTATATTATTATTTACGGCTCACCCAACCGCAAAGGCACCCATCACCGCACATGAGGAACCAATAAATATTCATGGATAATTTTGATTTATTCATATATACATGCCTTGATTATATTCTACATCCCACCTTTGTGCAGTGATTGAAGAAAATTCTGCTGCAGGATTTGTTAAATTTTATATTTTGGACATGGTGGTTGGCGGTTGAAAGATAGTTATTCATTATACAAGGGAAAAAATATGTAGATTTTAGCTCCAGATTGTGTTGTCTTCCGGCGCGTAGCGGAGAAAGACGAACACTCTAGTATTTTTCCCGAGGAAACAGGACGAATCAATATTGGAAAGATATCGAATTTTATTGAAATCAGAAAATTATCGACGTGAAATTTGGAGTTTTCAACAAGAATGACACCTGCGTTGCAGGTATCTTATTGGAGACATCTTTATCATCCTTTTGAAGTAATCAAATATTTGTCATTCTGAATCTGTGTTTTGATAGTGAAAAATTGCAAATTTAGTGGTTGTTCATTGGAAAATAAAAGGACTTGCAATTCTTTCTCGGAGACGGTGTTATTGGCTTATTTTTCGGAACTATAGTACAACAAAAGCCATCAACAGTGTATACATATGTGATATATCTGGGAAAAAAGTACTTACTCTTTTTCCACTTTATTGCTGCATTCCCGCCAATCATTTGGCATCATACTGATAATTTGTTAGTAGCAGATTATACTGCGATAATTTGTTCACGTTTGGTATTTGTTTGAAGAGGGACCATCGACTGCGATGCTAGTAGGCTGTTTTGTTCGACGAAAAGTCGTTTTACAGCCACATACCATGCAAAGTATGTGGCTGTAAAATGTTCGTTTTCGCTATGCATTTTGCAGAATAGTTAAATAACAATCACGCCGAATTACATTCGTGATGTTTATTTTTTTTAAATTTGAACTAAATTAGCAGTCGTCTTTGTCGCTAAAGAAATCTAACTAGTGGACAGAGTTCACGAGTGGGAGGGCGATTCGTGCATCTCGTTGACATTATTATAACTTGCGTAATTACTGTTGATAGTTCTGTCACAGCTTAAGTAGGTAATCTGTGGTTCTGTCGCTTTGTTGTTCACGAATTTGTGTGGCACAAGGCCGCCAGAACGAGTCATATTGCTGAAGGGCAACACTTGAATTAACAATGTGAGACCGACTCATGAGAGACAGACTTATGAGAAGATATCCAGAACAGAAATATATTTTGCTATCTCACCAAGCATTTGGAGCATTCATCATTAATGAACAATCCGTATAACCAGACCGAGGTAACTCCCCATAACAAAATCCTGATTTTCGTACAGACATACAAATGAATTAGAGACAACACATGCATGTTCTCACAGTATATATGTGTTGACACCATATACTAGTGTACTTTCCACTGATGTTGTGGGGACACGATATTTTCAACAATAAGTTGATCATTATAGTAATTAAAAATATTCCTGATACAATATTTGGTAGAAAATTGATTGAGCAGTCATCATAGTCTGAATATAGGAAAAATAAAATGTCATGGACATTTCCTGCAAAAAAAAAAAAAAGTCTTTCGTGGTTGCTATTGTTTTCCACAACCTGGGTGGGTATGAAAGTCATTTCTTCATTCGAGATGTAACAAAACGTGGCAAGGTCAGTCTAATTTCCATCAAAAAGGAGAAATAAATATCATTCACCCAGTATGACAGTGAAACTGACGTAAAATTCAGATTTATGAAAAACGAATACTTTATTACCAAATCCCGCCTTATTTGTATTGCCTTCCAGACTAACAACTTTTTTCAGTATCCACCGGCTTATTTTTGCTAAAATACTTCAACTCCATTCAGAATCGTATCAGTGACCTTCTTGTTGAAGCAAACAATCAAATCTTACTCCTATATATCATGACGTTCTTAGTTGTAGTATTTGAGATCGAGTTTTGGTTCTTGATTGATTGACTCTTCAATGGATTCTCCTCAAAATATGTATCAACCTTCAGCATTGAATGAACTTTGAGCAAAAGTGTCTAGAAAGGTTTATAAACGCGTTACATGCTATACATTTTCTACGAACTCATAAATCCTTCCTTCCAACGAAACACGTATGAGTGATATTGATTGTAGATTTGGCCAGGTTAGGTTAGGATTTATGAATTGCTTGCCAACTAACCTTTGTAGGTAAATAAGGAGTTTTCATCTGACGTTAAATATATAGGAACTCTTCGATTCGTTGAGGTATCAAAGTTTTCGATTTGTCAGGTTTGTATTCATATTCTGATTGCATAATTTCCATCACATAAATATTGTGTTCCACGTTCACAGATCACCAATCCGTGATTAATCGATCATTAAGCGTTACATATCCATACGCTAACTGCCATTTCAGTTATGTGAGTAGAAGACGAGTCCCTACTAGACTATCAAGATTCTCAGTGAGTGTGAAATATTATGCTGATAAAATTCAAAATGTAATGCACCTATACTCATGATACATTTTATATTGCCTCATAATGAATTGAACAACAACTTGAATTTCTTCATGATGGCGCATAGTGTGTATATTTGTTCCATGCTGGAACTAAAGTCCAGTTCGCCCCATTCGTGATTTTCTCTTTGCCCCACACAGACTCATTTCCTTGAGGTAGGGAAGATATCGTTGGGTACAATGATTCAAGTATCAAATTTGGTACAATGTATGATTTCAAAAATTAGTTTCGCATTTTTTTTTGTCGGCACAGCATATACTAAAATATCGTGTTAGCTATGAAAGAGGATATTTTTTACAGTTGCAACTTGCAGTACTATCGTGCGCATACATGGTCGAATTGATTGAGTATTCACTCTGACCCATCACATATTCTTCCATTTTCTGGGTCCAAGAAGAGTTGTTATATAGAATGAAAGAAGTAAGAAACTGTGAACATAATAATTTTCTCGTAATCGAGAAGTCACATCTTTCAAAGAATAAAAAAAAATAGTGTGTTCGATTCAATAGGTTTTGATAGGTGTATAACAGCATTTGCTACAAGGTACCCATCTAGGTGTCAGTAACAGATAACATCAATGTTATTGAACAAATATATTATGTATAGTTGACGATAAATTATGTCCTAGCAATAATTCAGAATAGGATCCAATAAATACAATTTGTGAACCATAAGTAGAATTGAAAAAAGAGTTTATCGTACATGAGAAACGCATCTATAATCGATATCAAATAGGATTGAAATATATATAACAGAACTAAAACGTATTTTGGATAGCTGCCATGTTGTTCATAACGTGAAGTGATCAAATTCAACATCTGAATTTCGATGGTATAAAAAACGATGATATTGAGACCCCACACTTCAGAAGCCCATATTTGTACTTTAGAGAGACTACCACTTCACATTTTCGCACACTGAGTTATAGGTATAATAATTTGTTTCGTATCTTTCCAGGACAAAGCCAAAGTATATCTTCGGGCGACGTTCAAACTACATCGGTCAGGCCCTTCTCGCGATGGTCGAGGTGCAACAACGGCAGATCCGCGAAGTCGTCCACCCGGCTCACCAATCGCCCCTACGTCACCAAATACAACGCGCAACGCTGGATAGTGACGACGGCCACCTGAAATGAGGAAAAGGGCGGGAAACTGTTCCGCCATCAACCGTTCTTCCACGGTGAAGTCCTTGTCCGCCAGTGGTCGCAAAGCGACGACGACATCTCTGGATCGTCGTTGGTGGAGTTGAGCGAACTCACAACGGAGTTCACCGATGTCGAAATTAACGAGTCTGTGATTTGAGTAATTTTAAGGAAAATTAAAATGATTTCTCACTATTAATATTAGGTACGAACAAGGGTGGTTCGGGAAAGTGAAAAATATAAGTGGCATGAAGGAGATGAACCTTGATGACACGAACATTTGGAAAAATCAACTTTCCTTATTATGAACAATCTATGATGAAAATGAGTATTCATGAGTAGCTTAATCTGTTATTTTGTACCCATTTATGATTATTTTTCTCAAAAAGGTATTGTGGAGTGAAGTTAGTGGATGGTACTAGTTAGATGAGAGTTCGGACACAGGAATGACACTTCTTAGTGTTTTGGATATTTAGATTCATTAAGTTACACACCTTGCATTGTGACAAGAGCACCATAGTCGTTTCGCTCTTTTTCATGCAAAATTGTTTGAATTTGACAAAAAATATCATGAACGTCAGAATTGGAAGATGATTCCATAAAGCTATTGAGGAGGAAGCATGAATGAAATTGTCCTGCTGTGTAATGAATTGTGGGAATTCTGAAGAGAATGGATTCCATTCATTCAATTCGCCAAAGGAAATATGAACTCCAT